>JAHWFO010039204.1:342819-364911 GCA_023313115.1 Rhysida immarginata
AATTTTTTATTTCGTTGTAAAAAATAATACAGGGGCGCGTAAACAAACCTTTTTTTTTAAGAATGTTGGTTTAGCTTTTTAAAAGACATTGATTGTTTTCTAAAAACAAAGAATTGGCTGTAGCATTCATTCCAGCAAACAAAAGTCATATCTACTCCTCTCAATATTTTTTTTATATAAATTGTTTTGCTGTGAGTTTATTATGAGGATATAAGGTTTTGAGGTCCTCTCTTTCCCCCACCCAAATAAATATTTTTCCCTTTTCATGACAAACAGGGAGGCCTGTACGAATGTGTTATTCCAATATATTTTTTAAAATACCTCAGTTTATGAAGCATTTTTCAAGGAAACTCATGTAGATAAAGATCACAATAAAATTAGTCGTAAACTGCATGATGATGAAAACGAAGCCGAATTGGCGGAGAATCTGAGCACAAGTTACATTTATAATTCTCTTTTTCAGTGGATAAAAAACAATGTCTATTCAAGTTAGATATGTTCGAGAACTTTTTTGTGCAGCTACAAGTCGCTTGCAAATCACTCGCTGTTTCCTCTCCATGGTTTCGACGGAGCGAGTGACGTCTTTTCTCGATCAATCAACACGCGGATCATTTCCTTTCTCCAGACGCAAGTTGTGTTAAGTTTATGTCGTTTATTTTATTGTTTAACTATTTATAAGTGATGAGCGTGTTATATTGTGTAATTTGTATATCATGTGTTAAGTTTAAAACAGTATTTTACTCGTATTTTAAAAAATTTACTCGTTATATTTATTCGTGAACGTACCTTATGATAGCAGATAGTCCTACTTCATTCCTTCGGCGGTTAGCTAATATAAATAACTCAATAGAGAGAATAGACTTACCTTAAAAACTCTGTGGATACTAGAATACATAAGAGATGAAGAAAGGAAACTCCACTTGTCCACAAACATATATTTAATGTCATCGGTCGCCGTCCGGGCGCCGTGGGTTGCAGTGGCAGTGGACGGCTGCTACACGGGACAGTAACGGCACTTCGCCGTCGCCGTTTAATGTGAAAGGTGCCGTACTCTTCTTTACTCCACTAAAAGAATGTCGCCGTTCGATTTTTTGCTGTACGGTCAAAACCGTATAGTGTGAAAGGAAAGAGCCTGACTGTCGCTGTCATTCTTCTTGAAGATCACCAGAATTAAGCCCGTTTAGAGTTGGAACAAATTCGAGTTTCAATGAATTTGGTTTTAATTGGCAATGAATTTAAAACGGCAGAATTATAGAAAAAGGAAAATGAACTGAGCACACTACGCTGGGGCGCGTTTCTCGTCAATCCGTCGCGTTGGAAAATGAGAGGAAGTGACGTAAAATTTGACGTCATTGGCCTTGTTACGGACAGCATAATCGCCGATCCTACAACTGCTGGAATAGGCTAACGTATGATTGGCCAATATTAACCAGATGCTGCTGCCCTGCAGCGCACGCTATCGCATGTGATGGTGGGCGCGCTTCGATAGAAGCCCATGGAGTATACATGAATATATATATTTACATCATGAACGTTGAGCATGAACTTAAAGTGTTGCATTGATTTTTTTGCGATCTAAACAAGTGAAATAATGAAAAAAAAAAAAACCCTCAAATTTTTCGTTATAATTTTATTGGTAATTGATGTCTGCAATCTGAATATAATAATAATAATATAAGAATAAATACAATAATCTGTTAGGCCTAATAAAAATGTTTAAATCTAAAATTGTAAATAATTATTTTAAATATTTAGGAGTGCCAGTTTTTTTTTTTACATATTACAAGGTGCAGAAGAGGAAAAAAAAAAGGTTTAAAAACACTATTCCAAAATATCAAGAAATTCATAATGTCTATATTTTAAGTTATTCATTATAGATGATGCAAAGATTATTATATATAATGTTTTCAAAAAATCGTGTTAATTTAATATAGGTATAATAGAATACTGGATATGCGGTTCCGGCTCTCAATCAATTTTGTCATTAGAATTTAACTGTAATTACAATGCTATTGGAAATTGCCATTTTTAAAAAAAAAATATTAAAAAGTGTTCTACATTAGAAAAAAAGGTTGAGAAATACTGTTGTAAAATATCAAGAAATTTATGTTTTCATTTTACTTTATTCTTTAAAATACTCTATCGAAGTCGTATCGAAGCGCGAAGAATATGTAGATTTTATTCTTATATTATTATATTCAGATTACAGATATCAATTACCATCATTCCTTTGACATTGAATAATGAACCCAAAGGGTTCGAAATACGTATATGTCCAGTAAAAAAATTTTGTGGATAAGAGGTGTTTCTTCTGTTATTATTATGTTATTACCAATAGAATTATAATGAAAAATTTAAGGTTTTTTTTTTTTTTCATTATTTCACTTGTTTAGTTCGAAAAAAAATCAATGCAACACTCTAAGTTCATGCTCAACGTTGAGAAGTGTTTTGAGCTTTTTAAAACTTTATTATTGTTAATATTTTGTTAATGCTTCCAAATTCTCTAAAAATACAATGTTGCTAATTTTTCGCGGTAATAGTTGAGAGCCATTATTTTAGAAAGTTTTCTGCATGGAGTAAATATTTTTAATATTTATTTAATGTAAATATATGTATTCATGTATACTTCAAGGGCTTCTTTGAATAAATTTCAGTACACATGTATACACTAAAAACATGCTTTCTCGTCAAGGTCGCGTTGGAAAAATGAGAGCCAGCGCGTCGGAAAATTTCCTACGCGCTCATTCGGCGTCGGGAACGAGGAAAGCGCATTGAATCCAGGGTGACCAGTTTGGGCGATAAACCACAAATTGGGCGTTTTTTAATGGCCATTTGCGCTTAAAATTTGATTTGTGCGCTTTGCGTTTTTTTGCGAATAAATCAAAAACATGCGACTTTTGGACGAATCATAATGAATTTGGGCTATTTGTGCGTTTTTTGTTCAGATGGCGCTTCGGTAGCAGTATCAGTCATGAGATAAGTCTAATGACTCAGACGTCATACAGGCTGGCGCGTAGCCAATGAAAAAGACAGGCCCCGGTGCGGAAAAGTCACCTGACCAACTAGCCCGAGTAACAATGTAACCCTCATGGTTTTCATCTTGGATTTTAACAATTGATATTTTTTCGTTTGTTGGAAAGAATGAAGGTTGGATTGTTTTTCAGGTGATTTTTCCGCGCCGGGGCCTGTTTTTCTCGTTGGCTATGGGCTGATGTCATATTATATTATCCAAGTCCACATATAATAAAAATACAGGGTTCCCACAGAAAATCTGTACCTCATTTCCCTGACCAAATCGTAATTTTCTTTAAAAAAACATGTCTCTACAACAGCTTTTCAGACACAATTTTATTATTATTATTATTAGTTGTCACATTATATAAAATTAGTTTTCGTATCAGTATTACGAGGCTTGTTCAATAATTTTTGCCTCCTGGTCCGTAACTGGACATATAGATCTCTCCAGTAAAATCTAATTCCCTGACTTTTCCCAGGAAGAGTCTCATTTGCCTGACAAATGCATGAAAATAGCCCTTCTTCCCTGACTTTCCAGAATGTGGGAACCCTGAAACTATTACTGTAATATTGTCATATGCCGCCAATATGTGATAAAACAAAACACTTCCTGCTCCGCTGATTCTCCTGAAGGGACGAAAGGGACAATTTTCAATCTATCGCGGCGTTTTTGAATGATATATATTTTATTACCCTGGATGCAAAATAAAATAAAGTCGAATTTTTCCGTTGAGTTTTCCTTTAAGAAACAGTAAATAAATAGTAAGAAGAAAAAAAATCTTATTTGAAAATTAATTTTTTAAAACTACTGTTAAACTTTCATCTTTTTCCTTATAAGCGAGTACTAAAAACCTGCGACTGGCTGGTCGAAAACGCACGCCGTGACATCTTGCGGATGCGCCAGAAAATTACGCCAAGTAATCACAATTACTACTTCTATTCCTTATGCCACAGATTAAGAATACACAGATGCGTCATTCCAGGTTAAGCCATAGCCAACTAAAAATACTTCGACTTCTTCTTCTTCTTCTTCACAGCCTTCGTCTCTTTCAGGAGGAGACTAGCTGATTTGGTGAACAAGACAGCGCAAAAAATACTTCGACTATGATTAGGTATTTTTAGTTGGCTTATGAGGGAAACTCGATGAGTCATGCAACTGGCCTCAGTTACAGAGCGCACCAAGCGTCCGTCAGGGTCACAATCTGATCAGCAGAGCAGATTACATGCTATAAGTGGGATATCATGCTTATTAAACATACACTTATAAAGCCTGTATCACAGATTAAAAATGCGGATTAAGGTTTGTATTTTTAATATGTGGTCTGTACACATCGAGTGATTTTTTGGTTTTTTTTTAACAAAGAAGAGTTGAATACAATGGCTCCAAATTCCCAATGCACGCTGCAAAATGCGCATACACATTTGTTTTATTTTATTTTTTTGTATCTGCGTCAAACGGATACTAAAATTCAAAGAAAATTGTCTGACTAAGTCCCTTTTCGAAAATTTTCGTAAAGAGTCAAGGATTTCAGGCCTGGTAATTATTAAATGTGGGTCATTTATTTATTTATGATTAATTTATCAAAGAAAATTAAAAAAAACAAATAAAACAAAACAATAAAAAACAAAATTAAAAAAATAGAAGATCGTTTTTAAAAAAAAATTAAAAAATTGAATGAACCTCGTATTTATTTTTTTTGTTTAATTGCTGTATTTTAAAAGTGGCAAATTGTAATTAATTTTTTGAAATTCCCCTTTTTAAAGTGATTTTTTTTTCAAATTGCTGTAAATTTAAGCGATTTAAAGTAATTAAATGTATTTTTATTTTTTAAAACTCGAATTACGATTGGAATAAAATAATAAATAAAAGAAATAAATTCCACGATCTGGATCTAAATTAATTTTTATTAGTATTGTTTTTATAAATGTAGTATTAAAAATTAATTTAGCGTATTTTTATTTCTCTTTTATTTTTTATTTTTATTTCTCTTTTATTTTTTATTTTTATTCTCTCTTAAAACCTAGTGAGCATTCAAATTGTCAGAATGATGTAGATGAATTTTTATTATGTTTGGCCGAGATAGAAAAACTAAAATCAAAATGCACAATGCTGGATGTTCAGCAATCATTGCCTGAATCAGTGCATTTTGCTGAGGATTTAAATTCAGTGATAATTTCCATGCCAGAAGAAAACGCCCTTGATTATTTTGCTGGTTATATTTCCAAAAAAATAGTTATACGTCATGATTGCTTAAATTGGAGAAATATGTTTCTCAAGGATAATAAAGAACTATCTCATGATAATTAAACTTTTTTTGCTGTTGAAAAATTATAAGGGAAAATCAGGAAATGTGCATTCTTTAACTGTGCCTGCTGATGATTGGGTTTCTTTTCTATTGACTTGTGAAAAAATCACTGAGAAAACAATTCTTCATTTGTTACATTTTCCTGGCGTTAAAGCAAGGCTGGTAGAATAAGACATTTTATATAGTCAAATGGCAAAATGAAAATTAAAATGATGGGGAAACCAGAAGGAAAAAGCGAAAATTAATGAAAGTGAGCCATGTGTAATAATTTATTACATTATGTAAATGAGATGAGGAACCTCATATTTATTATTTTAACAGATTTTATATACTGATTTCCTTGTAATGAGTCAGTATAAAACAATACATTAACTACAATTTCAAACTAAAACATCAAAATTAACAGTATACAACAAATAAAAATTCATCACTTTTAAGGCCATATGTTTACATTGAGTTAATTTGATAAATTAATAATAATAATAAAAGATTTCCTAATAAGTTGTTGGTTATTTAAAATACGATTTTCTTATACTGTACTGGAGTTATTAAAATATTTAATAATGGTGCTTTGTATATAAATTACAGGATAGTCGGAGTAAAATCAATATTTATATCCAAACTTTTGTGTTCAGTGTCGATTTATGATACGCTTATTTTTAATACTTTACATTTTTTTTTACATTTACAAAACTAATAGTTATTGTTAGTTCACTACTTTTGGAACAATTTAAGATCAAATTTCACCTTTAATTGTAATTTATAAATGAAATACGATTCCACGAACTTCAGTGTTTTTCCATAGACTTCATGCTATTTTTTTATTATGACCCTGACGGCCGCTTGATAGGGTATGAATCGCAATCACGTGACCGGTTTCCTTTTCTCCCATAGAGAATCGCAGAAACGTCGCATCTGTGTATTCTTAATCTGTGGTTATGCCTCGAGGATATGCATGCATCTTCCAATCGAAACATCTTTGTACAGCAGAAAGAAGCGAGACGAAACAAGATCAGGGACCTAAGCCGGAAGCTGCTGCTGTTGCATCTACCGGCGATTCCTGTCTTCCTGGATTGATGCAGCATTTCTGATTCACCACTAAAGGACGATGTCAAATGAGCACCTACTTCTTTATCTAACGCTCCACATTTCTAGAGACGGTCAATGGAAAACATCGATGAATGTAAAGGTGAGCATAAATTATTGGTACCATCAAACTTTCATAACGTTATAACTAGAAAAGCTATCTCTACACAGTTTGCAACAAAGAAGACAGAAACTCAAGGTTTATAGCCGCTTTCATTAAAGGTCAAGTGATATGGATTTTGGCTTATCGATTTTATAGTGTCATATTAAAGACAACGAAAAAAAGTATGTGTATAGTAATTAATAACCATTTCCTTAATTTATTATTTTATTTTATTAATTTTAGGAGGACTTTTGCAAGGGAGCGCCGTAACATATTATTTCGGTAATCTCCGTAAATTTTCCGGGACTGACGTCATGAATACTTAAGGGCGATCGGTATAACGTAAATGTGTGTAAAATTGTCTCGTTTCCCTCATCACTTTCATGCAAACAATCGAAATAATTTAGGTAAACTAAGTTCTCAAATATATTACCCATCAATTTATTCTGAATTTGATGATATAATTTGAAATTTTAAATACTGAAAAAAAATATTCTGTCGTATATTTAAGATGCAACAGCAGCAAAGGCGCGTTCAGTTTTCAAATGCATCGGTTTATTTCTTAACATTAATTTGTCGGAATTAACGCATTAAAAAAAGGCAGAAATACCGCATTTAAATTGAATTTGCGAAAGCGGCAAATTTTTTAAAATCGGAATCTTTCCCAATCTTCGGCAAAAATGTGCGTATTTTTCCTCACTTAAAATTGCCTAAGATGGAGCAAGCAAGAAGACAAAAATACGATGTTCGAACTATCTACTTTCCACTTAATAATTTAAATGCACAGTTTTAACTTCATTACGTATGAACAGAATAATAAACCATTTATCGAAAATATTAATAAATCTATTAGTCCTCACACACAATAAAAGTTAAGGAAAAATAATTATGGGGGGGGGGGGGGGCCCGGGAGGAGGCACGGGAAATCGTTTGACGTCGAATATCTTTACATAAAATTTTTCTGTGTTAAAAAATGAAAACCTCTTGCTAAAAACGTGAAAACCTCTAATCCACAAGGAAGAAAAAATGTAAATGTTTTATCGGAGCTTCATCGGAGCCCATTTCTGCGATCGGCGGATTTCTTGCTAGCAGCCATCAACTCTTACGCACACATGAAGCCCATTATTGTTTACACTGTATTTTGTTTTACTAGGATCCCCCAATGATCGAAATTCGATCACATTTCAGAGAAAAAAAATCTATGTGTAATTGTTCTAGCCTCAATCTTGCTTAGTAATAAACTTTGAAGAATGAAAAATAGATAACACAATAAATATCCAAAATGCTTTGCAATTTTTGACACTCCCGATTCATTTCACCGCAATGGTAACTTTGAAAATTTCTCCTAATAATATTTAAAGCAATCTAAATCAGGTATATTTTAATATATCTATCGAATTATTATCTAAATATAATATTTATATTTAAGCTAAATTGTCCCTCCCTATCTCTGTGTCCCCCCCCCCCCTCCCCTCGTCCCACTGTAGCTAATGTCTGTTTTTTTTTTTATTGAATTCAGTATCCCTAAATTAAATGAATTCACCTATTCATTTACTAGATACATTTAAAATTTTATTGAATTTATAAGCCAAAGGGTGTTATTTTAAAAAATACTTATTTTTGAATTTTAGAATCACCTTGTAACTTATAAGCTCTTAACATTATAAAAATATGGTCGTTAGAATTTCGTTATTTTCCCTTTTATATCCGGAAATCAGTACAAATACGCTGCTGGCCGTGGAACTTGCTGTACCCAGAAGTAGTCTTTCATTTGCAATGAAATTAAAACCACATGCAGTATCAAAGGCGCAATGCAAATGATTAACGTGACGTCGCCAAAACATCACTGCAACACATGATATAAAAGAAGTTTGGAGACTTTACCCAGTGTTTAAAAGGGCCATACAGCATGTTTGGAAGGTCAGAATTCAGCTTGTTTAGAGGCAGATCAGAATTTCACGCGTCGTACTCGCGTAGAATATCAACACCCAGACCCGTTTAAACGGGGTCGTATGGTTGGAGTAAATGAAGCCGGATGGTTGGCAGGACATACAGCCATCCGTCTTGGTCGTGCAGTCACCACTATGACATTATGTGTGCAGGCGCGGATACATTTAGGTCGTAGGTCTTTCCAGGCGCACTATACGAGGGTAGTCTGATGAGTAACTTGTTTCGCGTGCCAAAAGATGACGCCACCCATTCATTCATACAGAAGCATTTAGCGACATCTCTACAATTAATGACCCACTGCAATATCCTCTCCTGTTTTTGCACGGATGGCACTAATTCTCATGTATGAACTAACTGGTAAGCGTCATGTAAATTGATCCTTTATCTCTCACATAATCGACAAAATGAGGCGATACAAAATCCAGAGAGATCCTACAATCTGTGGGGCCTGCACTGCATTTTTGGTGTAAACAAGAACCAGTCGTCGTCGCTTTAATGAGGCTGGCCTAAAGGCGTAGCGTACACTGTGCCATTTGCCTCTGACACCTCGCCATTGTGCGGAACGTCATCAATGGTGCCAGAAACCTCAATATTGGACAGAGGAATGGCGACACATTGTGTTCTCCGATGTGTCCTACTTCACTCATCGTACAGATGATGGTCGCATCGGAATTGACGCTGCAGAAGGCAACGCAACGTTCCTGCACTGATTTGTGAATGCCATACGTCCCTTAAACCAGATATTATTGCATGGGAAATCATCAATTTTGACCTCCTGTCCTGTCTCCTGGTTTTTGAAGGCAATGACACAGAACAACGATACGTCGGTGAGTTTCTGCCATTACCAGATTACTCAATGCTATCATGCAACAAGATAATGTGTGTTCCCGTACAGCTTACATCACCCAACAGACTCTACAAGTTGCCAGATTTGTGCCCTGTTGAAAACTAGTGGGGAAATATTTGCACCACCGTCAACCACTAGCACGATCCGAATGATCTACGTGTGCAGTTACAGGAAGCATGATGGAACGTACATCAGGATATTATTGCATGAAAGAATGCCTTGTCGCATTGCTGCCAGGAGGTTCTATCCCATATTGACCTCATGCTTTGCGGATGCTAAACAACGCGTCCTTCATCCTTAAAAGACTAATCTCTATTCATTTGTAATATCATGTGTTTGTCTGTGATATTTTAATCAAATTTCCAGTACGGAAAGAGAGTGTAGCGATTTCTACGGCCAGTAGTGAATTTCGTAAATAAATGTAAATGTAAAAGAATAAATATTAGATAAATAGAAAAATAGATAAAAGTATAAATGTTACGTTGCGCCGTAGTCTGCTCGGAGGTAGTAGTAGTTGCTGCTTCTGAAGTTGTTTCTGGACTGGTTTCCGATGCTGGTCCTGTAGTGGCTTCTGCTGTTGTTGTTTCTGAACTGGTGTCTCCGCACCATATAGGATTTGTTTCCAAAATGATTAATATTGATAAAAATTTCCACGATGCAAAAATGGAATTTGAACGTGTATTCTTCATGAGGCTTGAATTCTGCATCATAATAATTAAAAAATAAAACGTTGTTAGGTTTATGCTTCTTTTTCTTAGAACTTCAAATCCAAATAATTTTATGTAAAATCAACCAGTATGTTATTAATGAATGTTATGATCAAGTATCGAAAGGTTAAAAGATCACCGTCACATAAATATTCTAGACAGGAGTAATTCTTTATAGAGGGTGTCCAAAAATTCCGGCCTCATAGAGAATATGAACAGCATGTCAATGAAAGTAGTACAAATGTAGAATACACATTGTTGAATAAATATACAGCATGTCTACTATATCTTGGCGTGTGAGCCAATGCATTCTTATGGTAACGAGAAAGGATTAACTGTAGCGCGAGATGATCATCGAGATCTAATACTAACCTAGATTAGAAGCGAACCCACCCGATTGTATAATCGGGAAATAACCCATTGTTAGATAACCCATTGTTAGATTTTTTTTCTTAGTTGTGACATAGTTCACCGTCGCTGATTTTATATAAATGATGATAGTATTAGATCTCGATAGAGAAGATTCAAGATCGACTTTAATTCATGGTTATCTAATTCAGCTTCGCCCTGTTTTAACTTTTAAGAATATACATAACTTTTGGAAATATAAATTTATTAAAATACGGCTGATATTTATCCTTACTTAATATCTTGTAGTATTTATATTTCAAACGTTGGCAAGTTGAGGCTAGAGTCCTAGCGTTTTATATGATTTAGATTGAATTTGAACTATGACGTTTATCACTTATACGAAGAGGGTTCCAACTGCCAACCGAGTTTTTGAATGAGTTTTAGTGTGGTAGTAGATGAGAAAGGCTCTAAGCTAATCCTAAGACTTTAGCCGTAGATACGCAGTAAATTCCGAGAAATTAAGGGTTGAAGTTTGACGATCACGTTATATGGAGCACAAGATTTTGCCAACCAGGCGACGTTTATTTTTATCGCCAGGTAAAAAATTATATTAAGACACGTACAAAACGCTTCATACCTTCTGCAGCAAAATAAGAAGGTCACACCTCGAGAGTTTATGATTTTTATTCTATTATACATCTGTACGAAAGAATTATACGGTAAATGAATAATCTCTGATCGTGAATAATTTTTTCATAATATATTCTAAAGTAAATATACAGTATAAAATATTCAAACTGCAATTGTATTTTTAGGTATGCTTGGTATGGTTTCATATAACATGCTCGTCAAATTTCAACCTTTAATTTCTAGTAATATACTGCGTATCTACGGCTAATCTCCTAGGATTAGCTTAGTGCCTTTCTTATCTACTTCCACACCAAAGCTCATTCAAAAACTCGGTTGGCAGTTGGGACCCTCTCTTTGTTAGGCAAGGTCACACGCCAAGATAAAACAGACGGACTGTAATATAGTTGTATTATAGCCTTTGTTTCAGACAGGAATGTTGAAATAACTGAACAAGTGAGTTAATTTTTTGTGCACTGTGCAGAAAAACAGAAATTATTCCTAAACTAAATGGATTATAAAATGGACGGCAATGTTTTTATTTGAACATAATACACAATGTATTTTTACAGTAATGGAAAACATTGATTGTACAATAAATTAATGATGAAAAATAGGAAAGAAAATGGAGAGCCAGGAGCCAGGAGAAAATGGAAAGCCAGGAGCCTTTGGCTCGAATCCAGGCTGCGGAATTTTCTTTCCTATTTTTCATCATTAATTTGAACAGCTGAGGTTGGCATACAAATTAAAACCCTCACTGACCATCTAATGATTTATTCTTTGTACAATAAATGTTGTTATAATACTTGTTCAAACACATGTTTTTCTTGGTCTATGCAGATCTGTAAGCGATGTTGCAGAGATCTCTCTGAATGCAGTATCGTTCCCTCCTCCAACGACAGTGCATGCAGCTCGGATTCAACCATGGAAGAATTCCATTGTTTTTCTTCCATGATTCAACCATACGTTTATTTTATTTTTTATAGACGCACTGTCAACCTTCGTTTTTGCTTAAATTGATGAACAATTTCTGTGTTTTCTTTATATCTAAACACATCATACTTTCGCTGCCTCTATCTCCTAAACGGTTGGATCAATTGAAAAACCTCTAAGAATAAAACATTTCTCAAAAGTTTTGTACAATCTGAAAATACCATTAGAAATAGGGGTTTCATTGCACATTTCAAAGTTGACTTCCATATTCGAAAATGGCGTCGGAGGTTTGTTTTTGGAAATGGAATACACATAAAATCCCATCATAATAAAATACATTAGGCCCCTATTCAGAATGAGCACTGTTGAATTTATACTCAACAGTGGTTTGAGCAAGAGCACTAGCGCTCATTCTGTATATGGGCCTATTCTTCCACTGAAAATACTCTGTCAGATTTGTATTTTAGAAGTTGGCAGATTTATATGAAGATTTGTATATTCATCAAATTACAACAATTTCAATACTCCTCATGAGATCGAACTTTTGACATAATCTGTAAGCTCCAACTTAAAATTTTTTTTGTGTAATTTCTAAATTTTCCTATACAGGGTGATTCTGAAAAAAGTGTGTATAACTGTAAGCAATGATAGAGGTGACCTGAATGAACATTTTCTTTTAATACAATGTGGGTCCGAATTTGAACGCTAACTGACGTGAGATACCAACAGAAATAAAAATGCCGCCACCAAGATCAACAAGTTAATAACTCAGGTTCTGCAACGCCTAGGATAATGAATTTTGGAGGAATAATAGGGTACATAAAACTCTATATACCGTTAAAGATTGATCGAATTCCAACGAGTAGTTTTCGAGTTACGCACTCAAAATCGTAACACGTGCTGGTTAGTACTCGCATGTGAGCACTGTTACGATTTTGAATGCGTAACTCGGAAACTACTCGTTGAATACGATCAAATTTTAACGGTATATACAGTTAAAATGTACCCTATTATTCCTCCAAAATTAATTATTCTAGGCGGTGCAGAACTGAGTTATTAACTTGCTGATCTTGGTGGCGACATTTTTATTTCTGTTCAGTTAGCGTCCAAATTCGGACCCACTTTGTATTAAAAGAAAATGTTCATTCTGGTCACCTCTGTCATTGCTTACACTTATACACACTTTTTAAAATCACCTTTTATAATTTATTTCTCAATGAAATAAGTGCCTATTATTGAAGTCTTCTATCACGGCCTTCTAGAAACTACCAGGCATGAACCAACATTACCCATAGTCCATCCAGCCTTAGTTTGCGCGAAATGTGATGGACATATTAATTGTTATGTATTGTTTAAATTTTGTTATAACAATGTCCAATAATTGAAGCGGCCCTCACATTTCGCGCAAACTAAGGCTGGATGGACTATAGACATAAGGCCTGATAACGGAAAAGCCATACATTGTTATACATCATCATTAGTCGACCATTGTTAATCCTATTTCTAAGCCTTAAATTTGGTCAACTAATGATGATGTAACAATGTATGACGTTTTCGTTATCAGGCCTTCTGTCTTGAAGGTGTTGCCTGAACATGGAAAACATTGTTACCATCGAACTGGTGGTGCTATTACACAACCAACACCACCTAAAGATAAGACCTGTGCGCGGAAAAGTCATACATTTTTACATCATCATAAGAGGTCATGTTTAATCGCATTTCTACCAATAATAAGCCCTAAATTATGACTCCGCATGATGATGTAACAATGTATGACGTTTTCGCGCTCAGGCCTTATCTTCAGGTGGTGTTGACACAACACCTCCTAAGGCGCATTTGGCATCGCGCAGAAAGTGCACATTCCGCGCAGAATCTGTTCCTTAAGAGATTCTACATTTCTAGCGGTGCTATTCGGCATCGAATCTGCGTTCTGTTCATTGCAGATTCTGCACTTTCTACGTGCACAAAACGCACAGGGAAAACTTCGTCCAGATTCTGTAGTTTAGTCACGAGCACAACGATGACACAGCGAACAATGTGTAAATCGGTTTAACTCGCACTGCGTGATTGTCATGGATAAAAGAGTATTGTGCAGTGGAAGTTTAAGCATACTTAAAAGAGGACAACAGAGTATATCTTTTGGCATCGGATTATTTATTAGAAATAAATAACTTAAAGAAACTTAATAATTTACACAGATGAAATAATAAAACGGGCACGATCTTGCTTAAACGCAAGAAACGCCTAGGGCCTTGTGCCTTGCCCGAACGGAATGAACAATTCCTTTTAACAATACACTAGCAAAAAGTTTGGTTCACAATCTATTGGAACCCCTTGTTAAAACTTTAAAATTAGGCAATGGCAAGCCTGACCAATAATAGGCCTTGGTCCATCCAAGGAATGAACCTCAGATTTACATTAAGAATAGATAAAGAACTTGATCCACAATTTGCATATAAAGATGAGCTGAAGATCACTAAGATCCCTTCTAGGGTATAGCAAAACTCTTGTCATTAGCCAGATAAAGTGAGCTGGGATGACTGAGACTACAGCGGACATAGCAACCGACTGGGGCTTTTACCGTTTTGGTTTGCTTGCGCCAAGTCCGGAATCTTCTGCGAAGAAATGGACGCTACCTCCGCTGAAACATAGAGAAAACGGCTATGCCTCGCGTTAATAAAGGGCTTGAAGCCGCTGATAACTCATGTAAGGCACTATGTCGCCCAACCCATGTCGCCAAAAGGCTTCATGCGTCCAAGGTGTAATCCATACGCTACTTCCTACTGGAATTGGCCTGGCGTCCAGAGATCTCAGCTGTCGCAATTCCGACGCTTCCAAATCTGCTGCGACAACCAACGTCCTCGTAACGAAGTCCGTGAGGGGCTCTGCGATGAGTCGAGGAGCGTCTCCTATGATACTCGGCGAACGAACGAACGTTCCACTGTCCACGGGCTCCTCGCTCGACGGCACTCCTGGCTCACTCTCTTCTACCTGGAAAGTTTATGTCCGCTCGTCTTCCTGGGCTGTCACTGCTACTTTCATGGAACACAAACCAAGTCTTAGCAATAGGACATAAATATGCGCACTCGCTTCAGGCTGCGGTGGCGTTCTCTCTCGAAACTCCCCTCTCTCAGGGGTATCGGGATGATAGTTCAAAAACTCTGGCCGTTTTGCACTTTTGGCCGTATTTTTCCGAGGCGTGCTCGAACGCCCTCGTTTTATCGAACGGGAGCGATTTCCTCATGTCCTTATCGCTTGGTTATCCTCTCTCTTACCTCGCTCTAATTTTTCCCGCTCTGCGCCTTTTTGCTCGCGCACCTTTTTGCGCCCCTTCTGTTTTTTTCCTCTATAACGCTTGCACTTAGGATTTTGTCCTGAAAGTTCATTTAAGTTGTGGTTGCTAACAACGGATGGCGTTACTCTACACCCAAGCTTGCTCCTCGATTGAGATGAGCGATCGGAAGCCTTGGGCAAAACGTCAGTCACCAAACTTCGTGGCATGCTCGCCCCCTCTTCATTGTGCAAGATATCGTTGTCATCTGCCTCGCCACTGCTGCTAAAGTGATGTACACTCGCCCCTTCCTCGGAGATTTTACTAATACCTGCGCCAACCCTCCTGCGAACGATGCGCGTGCCGTTCGTTCGCTCTACCGACGCTGCAAGCAAATCGGTGCTTGGATTGCTCTTGGGCACAGCTTCCTTCAGCTTTTTCTGTTTGCCTGGCGAAAAACTTAGCCACAAGACCTTTACATCTGTGAAGGTTGGTTTCGGGCTCCCACGAGGGTTGCTGATACCCTACCCATTGCACCAGAAATTCCCTGTTGGGTGCCCTACCCCTGACGTCTTTGATGTCTTGCACTTGGTACAACGGGTCTTTTTGGAGTGTTTTTAACGTTGCTTGTTGTAGTTTCCTTGTTCTCCCTATGTTTCTTAAGGAAGGAACAATGAAGTGTTCTGTCCCCTCCCTACTCACGAGGGATTTTGATTCGCGCAGACACCTTATTGTAAACTTTGAGTATGGGGAAGGGTCCGATGTATTTACTTTATAGCTTTCTTCCGATTTTGTGTTTAAGGGGATTCAGCCATGCAGCCCAGACCAATACTTTTTGCCCTTCTTTAAGCTGCCATTGAGTGTGTCGCCGATCATAACTTCGTTTATATCTTTTGTTAGCTTTTCGAATATTTCTTTGCGCTAGCCACAACACCTTGAAAAGCATGTACAAACCTATTAATTGAGGGAGGAATTGTTATTTCTCGCTCTAGGTCAGCAAAATATGGAGACATTTTGGTAGTCTCGGAAACGAACACATTAATCGCGATCTCCGTTGAGGTCAAAAAATCTTCCCAGTCCGATTTCTCTAAATTAATATAATTACGGAGTATTTGAATTACCGTTTGATTTGTCCTTTCGGACTGACCATAAGACTGGGGATGGTACGTGCTTGAGAACTTCAACGAAGTTCCCAATGCCTTAAATATAAATCGCCATAGGTCGGCATTAAAACGAGTATCCCGATCCGACACTATGGCCTGCGGAAACCCATGGACTTTGATTATATTATCTACTAGTAACTTGGCGGTTTGTTCTGCTGTTGCGTTGATACCGCATGGAATAAGACGCACCCTCTTAGTCAATTTGTCAGTCACAGTAGGAATGGCATCATGTCCGTTAGCAGAGGGAGGAAGCAGAGAAACGAAATCAATGGCTATCATATGCCACCTATAAGGTGGAATCTCCAATGGTTGTTAGTTGCAATAGGCTTTCTTTCATTCAATTTTGTTAGCTTGGCATTGAGGACAGGTGTTCACATAGTCAGCTATGCTTTTACTCATTCCTGGCCAAAAGTATTGGCTCCTGGCATTCTGCAAGATTTTGTGAATACCTAAATGTCCTGCCTTGGGGTCTTTGTGTAAGACCCCTAATATTTTCTGGATTACCCCTTTTTTGTGGGCAACACCATTTTAAGACTCTCTTTAACTCGTTTATATAATAAACCGTCCTCTATCGAAAAGGGCGGTTTTGGACCAGCCAAATGCTTCTTAGTAAACTCACATTGTTGATAACCTGCTCGTATTTCTTTCAGTAAGTCACCTGGCACCTCCCAACTAGAAGCCGCGGCTAGAGGAGCGAGAGTCTGTTTTGTACGATTCGCGACGCCGGGTCCTTCCGTAACCAGCCGAACGCTAAGCTCCATAGCCTTAGCGAGTGAGGATGGCCTTTCCTTCACCAGATTTCCCTCGAAATGGTTTGGAAACGCCTCCCTATACCACTCGACTTTGTCTTTTTCTGGTATAATTTTTAACTGATTAGCTAGCAGATTAAAACATTGATTGAATTGCTCTATTCTTTGATTACCAAAACGCATCTCTCTGAGCGCTTTGCGAATGGAACGTTCTAGTTTAATCTGCTCCTTATCACCCCACTTAGTGTTGTCTTGCGACTGCGTGATACACGCTGAGAAAGGCAAAGTAAGATAAAGGGGTTTCTTGGCTTACTCGCGTTGCCCCAAAAATAGAATTAATTACGTGGTATCTTAACAGCAAAGTCTATAAGCAAACGTTTTGGCTGAAACGAGATAAAATAAAAAAACAAAACAACGCACGTTATAAACAATTGTAAAGTTCCTAAATCTAAAGAACGCATGCCTGCCAACAATTTAACTCGCCTGCCAAAAGTTTATACTCTGCACCGAATAATAACCAAACGTACTGTTTGCTGCCGAAACGTTTAATATTACGTAATCGACGCGCCTTTCTCTTCTCCAAGAAAACAATTGCTATGCTTCCCCCTATCACTAACCAAGAATGGAAGCGAACCGCACAAGTGAAGAAGAGACGCAAGGGCAAAAAAAAATAATTTTTTTTTAACCCACTAGTAAGTAATTAAGCTGCCTAATCGCATTGCAAGCGCATACGTCCTTATCACAAAGACTAAACGCACGCTAATAGGCCTGAAAAACTCGCGTCCGAACTTGGACAAAAAAAATTTTTTTTTTCCTGAATCAGGGTGGGTTGGGCGGGAATTTAAAATGGATTTGCCGGCCGAACCACGCTCGCTAACACGTCTGCCAAAAGTTTATACTCTGTATCATGGATAAAAGAGTATTGCACAGTGGAAGTTTAAGCATACTTAAAAGAGGACAACAGAGTATATCTTTTGGCATAGGATTATTTATTAGAAATAAATAAATTAAAGAAACTTAATAATTTACAGAGATGAAATAATAAAACGGGCATGATCTTGCTTAAACGCAAGAAACGCCTAGGGCCGTGTGCCTTGCCCGAACGGAATGAACAATTCCGTTTAACAATACACTAGCAAAAAGTTTGGTTCACAATCTATTGGGACCCCTTGTCGAGATTTAAAATTAGGCAATGGCAACCCTGACCAATAATAGCCTTGGTCCATCCAAGGAATGAACCTCAGATTTACATTAAGCTTAGATAAAGAACTTGATCCAAAATTTGCATATCAAGATGAGCTGAAGATCACTACGATCCCTTCTAGGGTATAGCAAAACTCTTGTCATTACCCAGATAAAGTGAGCTGGGATGACTGAGACTACAGCGGACATAGCAACCGACTGGGGCTTTTACCGTTTTGGTTTGCTTGCGCCAAGTCCGGAATCTTCTGCGAAGAAATGGACGCTACCTCCGCTGAAACGTAGAGAAAACGGCTACGCCTCGCGTTAATAAAGGGCTTGAAGCCGCTGATAACTCATGTAAGGCATTATGTCGCCCAATCCATGTCGCCAAAAGGCTTCATGCGTCCAAGGTGTAATCCATACGCTCCTTCCTACTGGAATTAGCCTTGCATCCAGAAATCTCAGCTGTCGCAATTCCGACGCTTCCAAATCTGCTGCGTCCTCGTAGCGAAGTTCGTGAGGGCTCTGCTATGAGTCGAGGGGCGTCTCTTGTGATACTCGGCGAATGAACGGACGTTCTACTGTCCACGGGCTCCTCGCTCGACGGCACTCCCGGCTCACTCTCTTCTACCTGGAAAGTCTCTGACGGCTGGTCTTCCTGGGCTGTCACTGCTATTTTCATGGAACACAAACCAAGTCTTAGCAATAGGACATAAATACGCGCACTCACTGCGGTGGCGTTCTCTCTCGAAACTTCCCTCTCTCAGGGGTATCGAGATGATAGTCCAAAAACTCCGGCCGTTTTGCACTTTCGGCCGTATTTTTCCGAGGCGTACTCGAACGCCCTCGTTTTAACGAACGGGAGCGATTTCCTCATGTCCTTATCGCTCGGTTATCAGCTCTCTCCTCGATCTAATTTTTCCCGCTCTGCGCCTTTTCGCTCGCGCATCTTTTTGCGCCCCTTCCGCTTTTTTTCCTGTATAACGCTTGCACTTAGGATTTTGTCCTGAAAGATCATTTAAGTTGTGGTTGCTAACAACGGATGGCATTACTCTACACCCAAGCTTGCTCCTGGATTGAGATGAGCGATCGGGAGCCTTGGGCAAAACGTCAGTCACCAAATTTGGTGACAGTGATGTATTCTTGCATTTTATGGCATTTAAAACCTTTCTTTTTACTCCGTAAAACTCGACAATGCAGGATTTGCATTCGTCATGAGTGAAAAATCTGCGGAAAAAATGACGTCCATTTTTAGCACAGACTAAACAGGCCTACGCAACAATCCTGCACTTTCTGCGCAATGCCAAATGTGCCTCTAGAAGGAAAGCCAAACAAACGAAATGCCATGCATTGTTACATCATGGTTTCAATTTCGATTTCGTTTCTATCAATTGCAATTTCGTTTCGATCATCTTTCAGCCATTCTTCCATGTTTTCTGTTATGTAGTTTAGTTCATGCTTGTGGAAAGAGATTCCTGATCCTATTTTGTGTCTATTCGTACAAGTGTACAAGTAACAATTTTGAGGAATGGTTTTTAATTAATTATTCGTCAGGCCCAAAATCGTCAAAAACAAAGCAGCCAGATGGCTTCACTCAATGGCTTCTTTAATATAGAGTGTGTATCTAAATTTTCTCCCGTATTATACATGTTTATTACTCAAAAACAATTACAGATTCTAACGTGATTTTTATTTATTCACAAAGAAAAACTCAAAACGTTTCTTAGCATGCCTTAATAAATTTCAATGCGCCCCCCATTTATGGCGTGAAGGACGTCAAAGTGAAACGCGATTTCCTCCTATGTTTGAGCTAGCATTTCGGGTGTGATTTCAACGATTGTTTCAATTATTCTGTTCTTGAGAGTTTCAATGTCATCAAACGTTGGTCTTGTAAACTCTGTCTTTCACATGTCCCCAGAAGAAAAAATCCGGAGGGTTCGCATCAGTGAGCGAGGGGGCCAAGTAATTGGCCCACCCCTTCCAATCCATCATCCTGGAAAGTTCTTATCAAAGCACTGCCTAATTTGCAGGCCCCAGTGAGGAGGTGTTCCATCTTGTTGGTAGACTATGTTGGGCTGCAGTTCTTCCACCCGTGGAATTAGGTAGTTCTCCAGCATATCTAGGTAGGTTGCAGCGGAAATGGTATCTTGAACCCCGTTATGTTTTGTGAGCCCAAATGCGGTGGTTGTGTCGGTTTACTGCTCCGGAAGTATGGAATGTTGCCTCATCAGAAAACAAAATGTCTTCAAGAAAGGTGGTATCATTGTCGATGTTTTGGATCATATCCTCATCAACTTCTTGCGCTTCGGTCGGTCATCTGGCTTCAGTTCGTGCATCATCTGGATTTTGTAAAGTGAAAGACGAAGGCGGTGCTTCACTATTTTATGTACGGATATCATTGGCATATCCAGTTAACGAGGCGCTTGGCGAAGTGATTTACGGGACTACGATCGAACGGCTCCCTGACCTTTTCTACTCTCTGTGGTGTCGCTGAAGGTCTACCAGCACCCTTTTTGTGTAAACAGACTGCCTGTCTTTAAAAATTTTCATGGCATAGCTTAATTGATTTATGATTTGGAGGATCCTTTTTAAACTTTGTTTTGAACATTCTCTGAACTGTAATATAGACTTAAAATTCGCAAGTCATAACACGCATTGAGCTTTTTATTCAACACTCGCCATAGAGCTGATAAATATGATGTCACTTCCTGGCCAGTTGCCTAGCGATTCCAAACATTAGGTTTAACAATGTGGTGTAAGGCCATAGAAAAGTATACAGAAGTTAGAAATGGGCCAGGAAGGGACGTCACCACTTACCAGCTCTATTGTTTACTGCGTCTAGCGAAAAATGGTTTGGTTTGGTTTGGTTTGCTTGGTATTCACGTCCTTTTCAACTGCCATGGTCATTTCAGGACGGCGTTATAGGGGCCGCAAATTTTGCCTCGCAAGGTTTCTTTAACGTGCAGCCGGAAAACGACTACACGGAACCAACGGCTTTACTTCCCTTCCGAAGGAAGTGGGTGATCTCAGGATTTTCCCCCTGAAAAAATCCTCGTCGTCCTCGGCCGGGGTCGAACCCGCGTACTCGGGCATCAGAGGCGATCATGCAACCACTGAGCCACCGAGGCCGATCGCGAAAAATGGAACAACGCGCCAACCATGGTACGACGCGCCAACCGCGTGTTTCATTATCAACTCACGCGACGCTAAGAAACGTTTTGAGTTTTTCTTTGTGAATAAAAAAATCACGTTAAAATCTAATAGTTTTTGAGTAATAAACATGTATAATACGGGAGATAATTTAGAAACACCCTGTACGTCATTGGCTTTAATTTAGTGGCGCTGTTAACAATAGGATTTGCAATCTACTTTCTAATTAATATCGTTGCGAGGCTAACGAGAAATACAGACTTTCGGCACTGAAAAGTCGCCTGACCAATATAAATGTATTAACAATCCAGCCTTCATTGTTTCAAACAAAGGAAAAAACACCCATTGTTAAAATACAAGATGTAAACAATAAAAGTTACATTGTTAATAGACCTATCTTGGTCAGGTGACTTTTCAGTGCCGGAGCCTGTCTTTCTCGTTAGCCTCGATATCGTTGCGTAGCCGACGAAAAAGACAGGCCACGGCCAACACCACCTAGACAGAAGGCCTGCGCACAAAAACGTCATACATTGTTACATCACACAAAAGCGTCTATTGTTAATCGTATTTCTACCAATAATAAGCCCTAATTTTGGCCGCTTGATGATGATGTAACAATGTATACAGTTTCTGTGCGCAGGCCTTCTGTCTA
>JAHWFO010039230.1:0-13529 GCA_023313115.1 Rhysida immarginata
TAAGATTCCACTCTCCTTATATCTTAAAATAAATTTAAAAAGAAATTTAAAAAAAACAACCTTTTTCCATTAATTTTTCCTCGAATGGAACGCGGGAGGAAGTTATCGCAGCTGTGGGCATTTATAAAATTTAACCAAAAAATTAGGTCAGCCACCTCTATTTGTTATTAACACCAACACGGCATATCAATGAATTTGATCTCCAAAACGTATCGAAACACAGCCAGGACTAAGTCATATAGCAGTAGCACTATCAAGTAAAAGTAAGATATATGGCCAATAGCATCAGAAAGTAGAAAGACATGAAAGTAGCCAAGGGGGGCAGGGGAAACCTTTGCCCCCTCTCCTTAATCAATTAAATCTTTAAATAAATACATGGCGAATATTTTGGAGTATTGGTATTGTCTTTATTCAGCAAATACGGAACTGGTATTGGTGGATTTTCCACATAATTTTCTCACACATCTATTTGACTTGCCTCTTCCCCTACCAAACAAATCTTGGCTACACCCGTGTAGAAAGAATTAGGCCATAACACCATAACGTGGAAAGAACTAGGCCATTAGGCTAGTCGCATCATCTTGTTGAAACCACTTCGAAGGATTATTCTCCATCGCGGATCGCAAAAGATTTTCAGTCATGGTTTTCCGCAGGTGCATCCCTAACATGAAGTGGCGACGGTATACTCTGAGATAAAATAACGGATCATTGCTTTTGGAAGTAAAATTCTGCCACTTTAATTCGTTGCTTTGTTAGTTTACTTATTATAAATTTCTAAAATGTTAGCTACAATGCCTAAAAATTTTTTTATTTTTTTAAGAAGAAAACAAATTTTTAAACCAACCAAGTGTCCATACCAATGACGTATAAAAAGGGCGAGGCCAAAAATGCTAACACCGAGTTGAGTTAGTGAAGAAAATCATTGTTGCAACGATAGTCAACAATATGTTAACAATCGAGCAATAATCATTGCTTCACCATTTGGTGCATTTTTGACCTCGCCCAAAGATAGACTCCAAATCCTATTGTTAACAGCGGCAAAAACTGAAGCAAATTGAGCCATGACAGTTCTGGGCAGGAGAGAGCCGTGGAAGTAATTAGCTGTCTGGCTGCTTTGTTTTTGAAGATTTTGGGCCCGAGGAATAATTAATTCAAAAAGCATTCCTTAAAGTTGTTCTGCATACAACTGTACACACAGACACGAAAAAGGATCAGGAATCATTTTCCACAAGCATTAATTAAAAATACGTAACTAAAATGAAAATTCGTAACTGAAAGACGATCGAAACGAAATTGAAATTGAAACCATGATCGAAAAATTGTTTATAAAATATAATAAAATACTTCAAATACAAAGTAAACGAAAAGATAAACTTATCACTCCGTGATCAGCGTGTGAAAGAATTATTAATCAGCTACTCTCATGTTTAGCTATGTGTTTTGCATCATCTTCACTCACTTTCGGCCATGACAGTTCTGGGTATGGAGCTTCCCAATTTGCTTCAAGTAACAACAATTGCTTCGGAGTCTATCTTTAATATACGTCATTGGTCCATACATTCTTAATGAAGTGCTTAACACAGACATAGATGTCACCTGTTGGCATGCATGCGCATAAAGCAGTACTGCCAGCTCAAAATATAAAAACTCTGACTTTAATTTTTCACAACATCCTCTGCCATGTCTGGCTTAATTTTTCTACATGCAACATTTTTTTTTAATAATTACATCACCTATAATATAAAATATACCGTATTTTCGCGTCAAAAACCCACACACCTGAATAACCTGTGAAAATTTCGTTTTTATGTAAAAAAAAAAAAAAAATGTATAAGCCCCGCACCCTTGAATTCCCCGTGAACTAAGGGCGCGTTCGACATGTGCACACTAAACGTACCAAGTAACATCACTCAGTGCGAGCGGTGAAAAAAGTGTAGCGCATTTTGTGTGTGTCATGAAAAACAGGAAAGAGCACGAAAGTGGGATGTTCACCTCACCCGTGCTACCATGAATAGTAAGCCTACTGCTGAAAATAAAACCCATCATAACAACGGAATTCATTTAACATGCCGAAATCGATCATTACACAGGTAGATTTCAATGTCAGTTTAAAAGATATACAAAATTCAATTATTTTTATACCTGTAGGCTCTTTAACGGTAACTAAAACTCCGAACTATCTATCGCTACATTTCAAGCTCTAGGGCAGCGCCCTCTTGCAACGCACTAAACGATTCTGCTCATAACCTAGAGTCATTTGGTGCGCGCACGAAACGCCCGGTAGTGCACGCACTGGCGATGACGAACACGACCGGGTTCCATGACGAACACGTTAGTGCGTTTAGTGGCGCACAAAGGCGTTTAGTGCACGATGTCGAACGCGCCGTATATTCACGAGAACATACAAGAGAAATAACGGCATTTTCTTTTCGTATGTTAGCTATTAAAAGGATCTGTATATTTTCTTTAATCTAAAAGTGCAAAAAGTGGATGGATGTGGCTGAAACAAAAGGAAAAAAATACAATTTACAAGAACAGTATACACATTACAATGTACTGTTCATTATACAGTACATTAATTCAGTTTTATTTGAATTTCCCGTCGCCAAAAAAACTAATACGAAAGTAACGTCTCAAAAAGATGGCAACTTCAAAACTGCTTCGTTCTGACGAAGTTGATTCTGTCTTAATGAACTTCAAACGAAATTATCGTAAAATATGGATCAGAATACTTTAATTATACAATATATACAATGTACAGTTCAATTGTTTAATTACTAGTCTCTTGGACTCCCTCTGGTGCCAAGTTTGCTTAGTATATTCTATCATGGCGGCTAGAGCGGGATGTGTTAAAAACTGTATAGCCCGCGTGTTATTGATGCGAAAATGCGGTACATATATTTTCCTAATATACAAAATCCTATTCATCTAGAGTCCTTGTAATAAGCCGGCTACTGCGGAATAGTTCGTGCCAGAATCTACATTCAAGTCTTTGGCAGCTGTAGGTACTTCTTTCACACAAATGCCACGAACAGTGGAAGCAACGACGGCGACATCGTTCATCAGTGACCAAACAGTCTTCGACCAAGATATCAGATTTCCTTCCATTTGGGAATTGTATACCAATTTTACTAAAACAAAAAATAAACAGGACAATGATTAATAAAAATTCGGCCACTAGTTAAGAAGTAAAAAAAAAAAGCCCAGAAATTTAGGAATCATACCTATTGATTCTTTGTTCTTAACATATTTTTTAAAAAAGATATCAGCAAATCTGATTAAAAAAAATAATTAGGATTTTCTTTTTCAATGCTTTAACTTACAAAGTTTTATGATTAAAACTCAAAGTTATAAATGGTGTCTGAATATTTTTCGAATGCCTTGCAATTGCTAGCCTTCTCGCTAAGGTAAACTACTCGAAGCACTAAACGAAAATACAGCAATGAAAATTCATAAACATTCCAAAGATAATGGTGAATATTTTTTATTTTTGCAGATGTGTACACGGATTTTCAATAGACTTAGTGAGCGCATAAGAAGAATTTCTGCAACTGCATTTTTAGTAAACTGTCACTCAAATCCTTGTTATCAAAAGCACAGCGAATGATATAGCGTTCAAATAACTCAATGGGTAATCGTAAAGTTTTTTTTAGGTGCTAAGGAATACAGGGCGAGTCAAAACTCTGTACACCCCATCCCCATTTCTATCTTGGATAGAAATGTAGTTATGCAAATTCCAATAAAGGGAGTGAATATGAAGTTCAGGGTGCTCTTTCTCATGGTGGCACTTACAATGTTGTTAAATGCAAATTACGACATACGCAAATTTTATCTACTAAACTGTAGGAGATGTAAAAAAAAAACCCAATTACAAACTTGTTAAGCATCAAAACCGAAAACCCCATTGCAATCTCTGTAATATTAATACCTTGATTCCTGTCAAGATTGAAGAAGGGATGAATGATCTGTGAAGAAGGCAAAAGCAACAGAGTCCAAAGATTCTGGGTTCAAGTCCCAGGAGTAATTGATGAGCTTTTTACCTGCTTAATACCATTTGCCAAGCATGCGAATTATTTCATGTAGTATCCATATCCTGTTCTGGAAAGTTCCACAAATTACCATGAAGACACTAGTTTCCTGTTGAAGCTGAAACAAGATCAGACCAAAGCACGATGAAACACAGTACACTGATCAAGAAATGATCAACGTGGTTCTCTGCTTTGGTGAAACAAGGCAAAACTACCATGAAACAGTTAGGTTATATCAATTGTATGAATTGGCTTGCAGATTTATGCTATGATGCAGGTGGACATCACATGGATTGACTGTGAAGACTTAATTTGTCCACTTGACTGTCTGTAAGCAATAAACAATACAAGAGCCGATTGTCCAATTGCATAGAGTTTTTTGGGTGATCCGTTCATGGGATTTTGATTTTTTTGTTTTGTTCCTTATTTGATGCTGAACAAGTTTGTAATTTTTTTAATCTCCTACAAGTTTAGTAGATACGATTTGCATTTGTCCTAATTTGCATATCGATAACACTTGTAAGTGCCATCATAAGAAAGAACACCCTCAACTTCGTATTCACTCTCTTTATTGGAATTTGCATAACTATATTTGTTTCCAATATAGCAGTTGGGGGGTACAGACTTTTGACTCGTCCTGTATAAATGAAAACGTTATAGGGCAGAATACGTGGGTCTTTTGGAGGAGGAAGAGTGAATACTAATCTTCTACTTACTAATTCATGACAACAGTGCTATTCTGACAAATCCAAAGGTCCAACTGGAATTTGAAGACGTCAGTGGGGCATCTAACCTTCTTTGAAATAAAGGGATTTTGGTAAACCAATACAAATAAAAAGGCGGCCAGAATAAATGATTTTGTATTGCTTTACCAAGGCAACTTGATTCCGATACTTCACAAAGTCCCTAATACTTATCAATTCAACCTTCTGCTTACGAAGAACTCTTTAAGATGTCAGCGTTGGCCAAGAATTGCCACGGCAGAAGAGTACAAACGGCAATGTTTTCAACTGACACCGGATAATGCTACAGCTTATAAGGCATATTGTTAAACGAATAGTTTCCTGAAATTGCTGGGCTAGAACGTAGCCGAAAGCGCTGGTGGCCCAGGCAATCCAGTTCTCGAATCCAATAGATCGCGGAAGATGTAAAGGTAAGTCGTGTAGAATTGTCTTAGAATTGAGTATGCTGGGAGAGTCAAAAGTCTGTTCCCCCCACCCACACAATTTCAAAACGAGTGGAGATACAACAAATTTGCTGCAATATATAGCAAGAAGCTACGTAGGGGCTAAACAATGGTGGTGACAAAATTTGACTTTCGACCTCGAATTTTTTTATAGGTACAGAAAAACTTCCAATTGTACATTATAGAGCTCAAAACGCTGATTTTAACCAAGATATTTAACTTCATTAAGCTTCATTTGTTGAACATAACCTTTGTTGCTCATATATCCGTACAACGCCGGGATCTCTTCCGTATAAAGCGGTTTCAAAATGTTCTCTTGGTAGTAATTTGCATTCACTTTAGCGTTTTTCTCCACCCGACGAAGTTACAACCGTCCTTTTGAGCAGTACCCCGCCACGACTATGTAAATTTCTTTGGACGTACTACTAAAGCTCTAGATTAGGAAAGTACGGCAATCCTTTTCCGCGCCGCCCGCAGCTGCTGATTGGTAGAACGGCTGTCACGTGAGTTTGTCAGCCATTGTTGGCCCAAACGCAGCGATAGATACCATTGAAATGCATGTGGAAGAGGCAATTTAGATTAAATTTTTAATGAAATATTCGCTGATCGATCCTAAATTTTAAACCGAATAAGTAAAATTTCAGGATCCTTCAATCTATGCTCCTTGGAGATTAATAAATTCGTTAAAATATCCGAAGAAGCAATAACAAGCAAGGAAGTTTATATTATAACTTAACCGAATGTTATAAAAATGTTACATGTGCAATTCTCAGAAAATACAATTTTTTGTTGAATATAGTTCTTTTTAAGAAAATACAATTCAATAAACAATGTTAAACTGTGTGTGAAATGTGGAGGTAAAACTTGAAATAAAACGTACATGTTATTTTTATCTTATTTTAGTGAAGTTAATTATCACTCATCATTAAACTTGAATGTAACGTATTAAATTGAATAACGAAATTGCTATTTGGGTGGAAAAATTATAGAAAATTTTAACCAAAAGGTTTTAGTAGATTTTTTTACGTCAATATTATAAACCTCCATAAATTAATAAATTTCAAAATACATTGCATGTGTAGTTCTTTTTTTTTGTATTTTTTTTTTTTTATAATCAAATATCCGTTTTTCCAAATTTTTTTTTTGTAATCAAAATATCCGTTTTTGTAATTTTAAAATTTTCTATTTTATCATTACTTCAGGATAATTCTCTAATATTCTATTTGCTTTTAGAGAATTATCCTTTTTTGCTTTGATAAAGGATAGGCTCTATCCGAAACGTCAGCTTTTTATTTGATTTTATAGTCTTATTTTGATTTTACTTATTTTTATTATTATTTTGTTATTTGTTAATTATTATTTTATTTTTCATTTTTATTTATTAATTATTATCTATTGTATTCCAGGTTTTTGTGTCTCGTCCTTTCTTCTTATAAATATCCGTTCTTTAAAATTTTCTATCAAAATATAATTATCGAAGTTATTTTTATATTTATATCAAAAACTTCAATTTAATAGTTTCTGTTTTATTAAATTATATTTGATATTTTTTATAATTATAATTATAGTTTTTTTAATAATTTAATATTTTTTATAATTTAATAAAATTAAAAATGGTAAATTAAAAATTTTGATATAAATAAAAAAAATTAATTTCATAAAAGTTTATTAAATTATTTTTTAATAAAAATTTATAAAATTATATTTTGATAAATAAAATTAAAAGACCACACATGCAATGTATTTTAAAATTTATTAATTGCATGTAATTCGTTTATTAATGATAAACAGATGAGGTGAAAATAAACTAAATCTGGTTATCATTAAATTACCTCAACGTTATCAATATTTCTATATAAGAAATTATATAAGAAAACAAAATTTAAAGGAAAAGCAGTAGTTACAGAATTTACTGATTGTCAGTTACATTTCCAGACGATAGTAATAAGAAAATTTTTGAAAAAAACTGCATTTAAACCGAATTTTAGAGGAAGCGTAACTCACTTGATAGGGCCAGTTGGGCCAACAATGGCGGAGTTATTAGCAGACGACGAAGTTTGCCGTACATTCCTAATCTAGAGCTTTACGTATTGCAGGCGCCCTCACGACGGAACATTAGAAAGATTTCAGGAAATATGAAAGCGTTTAATCCAAAAT
Source organism: Rhysida immarginata (assembly GCA_023313115.1). NCBI lineage: Eukaryota > Metazoa > Arthropoda > Chilopoda > Scolopendromorpha > Scolopendridae > Rhysida > Rhysida immarginata. The sequence goes on from JAHWFO010039230.1 coordinate 7,372, forward strand.
TGCAAAAATAATGAGCATGATGAAGCCTCTAATGGGCCTTTTGGGTCGGTGAAAATGAATGTTCTGAAAATAAGCAACGCTTCTGGACACGAATAACTGAAAATTATATCTTACCCTTATTCAAAATACCCCCCCCCCCTTGTAAATCGACACATCTGTCTGGCAAGGCTCTGATCCCTGAACGAAAAAGTAGTGATCTTTAATAGTGATCTGAAATATACGAGGGTTGTTCAAGAATTTTTCCCTCCTGGTCCGTTAACCGATTTTCAAAATTCTTTTTGTATCTGATACTTACATTTGTCCTCTATGTAATGCACTATTCACTTTTCGACATAGTCCCCATCCCTTTCCACGCATTGCGCCAACGCGTGATTAATGGGGTGAACCCGTCAGAGAGAAATTCCGGGGTTGTTGTCGACACCGAGATTAAATGGCAGCTTTGGATCCTCTTCTGCAGCACGATAACGCCCGTCCACACACACACACATACACACACAAGGTATTGATGTGCTTACAGTTCAAAGATGAAAAACTGCAGTTCAAAAATGAAAGACTTTGCACCTTCCGACATTCACCACTTCCCAAAGAAGAAAGAGTACCTTAAGGGACATGAGTTGCGTTCTGACGACGAGGTGGAAGATGCCATTCAATCCTCTTGTCGACAACAAACCAGGAATTCCTCTCCGGCGGGTTTACCCGACTAGTTACGCGTTGGCACAATGCGTGGGAAGGGACGGGGACTATGTCGAAAAGTGATTAATTCTGTTACTGGGGGACCCCATCCCCCACAAGCAGGATTAGGCCAGCCCCCCCTCCCCCCGAAAAAAATTCTGGATACGGTCCTGGAAATATATGACGTAATAACTCCGCACCTATGGGTGCTTCCACTGTTCCATAGGGTGAAGCGGTCTCCAATGCTCTATTGCTCCGGACTTTTCATGCGCACCAAACCAATCAATAACATATTCTAATTCGACAACCATATTATCTAAACCTGGTGGACATTTAAGAAATTTAAACTCCGCAATACCTGAACTTCTGAGCATGATTAAACCACAGATTTACTGTATATAATTAAACATACCTTCATCAGCAGCAATAATTCTGTTCCATACATTGACTTCAGTCATTTCACCATGGAAAGACACATTCGTATCAAAGCCACCTCCAAGGGAATCCTGATCTTGACCAAGAACCAAAGTCCCATCTTCGCTCGGAATTATTACCCCCTTTAATTTTTCATGGATTTGGGAATAAACTAGTTCTGCATTTTCAAACAACCTAATAATTCCGTCTTTTGATCTCCAACATAGTGCATAGTGAGTCCATTGGTTCAAACGAATTGAGGTATAGAGCGTGACAGGATTATTATCGACTTGCAAATACCATTTGTTATAATATCCAAAAACGATCATATTATCCGTAGTTGATGTTGCATAAGAGACATAGACATTCTCAGTAGCCTTTGAGTATTGATAAATCCAGAGACTAATTGTCATTTCGTTTGTTTGCTTTGGAATTGGTGCTTGAGCCAATTTAGCAGCTGCTAGATGCTTCTCTGCTGGGAATGCGAGTGCGTAGTTTGAAGGAGGAAATTTTATGGCCTCAGAGATGCTAAAGAACGCAATAAAAACAAATAATAGAATATGAATAAACATATTTGATAAATGGATTCATCCGTAGGTGGGTTTTACTGAAAGCAAAGCGAATTTTGAAACATTGCTCCACATATAAAAGGAAATCTCACGTCATGGTTAAAAATCAAAGTTCATTTGGTGGCTCATGTTACGTGTTATCAATACGTAAAAAATTCCAAGGAAGAAATACAACACCAGACATCATTTCAGATCATCGATTAAAAGTGATTTTTTTCCTCCTAATATTCGAAGTTCGTAAAACCAGATTGATGGAGAAATAGAATACAAAGCCATTGAGGATCACAAGATGTATTTACTTATTTCAGGAAACCAAAAGTATATACAGTGACTTCCAAAAACGTCCCAATGTTAGAGAGCGAGATCTTCATCCATCCATTATTGATATTGTAAGCATACAATAGTCACCATTGCTTTCATTTAAGAACTCAATATCTGAGCATGAAATAAGTGCAATACAAAATTTTTTCAAAGATTATTTTTTATGTAATTAAAGAAAAACCGACAATTTGTCATTGGAACAGTTTTGCTGCCGTGTTATGAATTGAACTCATTTGTATGAACAATATTTATTTAATTTTAAATTTAAATGTGGGTAGTCTCCTTTTAATGGGGAAAATCGTAAAATTAAAATTTCATAAAAACAAAAAAAGTGAAGTCACCAATCTTGAAAAACGATGAAGAAACTTGTGAGATGGAAGAAAACTTAAACGATGTAGTCTATTGAAGATGTTGTTGATAGTAGAAATAAACTTAGTCTATTGAGGATGTAGATGAAGTCTTGTGAAGATAGTAGAAAACGATAAGCTTGAAGGAAGTGTTGGTTTTGAAATACAGTTGAAATTTTGAAGAGGGTGATCCAAATATTTGGGATAAAATTTATATAAAACGTTTATAGACCTCTCATAATGTTTACAAACAAGCGTTAACATGACATCATATTTTCTGTGTGCGCGCGCACCTTGGTAGGCTAAAGGATCGTCGTTATTGCTGTTTATATGTGGTTTTGACTGGCTCACTTTGATTGCTCGACAAAAAAGAAAGATAACTTTTGTGTAAATTTGGTTTGTTTTATTTTATTTATAATTCTTTCAAGCTACTGTGCAGTTGGATGTGCATTAAGAAAAATTTTTTTAAAATTTTTATAACATTCTCAAAAGCTACTCATTTGAAAAGAGAGTACTTTTATTCAACTCAGCTGAAGTCCCTACACTCGACAATTACAACGTAACTTCCACCCATCGTCCTGATAAACGTGGAGGGGGCATCTGTATTTATATTTTTAACTCTTTACATTGCACAATAATACCTGAAATGACTCATATTTCGAGTGATCTCGAAATATTAACCTTATGTATTAACGATAAATATATTATAATGACAATATATCGCCCTCCTTCAGGGTATTTTTCATCTTTTTGTACCGCACTTTCTTCCATATTATTTGATGCTCAATTGTCTAATAAGCAAATTATAATAATAGGAGATTTCAACATCGATTTTAACAAACCCTCCACATGTCTAAACTCTTTACTTGATCCTATTTCCCGTTCTGGCCTTATCGCTATTTCTGGTTCATTTACCCATTTTTCTCCTTACCGTCGAACATACTCCGCTATTGATCAATGCTTTACTAATTTTAACCCACCTCTTCTCAGCCAGTGTTTAGATGTCTCCATTTCGGATCATTTCCCCCTTGTCTGTATTTTTAATACAAAAATTTACGGCAAACGATTTCCAAATCCAGATATTCGTTTACGGAAAGTGTCACCTGGTCGTATTGCTGTGTTCAAGTCTTTCCTTAGTTTAACCAACTGGACTTCGCTATTTGCTAATACGTACGATACGAACCAAATTTTTAACATATTTTTATCTCAAGTAAGACTTGGCTACAACCGATACTTCACACAATACTCCCCCAGGATGCCTCCAATGGATTCCTCAATTACGAAGCCATGGATTACCTCCTACATAGTAACCCTAACCAAAAAGAAGAATATTTTGTATCGTAAGCTTCGCCGTAAGCACTCACCCACTATTAACCAAGCCTATAAAACTCTTTCTAACAAGATAAAACAATTGGTTAATAATTCTAAACGTTGGTATTATACTCGTCTATTCTCTCAAATGTCTTCTAATAAACAGAAATGGTCACATTTAAATAAGCTATTGAAAGGTCCTACGTCTATAACTCTTCCTTCCCAGCTATCCCACAATCCTGACTCTCCTTCCCTTACTACTTTTCTTACTGCTCTTCTTCCTTCTTCTCCCGATTCAAACACCTCTTTAGTTTCTTATCCTTATAAGATTGACCAGAATCCCTCGTCATTTTTCGCATTCCCTACTTCTTCGGAAGAGGTGGGAAAAGTCATCACTCAGTTGAAATCTTCTGTTGCCCCAGATCCCCATGGCTTTCGTTCGGATATCATTCTAGCTGTTAACTCTCTCATAGCAGCTCCCCTTGCTTTTATTTTTAATCAATCTTTATCCACTGGTACATACCCCGAAGCTTTGAAAGTATCCAAAATCACACCAATTTTTAAGAAAGGAGATTCTAATATTTATTCCAATTATCGTCCTGTTTCATCATTACCGATTTTCGCCAAAATTTTCGAAAAATTGTTTTATTTTCGTCTTTCTCAGTTCACTTATTCTTTCAATCTATTAACTCCTTATCAACATGGTTTTATACCCCATCGCGGTGTAGAAACTGCTTGCTATGACTTGATTGAGTTTGCATCTTCTGAAATGAGTACAAATAAGCATGTAGCTTCTATCTTTCTTGATTATTCTAAGGCATTTGACTCTATCCCTATTCCACTATTGCTTTATAAGTTGTCTAATTTTTATAATATTCAAGGTCCTCCACTTAATTGGCTTTCAGATCTTTTAACTAACCGAAGTTATTACCTTGAACTTAATGGAAGATCTTCTGCAATTCTTTCACGCAATCTTGGGGTACCACAAGGATCGATTCTTTCCCCATTACTCTTTAACTTATTTATCAATGATCTGCCTAACACGCTGAATATGGCAAATCCTATCTTGTACGCAGACGATGTGACTCTATCGCTATCCCATTCTAACATCTCCCAACTATTGGACGATATTAATAGTGTTCTTTCTGAACTTAAACGCTGGAATGACGCGAATTCTTTATCTCTTAATACTGCTAAATCAAAATTAATGTTTTATTACCAACGTAATAAAAGTAACATTCCTATCAATCCTCCTATTTATTATGGTCTTCAAATATTATCAACTACTAGTTCTTTCAAATACCTTGGCTTAACCATAAAACATGACCTTACCTGGGATTTGCACGTTGACTTTCTTTTAAGAAACCTTAACAGGTACCAAGGAATGATTTCCCGACTTCACTATCTTCCTAATTACTTATTGATACTTCTTTATTATTCTCTGATACATTCTTCTCTCTGCTACTGTATCATTTTTTGGGGTTCATTAACCTCGTATAACACGACTAGATTGTTAAGACTACAGAAATGGTTCCTACGTACTATCACCAAATTTCGTATTCCGCAATCTGTTTCTCATTTTTTTGCTCTACTTCAAATCCCAACGGTTCGTCAGTTCTACTTTATACAATTATGTTCCTTTGTTTTTAAGGTCATAAATAAACAGTTAATTTTATCCCGTCCTTTCAATATTATTTCACAGTTAGATAAGCACAATTATCCCACCCGTAAAGCTAGTGATATTCGTTTACCAGTAGCTAAGACCAACTACTCTCGTCGCTGCATTTCATATGCCGGTTTAATGTTTTGGTCTTACTTACCAGAGGATGTTCGGGTTATTCCATCGTATCCGCTTTTTAGAAAAAAGCTTAAAGCCATTTCTTTTATGGATCAACGTATCGCCTATCTCTAATTTACTCTTAACGGTTTTTTATTTCTTCTTTCTTTAGCTTTTTTTCCTCTGTCCTCTTTCCCATTCTTTTTGTTCTACTTTTATTGTATCTTTGGTTTAGATTATAATCTAATTATTATTTATTCTACTTGTTTTATGTATGATTTTGAATGATATTTTATGCATATTTTGTTTATATAACGCACAGTGAGGTCAATATGACCCTTATTAGCGCTTGTCTGGAATGGTTTGTCACGTTTTCTTTTTTGTTTTTTTTTTGTATTTATTTAGAGGGCTTTGTTTGCTCTAACCAGTTCAGTTTATTGTTAATTCTTATTAGTTTTTCGTTAATTCTGTTGTCATTTTCTAATTATTCGTTAACTAATGACTAATCTCGTTATTCATTTGTCTATATATGTATGTTTATATATATATGTTTTTGTTTTTCTGTATTTTGACAGATTACGTGCTGCCGGGGACCTAATGTGTCAATGACCTAACTCGTCGGTCTATGACCATACCGGCCCCGGATATGCACTGTTTGTAATATTAATTATACTTAAAATAATAAATAAATAAATAAATAAATAAATAAATAAATAAATGACCACTTTCCTATAGCTAGACCAGATT
>JAHWFO010039231.1:0-12506 GCA_023313115.1 Rhysida immarginata
CCCCCCCACTGCAGGCAGCAAGGAGCGACGAGCCGTCGCTGGCGACCGGGTCGCTCCTAATTTTTATTTGCGGCGGGCCTTAGACACACTGTCCGCTTCTCTTTCCTTCGCGCCCTTTCCCTCTCAATTCGTCCGCTCGCTCGCGTCTCTCCAAGATCGCTCACGTAAGACACATAGTAAGGCGATTGAAAAGCTCTGCATGCCAGAGCTTTTTGATCGCGCGACTCTATCGCACCCAATCAGAAAACAGTTTCGAATCACGTGGCACATGCAATCATGGCAGCACCTATTTTCGATCTTATTAGAGCATCCTCATCAGTTCCGTACAATGTGAAACATTATATATATTTAAATTAAATATAACCAATATGTTAATAATTAAATGATCGCGTAGATAGCGCATGCGCATTCAGTCACGTGGCCGTCGCGCCAAGTGGGCACCGAGATGCGAATTGATCGCCTGGCGTTTGTTGCGCATGCGCATATTACTCAAAGCGATAGAATCGCGCGATCGTCGCGCTAAGTGGGCACCCAGCATAAGCGATTTATTGTACAACGCACACAGAGGAACCTTAAGAACGTCGAAACACCCCTTTTAAATGTAGTCGGGTTATATTGAATCGATCGATAACTCTAGAAGCAGTAATCCTGTCAGCAATAATATTTATTTCTGCCTCATTAATAACAGGTAAGTCAAATTTCTTGTCAATTGATTTCCAACGATTTTCCACTCTTTCAAGGTTTAAAGAAAAAGAATTATTATTATTCATATTGGGTTCAAAAGTATTTATTAATTGTTCTAATTCGAACTGACCTAACCTTTGGGCCGAATATAAATTTTTCTTTAAAAGTTTTTTGGTTACTCGCCAAAAAAGTCGGGGTTTCTTGCCAACCGACTGTTCTATTGCCGAATAATACTCATTAAAAGCCCTTTTTACAGATTGTTTAAATAGTTTCCTTAGCTGCCTGAAATATTCGTAATAAATGCTATTCCCTGTTTTCTTAAATTGAGAGTGCCAGAAATTCTTCTCTCGGAGTAACTCAATGACCTCCCTTGAAAACCAGATTGGATAACGCTTCATTTTCATAAACTGTTTACTATTATGTAGGCTAGACTTAGAACAAAATAATCAGTACCTATCGCTATAATTTTTACTATAGAAAAGCACATATCATCAACAGAGGGAAGACTATTAACAAAGTCCCAGTCAACGTTTTCCAAATACCTATATAGTGCTGGAAAATCTCCTCGCAAAGTTATACTTATTATTAAATGTTGGAGTGTAAACAAACTGAGTTCTAATTACAATAGCAGGATAATAACGATCTTCAGCAACCAGCTTTGAGTTACTCCTATTTACCCCGAACTGAAAGTTGGCAAACACTTTGTTCATAGATTCACCTTTAAAATTTAAAACAGAAATAAAATTGCAAAGATCCAACTCTTGCAACCAATATAAGGTTTTTGTTGACGGCATTTAGCATAATGATGAACTGCAGGATAAGACCTATCGTCATCAAAATTAAAATCTCCAGTAACTATTATCAAATCATCATAGCTTGACAAAAATTCCGTAAATTCGTCTAAAAATTGCTGGAAATAACAGGTAGGTAAATTCGTGGTATATAAATCGACCAAATCTGGAGAGATGAGACGCGTTCATTCCCACCACATAAAGTTGAACGTGTAAGAAGAACACCAACTACTTCTATCTCCACAACCGTGGACAAGAAATTTAATTTAGTCGCACACAGTCTAGCTGGAGTAGCAATAAGAACCCCTCCCCCGCGTGCTTTCACTATTCGATCGCTACGAAATACGGAGAAAGTATCCCCAAATATCATATAGTCTGTAATAGAGGAATCTAACCAGGTTTCAGTTAACGAATAAATAAAGTTAGGATTACTAGACGTAAATAAAAATACATCTTGTATTTTAGTTCTTAGCTCCCGCACATTTTGATAGTAAATACCAATGTCCATCATTCAGAATTTTGCGAGGTCTCCTCCGTGACTAAAATTTGCTCATCATACAATTCTCCATAAAAATCAGTAACCAGAGTACCAGTCGGCCAGTTTACCGCAGAAAATTTTTTCTCATAATCTTTGTAAAGAACTGATAAATAGAACGAAGAGTATGAATTATATTTAGTTTTCAATTTGCATAATTTAATCTAGCTTATTATCTTCTAATCTAGTTTTACATAATGTTCCAGTTCTGTTTTGCTTAAAGCTGGTTCGAGTCTCGAAATAAAAATAGTTTTCACTTTCATTCTTGGAACGGCACTCAGTGCTCTAACCCCCTGCGAGGAAATATGAGAATCGCCTATAATAATCCTCTTCTTTTGTTTCTTAATAGAAACATCAGTCTTACGAGCAACCAAACCTTGCTCTAACAAGCTATTATTAGGAGCAATATGATTTGCTCCAATTGAAGAATTTAAATTCTCACCGGCACTCTTTACTATTTCCACATAAGATTTTCCAATATTATTCCTTGTAGGATCCTTCTGTGTTATTCTTATCATTAACAAGTCAATTAATTTCTCTATCTTACCGTGCAACGTTCGGTTTTCATTCATAAGTCTCTGATTATCCGCTAACAGTTGTTGAATTGAGACAATGAGACCATTTACAGTAGAAAGCAAGGATGACTGCTCCGAACAAATTGAATGATTGCTTAATGCATCTTGATTTAACGAATTAGTTGAACTAGCTGAGGCAATATCACCATATACATCCTTTTGCGCTAAGGCTGCAGCATCTACAAATCTGTTACCGTGAGAATTTGTATATAAAGAACAGCAAAATTTACAAACCCAAGAGTTTCTAATAAGCATGATATTATCAGGTTGAACTCCGACACAAACTGCGTGGAAACCTCGACGACACACATCATTTGAACAAAATATTTTAGTTTGTTTACCTCCTAGATTCTTATTACAAATGACACAATTCCCTACACTTCCCTGTTTTCCTTTTTTAGCATTCTTAACCATTTTTACAGAGAGCAAGAACCAGGCTTCTGACCTGCGACTCCTGGCGGAAAATATATATATATATATATGACCACAAAGGTCTAAGCTCGGCCGTGTCAACTTTTCAGAATTTTTCGTGGACCCTCTGAGTGAGTCGAATTCATGTACTAAAAGAGTGAGTGTAAAGATTATCAAAATAATGGCATGTCATATAACAATCGATTTGTCAAGAATGAATATATTATTACTTTCTGTTCATCTTTTAAGCATTATTGATATCGGCACGCGCTTGTCTCGTCATAATCTATACAACAATCTAAGAATAAAGAGACTGAACTTAATCATATGTATTGGGGATAATGCTGAAATAAGGGGCATTAAGTTGATTTATGCCGCAAATTATAAAACTTCAAACTTTTGGTGAGAATTGAACCTGACACTTGGCAAACCAACATCGTTTGGAATATTCCATTAAATTGAAATGAAGCTGTACATGGAATTATAAAGATTGAACATATTAAATTATTAAATGATTAATCCATGTCAAATTAGTATTAAGACTGAACTCCGCTCCAACTTGCCAGCAAATGAAATTGATGGCTTCCTAGTTAAAATCTTTGCGGAGATGTAAAAAAACTGGAGAAAAGGTGAAGGTACTTTCCCTAATGAGCTAATAACTGAAGAAAATTTATTTTGCATATGGTTTCTGTAATGTAATGTAGTAACTTCCTTTATAATAGATAATCTTTATATAAACATATCAGGAAATTCTAAAGACCTCAACTGATTGTGTGAGAGGGCAATCGTTGCTGCTAAAACTGATACTGTCAATACAAACAACCACATTCAGGATATGATTCCACGGTCTGTGACTGAATACAACTCGATTGAACTGTTCCTCAACTCTCTCAATCCATCTCTGAAGTATTTCGTAATACAGACAGAACTAATTCAGTACTCGTAGCCATTTTCTATTTGATATTCTAAAATGTTAAGGATGGAATATCGAATTTTCCTGGGCAAGCCTAACTGGACACATAACTCCAATGCGAGAATTTGAAAGAATTATTTTCGTTTTTCCAAAATGAATATTTAATTTATTAAGGATTTTTCATGTGTTCTTATTTATATTTAAATTCAGATATTGCAAAATTTCATCAAACAAACGGACCGAGCAACGCCGGGCAAATCAGCTAGTTAATAATAAATAACAATAACTGCCATCAAACAATGATGATAAAATCAATGTATAAATAACCTTGGCAACATAGCGATGACATTAGCCGATTATACAGGGTGTTTTTGAATTGAGTACAGATTTTTTGGGAGATGAAAGAAGAGCTCCTTAAAAGTATTTTTTGTCATATGAACATGGGGTCCCCGCAGCTTCGTTTACTTACAATACTGCATTGAACAATCAAATGACACAGGGACGCAGTGTGCGTTGGTAGGCCTAGATTATTTTATTTTTAACAATTAACACAAGCAATCTACTGTAATAACTTTTACAGTAATTGTTCGAAATGACCGCCATTTGCTTCATAGCACAATTCGCAACGCCTTATGATGGATTGATGTACGCGTGGAAACAGTTGATTTGCACGGTCGCTGATGTCACCTGCTGCCGCGACAACACGAGCCGCCAATTCTTCTTCGGTATCTACGGGTTCGGAGTACACCATTGATTTTATGCTTCCCCATAAAAAAAAATCCATCGGTGTGAGATCTGGCGATCTCGGTGGCCAAACAACTGGTCCGCCACGACTAATCCAACGACAGGATATGTCTCATTTAGGTAATCTCTAACTGCTCTTGTGTAATGCGAAGGTGCACCGTTGAAACCACATCAAATGTCTGGTCATTAGTGGAACATCTTCAAGAAGACCAGGGAGCTCCTCCTTCAGGAAACCAAGGTATGTTTGCCCGTTAAGACGGCATGGTAGGAGATATGGCCCAATCAGGACATTGTGAATCATGCCAGCCCAAATATTCAAAGAAAAACGATGCTGAAAACTGTTAACATGTGTTGCACATAGGTTGACATGAGACCACAGTTGACTATTGTAGCTATTGAATTCCCTCTCGCGTAAACGTTGCCTCATCTGTCCACAAAACCATGGAAGGAAAGTCTGGAATCCTATTCTGTTGCTGCAAAAACCATTCCGCGAAAGCACGCCGGGGACCATGATCTTTGGGACATAATTTCTGCACCTTTCGAAGCTTGAACGGATGTTGCAGGTTGTCATGTAAAATGTTCCATACAGTGGTATGACTAGTATTCAGAGTACTTGTCGATGGATTTCGGTTAAACCTTTCCAAAACTTGATCCTCTAATTCAGGGGAGCGTAACCACCGACGACGTCCACGCTGATGATTATCATGAGCGAATGCGCCTGTTTCTCTTAGACGACGATCTACTGCACCAAATGTTCGTGAATTGGGTAGAATTCTGTTGGGATAACGTTCAGCATACAAACGCCTTGCACCATCCATGGTACCAGCAGCACCGAGACACAGATTCATTCCGTGTAAAACGATTCATACTGTTTGTTTAACTTTACACATGTAAAAAGTACATCAAGTGAACTTTTTAAAACAAATCTTTACCTACTGCTTTCCCAGAATGCGATTAGTTCATTTACATATGGACTCATCGTATTTTACAAAGGGGTTGGATACCATGGAATCTCCTTGACGAAGTTTGTCCAAACAATCACGTGCACCTTGAAATTTCTTTGCAAACAATTACTTTAAATTTAGTTATTACAGTAGATTGCTTGTGTTAATTGTTAAAAATAAAATAATCTAGGCCTACCATCGCACACTGCGTCCCGGAGTCATTTGATTGTTCAATGCAGTATTGGAAGTAAACGGAGCTGCGGGGACCCCATGTTCATATGACAAAAAATACTTCTAAGGACCTCTTCTATCATCTCCCAAAAAATCTGTACTCAATTCAAAAACACCCTGTATAAAATAAATTTTTTAATACTCTTTTTAACACTTTTCTTTCGCCATTTGTGTTTTACATTCTTGCATAGGAAAAAAATTCATTCTTTGAAGAAGACTCCCTACTAGAGACTCTGCAGTTCCTTTTAATGTACTAAAGAACAAGCTGCCCATTCCTTAAAAATGCATTCTGCAAAAGAAAAACTTGATTTTAAACTGTTCTAATGGATTGCTCACTTGGATGTTTATTATAAACAATCGATTATTTATTTCACACGAATGAGCATGTGTTACAGTGAATTTTTAAGGTGAATGATGTTTTGTAACGTAATTTCACATTGTATTCAGGAATTTGAAAAATAAAATAATTTGCCTTTGGGAGCATTCATGAGAATTCACGTTTAATAGAGGTTGATTCATTTAGATTTTACTGGCGCATCAACTACGTGGTCATTTGCACCCGACACAAACGATAAAAGACATAAGACTCAAAGACAGAGTATTTCCTGAATTTTCTGTAGCAATATCTAAATATTCCACTTTTTGGACACATTTACAAATTGGTATGAGACAGAATCTCAAGTCCCAAAACAAACACATACAGCAATCACATTGTAAGATTAGACTTACCAATAAAATATATAACAGTCAAAACTGAGGAGACTGGGTTAACAAGAAAGGAAGAAAAGAAACCACTATTCCACACGATTTTATAGACTAAAAACTCATATGTACATTTCGGAGCTCTTATTTTCTTCATCAGTGAGAAACAACAAATGAATATAAAAACTAGCAAGACCGCTATGTATATAGCAGAATTTACAGTAATCATTTTTGATGTTCTTCAGGAAGGTAACTTCTTCTAATGCCACTTGTCTCTTAATCTTCTTATTAATTTTTCAACAGTCTGGTCTTCAAAGCCATGTTATCTGGCATATACACTGTCATATCACTGAATTATGACTACCCGCTTAGTAATGGGAGTAGCCACCCTTCACCGCTATAACTGCTGCTAGGCGTCGTGGCAAGGACGCAAGAAGTGCGCGATGTGTCCGATGGCATGGCAGTCCATTCCGCTTGAAGCGTTGTCCACAGAGCTTCGAGAGTTATAGGTGGAGGGTCCAGCTGCCGTACATGGCAATCAAGGTGCTCCACAGATGTTCGATTGGATTGATGTCCGGCGAATTAGCGGGTCAAGGGAGCACTCGAAAGTCAGTAGCGTGTTCCTCGAACCAATCCAGAAGGAGACGTGCCTTGTGCGAGGGTGCATTGTCCTGCTGGAACACACCATCGCATTAGGGGAACATCGTGAGTATGTAAGGTTGCACCTGCTCCGCTACGATTGACAGATAGCCACAGGCATTCAAATTGCCCTCTAGACGAATCAGTGGACCTAACTGCTCCGAACAGAAGATCCCCCAGAAATGCACACTACTCCCACAGCCTGTTTCCGGCAACAATAGCCTCCTGCAGTCTCTTTTCGTGGCGTTCACGACGCACTCACTATCGCCCGTCAATCTTATGGAGCAAAAACCTTGACTCGTCGGAGAAGGCGACCTTAGCCCACTCGTCTGTGGTCTAGTGGCGGTGCTCACATGCAAAGTCTAAGGGTCGTTGACGACGACCACTGGTCAACATGGGTGCAGCAACCATGGGTCGACTGTTCAGGCCCATCCGTAGCAGGGTGCGTTCAATGGTAATGTCGGATACACGTCTGTTGGCACCACTGTTGAATGTGGTGGTCAGTTGATGGACTGTGGCTCTCCTGTCACCTTTTACGAGTCGTCGTAGGGGCCGCTCACCCCGTTAGTCGATGCCTCGTGACCCTTTACAGTGATGGCGTTGGGACGCGATTTCTGTCCCTGCTGTCCACTCTTTGTACACCTTCGCTACAGCGGACCGTGAATAGTTCGCAAATCGCGCCGTTTCGGAGATGGTGCCACCCTTGCTGCGATAGCCTATTATCATCATCCCTTTTTGGACGTCCGTTAAATCCGGACGTTTACCCATCTTGAGGCTCGTGCACCTGCCGTTTGATGTACCAGCTTTAAAGCTTTCTCAGTCTGTTATGCAATTTTTGCAATGTGTAATCGTTGTTGGGGCGAACCATGCGTGTGCTTTGAAGGGGTGCTGGTCATAATTAATTGATATGACAGTGTAGTTTGATACGTCCTAATTCGATTTTTCTTACATTGCCCTGGAGTGGAATCTAACCCATTCTTACGAAGGAGATGGTAGAAAGCCAACAACTTTTGAAAATGACAATGATTGGAGTTATTCTTCAAATATGCAGGGACAGACAAAGTTATTCTTCCGGTGGATGTCAAAAGATACGAGAATTTCCTGATTTTTCTTTAACAATTTCTGAAAATGAGGGTAATTCTGGGGTTGATCTATATTGGGAGAGGTGCTAAGGGTATGGGGGAGGGGTTATTGTTTTATTTATTTAATTGATGTAATGTTTGATGGGGAATAGTTTTTTTCGGATTTTTGTCGTTCAGAATCTTTTAAGACAGGAGAAAGTGTTCTGCTTGGATGGTAGTGAGTGAGATATCTGAGAGGAGGAGGAGGGATATTAGTTAGGTCATAGTTGATATTTTTTGCTCAGACGTGATTAATGAGGGAGGTTCTTTGGGCGCTGTAATAAGGGCAGTGTTACGAGCGACAAAGGAGCCAGTTTTAATAGTAGAATATTTTGTAATAGCCAATTAGGATGGAGGACGGCTGAGGGCACAACGAGAGGAGAGGTAAAAAGAAGAAAAACGGAAGTTAAAGAGAACGACGACGGGATTAGAGGGAGAATGGAATTGGAAAAAGAAATTGGAGGCCGAAAACTTTGGATATGAAAGAGAAAGAAATGACAGTGCCGAATAATGAGGAAGGGGAATGCTGATGAATGGCTAAGCGAGAGGAAAATTCGTCAGAACAAATTTTCCCGTGGAACTCGTTTCCCGTGGATAAGAGGGAGACTGGCTAAGCTGTTAGGCAGATCAGTCTTATTTTTACGACTAAGGACATTCTGGACATTTCCAATTCCATTCGTGCACAATATCCTCTCATTGAAATTAGTCCGACGGATAAATTAAATACTCAGCCATGGTCGAGACATATTTTCTCTTCGCATGTAGAATGGAGCTTGCTCCCTATGACGGAATGGATCGCGCTGTGTGAAGCGATATTCTTTACGGAAGCATCTAGAAAAATTAATACCAACAAACGAATTTTGACACTGAAACTGATTAAGTTAGTGGGAAATTTTTCTTGTAGTATGAAGGCTTTTTCGATATAAATTTAGGACGTTTTGTGATATGCCAATGTGTGTTTTTGACCCAATATCTGTTTGAGTAACTTTCAATCAGCGAAAAGGACTTTTTTATAATATCATATTTTATACTTTGTTGGAACTTAATTGCTTTCACTAAAATTTACGAGCACTAACTAGACTGCAAAGAATGTTATCGTTTATTACGAATAGAGTTTATATTTAAAAAAATAAACGTGATGGGTAAATCAAGTGATAGCATATTGGAAGTTGCGTTTATGATTGTAGGATTGAAGTTTTGCTTTCTGTATTAGTACAAGCTAACTCGGACGTTAGTGGACAGTTTTTCTTGGACACTACCTTTTTATTACGAGTGTTATTGTGATACAATGCAGTTATGCTTCGTTCTCAATTCTACTGAGGTTTTCCTGGATAATTGACAAAGAAACTGATTTTACTTACAAATTTATGTCATAGAAGACCAACTAATTATGTATTAAGGATTGAGTCTTTTTTTTTCCTGTTTAACCAAATACTGCTTCTATGTGGTTAAGCCTCTCATGTGAACATAATGGTTCATCACCTTCCCTCTCTATCGCAGAGTTAATTCAATGAATAATAATTATAAATTAGGCTAGTTTTGTCATTGACTTTTGCTTGTTTTTAATGGGATTTTTTGTTTCCTCCGTTTTATGTATTGACCTGTTGGCAGCGTCACAGGATACAATTATTCCATTGTGCGGCGAATGGCGGAGGATAGAACCGTGGTACCAAGAAGATTTGACTGGTGTTCATATTTCTTCAACCTAGAACTTCTGATATCATATATTAAGCTTTGCTGGTACGAAGTAATTGTGTATGAAATAAATGTTGTCTATTTATTTTGATGGTCAACCAGCAATATATTAGTTTCATTATTCTCGCGTTAAACAGAGTTAAACAGAGTTATCATTTTATGATTGTATTATTTTATTATCAACATTCTTCCTCCGTACTTCTAAGGTTTATTATTTTCCATATTCATTCTTTACATGTGACAGGCAATCTGTGATGTGTTATGAATTTTCAATTTTATCGCATCGGCAGAATGGAGACGGGTTTAATTTTAATTTGTAGAAGTATGCATTGGGTGGGGAATAGGAGAGGAGACTGTTGCCTGTTTTTGACAGTTTAGGCATTGGCTGAAGGGGGTTCCTTAAGTGTTTGCCGTTCGAGCTGGATTTCCATTGGTTGTTGTTTTCCCTCCATATGTTGAATGCTATTGTTTTCAGGGCATGGAAGAGTAGGAATGCGGTTTTCTGCAAATCTTTGTTTCTTATTTCTCGCGGTATGACAGGACGCTCTGTCTTGCTGGAAGATGTACTCATCATGCTTGAAGAATCTCTTGATATTTGTATGTTGTGACTGTACCGTCAATAAAGTGCAACATAAAGAATCTCTGTGTTGTGACTGTATCTCTCTGAGTTGACATGCAGCCCCATACCAAAAGCGATGCAGGCAACTTTACTACTCAACAATCTATAGAAATTAATAATAAATGGAAATTACTACTAAAAATATAATATCACTTCCCTTCACTCAACAATCCTGATCACAACAATCAAAATAATCATAATATCACACATTGTATTAGATTACATTGTTTTTTTTTTATTATTATATCTTCCATTCATTCAAAAAACTTTATTACTGAAGATGGGAAAAAATCCCGAAAACGTTATATTTCAAGTTAGTCATCTACGTATTACGAATCATCGAACTTCCATCATAGACCTTCTTCATCTGTAACTGTGTAGATCTTCTTCTCTTCTGTGTTTCTTCTCTATTTCCTCTGAGTTTCTCCACAAGTCCTGTGCTTCATTTATATTTCGTCCTTCAACTTTTACTTTACCAATTGGGTGACTTTTTTCATTGTTTTCTATTATTTATTTTTAATTTATTTGTCTTCTTTTAATTAAAGGAGTGTTATTTATCTTAATTAATATATATTTATCACAACTCCTACGTTTATAATTTCTATTGGATTGCTTCATAATAATTGGAAATTCGCCCCAAGATGTAATAATTTTATTTCTTTATATCAGGTGATCTTGTCATACGGAGTGATACCAAAGTGGTGATACCTGTTTAATTTTGTGTAGGGTTTCAGCTGGCGTTTCATAGTTGGTAATTTTGCAAATTTTATAAAAAATCTTTTGGAGTTTAGGTTGAAATAAATATTATGCACTAAAACAATCAAGAAAATGTGGATACTTGGTGGAAATCAGGACTTTACATCTCGACAGATTAAAATGAAAATGCGGACCAGTGATGGTTCCTTCTTTCCAACAATTTTATTACCAAATAATTTAAAGGATAACTCCACCTTAATATTCAACTTAATTTAAAATGAAAGGTCGAGATATAAATAATAACGTAGCATAAATGAAAAATTTCAAATCGAACGCGAAGTATATAAAACGAACGAAAATCGCGAAGGTCAAAATGAAGTGACGTCCCCATTACAGAAGAGGAAGTGACGTCATCAGGGTATTGACTAATGTGAATACCCGTGCATTTATTTTTATACAAATACTTTTTTTACGATGGCTTACGCTTTTTTACGATGGTAGGCATAATTTAATTTAATTAGGGATCGTTAATGGAAGAGCTTCTCTCTAAT
The DNA here is from genome assembly GCA_023313115.1 of Rhysida immarginata. Lineage (NCBI taxonomy): Eukaryota > Metazoa > Arthropoda > Chilopoda > Scolopendromorpha > Scolopendridae > Rhysida > Rhysida immarginata. The sequence continues at coordinate 11,852 of JAHWFO010039231.1, forward strand.
ATTTATGGAACTGGAGCCTAAACTAGTCCCTTCGTGACGTCGATCTTAGATGTCAGCTGATACAAAATGGAGCGCCAGGAAGTCGTGATTTTCATAATGAAATAATGGTTTTAAAATTTTTCTATTGCTGCAGTTGTTTTTTATTTGTTTCAAATAATGATATTCTGCCAAAAAGATTTTGAGTGGAGTTGTCCTTTAACTAAACATTAAAGAGCGTGATAAATTTTGAGAAAGATTTAAGCCCATCTTATGATTAATTTTATCTTTTATATAAAATAATCCACTTTGAAACCGTTGGAATTCAATATAGATAAGATAAAAGCGGGAGAGAAAATTGTTAACGTCGCCATTTTACAATTACCTGTTCGAGGGACGAAATAAATTAAGAGATTTGAGTGAAACCAACTTTCCATTTTTAATCGTTCATTTCGATGCAAAATATTTGTCTGCCAATGTAAGTACGTTTTCGATAAACATATCATTTGAAATTATCTGCTACACTTACTTCAGAGTTAAAAATTCTATCAGAGTGTATTTGGTCTGAAAAAGTATAATCAACGCGTTCTCCATATTTACGAATTCGTTGTTTCATTGAGTTAGTGGATAAATTTTACCTAAGTGAAGAACTAGAAAGATTTATACCGTTACTGTTGAT
>JAHWFO010039232.1:0-11416 GCA_023313115.1 Rhysida immarginata
AACGTTTGGTGTTGTTTTTAACGAAAAAAGATCTCATTTTGCATCACCTTCATCGAAACGAATCTCTCTGCATCTTGTGTTTTCTCTCGTTAAGTCGGGTTTTATCCAAAATGACGTTTTCTCGCATCCATCATTCTCACATCAAAAGTCGTTGTAAGGTTTATTTTAAGATACTTAACCCTGTGGTCTAATGAAAATATGTATTTGGTTTAGCGAATGTAATTTGATATCCGCAGATGTCGGCTTGACTTGATGTACGCTACCCTGCAATAATGGACCAGATCAGCCGTGTTCTTAAACTGTGAGATCGTATAGTTTGGACTAGTGATGTCAAGATCCGGATGTCCGGGTCTTTTTTTCGGACCTAGATCCGAGAACCGGATGTTGGTCAGAAATCCGAGATCCGGAACTTGGATCCAAGAACTCTGATCCGGATCTTGGATGCGAGATCTGAGATCCGGATCTTGGATCCGAGATCCGAAAATCGGATCCTAGACAGGAGATTGTGTATATGCAAACTTTTTCTGAAAGCAGTTTATAAAAGCTTTTATTAAGTGATAGCCTAGTCCTTTTAAGTCCTAATTAGTCTTAATACGCATCCAGCGAAAGGATCCGAAATCTGGATCCGATATCAGAGATCCGAATCCAGATCCGATATCTGACATCTGAAATCTGGATCCGATATCAGAGATCCGATATCCGACATCCGAAATCTGGATCCGATATCAGAGATCCGATATCCGAAATCTGGAACCGATATCAGAGATCCGAAATCCGGATCCAATATCCGATATCTGAAATCTGGATCCGATAGAGATTCGAAATTTGGATCCGACATCTGGATCCGATATCAGAGATCCGAAATCCGGATCCAATATCCGATATCCGAAATCTGGATCCGATATCAGAGATCCGATATCCGAAATCTGGATCCGATATCAAAGATCTAAAATCCGGATCCGACATCTGCATCCGATATCAGAGATCCGATATCCGATATCCAAAATCTGGATCCGATATCCGACATCCGAAATCTGGATCCAATATCAGAGATCCGATATCTGAAATCTGGAACCGATATCAGATATCCGAAATCCGGATCCAATATCCGATATCTGAAATCTGGATCCGATAGAGATCCGATATCAGAGATCCGAAATCCGGATCGAATATCCGATATCCGAAATCTGGATCCGATATCAGAGATCTAAAATCTGGATCCGACATCTGCATCAGAAATCAGAGATCCGAAATCTGGATCCAATATCCGATATCTGAAATCTGGATCCGATAGAGATCCGAAATCCGGATCCGACACCTGGATCCGATATCAGAGATCCGAAATCCGGATCCAATATCCGATATCCGAAATCTGGATCCGATATCAGAGATCTAAAATCCGGATCCGATATCAGAGATCCGATATCCGATATCCAAAATCTGGATCCGAAATCCGGATCCAATATCCGACATCTGAAATCTGGATCCGATAGAGATCTGAAATCCGGATCCGATATCCGAAATCTGGATCTGATATCAGAGATCCGAAATTTGGATCCAATATCCGATATCTGGATCCGATATCCGATATCAGAGATCCGAAATCCGGATCTGAATCCGCATATTATCAGATCCGGATCCAACGGACATCACTAGTTTGGACCCACCTAAATAAAAACCTAAACGCTTTAATTTTGATTTGGGGGTAACTAGGTGCATTCGTTTATTCAAATCGTGCGTGCATGCACTATGTGTTCGGAGTATCTCTCATTTGGGGATCACTTTCTTCATGTAAGCTTCTTGTAGTGTCATTTCGAATGTTTTGTACAACCCTAGTGTCAATGAACTTCGGACACCTACAGAATTTTGCATAAGTACAAGAAAACTAATTGTAAACAAATGAAAATTACTTTATTGAGTGCACGGAACTTTAGTACAACTATGATATAGCATTTTAACATAACGTTGCAATGAACTTCGTACACCGTACCTTTTATTGCACATTACCACTGAGTGAAGAGGAACGATGGATAAGGTTAGAGGATGTAGTAGGCTTGCGGTAAACGGAGAAGGTGAGGCGGTTGGAGGGGACGTCTCTATTAAACATGTTTCGACCTGTGTGGGGCAGGATACGACGGTAGCGCACTCTTGCGACCGTTAGCAATATGCGGCCATTCACCGAACTTAATTGTCAGAGGTCGTAATAATCATCAGTGCTTTAGTTTTTATTGGCAAAAATTCCCAAACAGAAGCCATTGTCTGCCATCTTGACCTTCAGGGAAAGAAATTGCCGGCTTGTGGAATTCCGGCTTGCGGAGGGATGACTATTAAGGAAGTTTTTGAAGAATCGGGAGAATCGGATTTTGAAGTTCTTAATTGTAAAGATCCAGGTTATCCAGTTTGAAAATCGTAAAGAATAGAGATTTTCTCTTAAGTTAGCGACAAGTCAAAAAATTGGGATCGCGTTATACAAGAATACTTACGGTAAGTCTCCCTTTTCTGAGGACGTCACTAGCAGTCAATAGTTACCCCCTTTCAAAGTCACAGAGTCGTCTCTTTTTGCTGTTTTGCGTTAAAACAGTACACTCTGGCGTTGATAGGCGTGGATATGATGATTTTACAAGGCCTGTGAGAAAAGTATCCGACCTTATTTTTTTTTTGCGAAAACCTGATGGATTTGGATCGAGCGCGCTTGCATGAGCCGACCTTGAACCTTTGTGCGTATGCGTGAATTTTTTCCCGCCTCTCAATAGCGTCAGTTGCGGGCAATCAGCATTAGAGGGAGGTAGTGTGTCGTGCTCTCGTCGGTTTTTGATTTTGAGGCTTTCAATGACGATGCTATGGTCGTACCCATACACCCAGGACTCGTCACCAGTGATTATGGTGTTCGTGAAGTCGGGGTCACTGTTTGCGGAGGCCAGCATGTCCCGTGAGACGTCGACACGAAGTTGCTTTTGCTCCGCCGTCAGCAGCTTCGGCACGAATTTCTTTGGTCGTTTTGGCATGCTGTACCAGTCCTTAATCTGTGTGATGCCCATAGCATCGTCACCGAAAGCAGTCTGAATCTTCCGAATGGTTTCCACCTGGCTCTCGCCCAGTTTCTGAAAGCAAAATTCGATGCAGTAACGCTGCTTGAGTCGTTCCGTCATTTTCCTTCAAATCAAAAACCGACGAGAGCACAACACACTACCTCCCTCTAATGCTGATTGCCAGCAACTGACGCCATTGAGAGGCGGGAAAAAATTCACGCATACGCACAAAAGTTCAAGGTCGGATACTTTTCTCACAGGCCTCGTATGATCTGAATGTGTCTAGACCATTATTGTTGGATAGTGTATCACATGGGCACGACTGCAGGATCACCCATTCTCGGGGAATACGTGATTGGATGTTTCTGCATTAAGATACCACACATAAGACGAGTCAATTAGAGGATTTCGTTGCTTTCGGATGGGATTGGGAATTCCGCCAAGTAAGAAGTTAGTGTCATCGAGCATTGACTGTTCTTCAGCTATACGTCTCGGGATGTTTCTCAGTGCATCGCGTATATCTCAAAGCGAAAGTTTGTTGATCTCGAGATTCAGTTGACCTACCAAAGAGTGCCTATATTGACAATCATCCCAACATTCAGTACAAGCAGAGGAATACGATCTTACAATTCATCAACTTCTGTGCCAGCAATCAAGAAACGTGTTTGAACGTGTTACGTTTCGTGTGTGTGACGGAACTCTCGTAATTTTCCGCTCAATCTGTGGATACTTTTGTTTTGTGATTGAAATAATTTTGTTTTTGTTAATAAAGTACAGTCGAATCCCGTTATAGCGAAGTTTAAGGGATGACCGGTTAACTTCGTTATAGCGAAAACTTCGTTACATCGAGATTGCAAATTAATTTGAGAATAAATGAAAAATAGCATATTTATATTTTTAATGTTTTACCCTTAATTATGGCAAATACCAATCAATATTAGCCGCCTTTTAATGTACACTGAGTTAGCAAAACTCATGGGATAGTTACTTAACCTCTGGCCCTGTGGAGTGCAGCAATACGGCGTGGTAGTGAGTCTGCAAGTCCCTGGTACACTTCTGGAGGCAGTTGACACCACATAGTCTGCAGAGCCCAAGATAGTTACAGATCATCCAGTGCCTGGAGCCTGACTTCAACAGCATCCCAGATATGCTCGATGGGATTCGTGTCAGGGCTCCGGGCTGGCCAGCTCAGTCGTCGGACCTCTCCCGCATGCTCCTCGAACCGTTCGCGTACAACATTGGAGCGATGTGGTGGAGCATTGTCATCTTGAAAGACTGCTACGTCGTCAGGGTGTTGAAATGTCAAAAACAGGTGCAGATGGTCTCCGACGAGTTGACGATACCGTGGATCATTCGATGTTCGATCCAGGATAACCAGAGGGCCCATTCCAAACCAGGAAAATGCACCCCAGACCATCACTGTTGGCATGCGGGATCCATCGTTTCGTGAGGTCTGCGCCACACACGGTGCCTCCCGTCTGTGTGGTACAGTTGACATCGTGACTCATCTGACCATATGACGTTACGCCACTGTTGCAGAGTCCAGCCGAGATGGTTGGTGGCAAATGCACGTCGGAGTGTCCGACGACGCTGGGTAAGCATTGGCACCCATGTAGGGCGACGGCTGCCAAACCCGAGGGCATGCAGATTCCGACGGATTGTCCACCGAGAGACTTTTCTAGTGCGGTCTGTGATTTGCTGCACTGTTGCGCTCCTGTCTCTCTGAATCATTCGTCCCAGGTGTTGCCCGGTATGGTGCCTGTTGTGGACTGTGATGCCTTCATACACCCTGGAGACAGTTGAGCGGGGAAAGCCAAATTCCTGCACCACTGCCGAAACGGAACATCCTATGCGTCTGGCACCTACTATCATACCCCGTTCAAAAGACGCCATTTCTGATTAATCACTTATCCAAGCTCTTCCCGCAACGTCTAATGGCCCATTCCCAGAATCTGTTACCCCTGTGAATTCGTGAGCCATGCCCTTCAATCAATGTGCTTGCTGTTCCATGAGTTTTGCTAACTCCGTGTATATAGAGGATGGTTATAAAATAAGTTGGCCTACTCGGAGCCCTCTGGAGCCCAATCTAATGAACCGATTGTGATGCAAATTGAAATGTAGCCCATTCAGACCATGGGGGAGAGAATTCCGGAAAGAAAAAAATTAGTGAAAATTTTCACCACCAGGTGAAAAGTTGGCGCTGTGGAATGACAAATGGAGATTTTAAAACCATTTTTATTGTTTTAAACATGCAAGTAAGGTGTTTGTTGGATTACAGTAACGTATGTTCAATATGTCTGCCCCCTGCGTCAATGACATGTTGAAGAGTAGCACAGCATGATCAAATGTTGCATGAAGCATTTCCCAGGGAATGTCCGAGACCTGTGTATTATCTTGGTGGAAGATGCCGTTGCCCGCAAGGTAAAAAGCAGATCTACGTAAGAAGTAGGACGCAGAGTGTACGAGGTCTGTTCAAAAAATACGTAGACTGTTTGAATTGCGCGGGCCCTATTGGTCCCAATCAAAATCGCTCGGTGTCGCCATCTTCTAACAGATCCGCTGATTACAAGGCAAATTTTTGATTGATTAGCTACGCGGTTGTTTGTGAAGTGTGTTTTTTTTCGTTTGGCGGATTTTTAGAACGAGTGACTCGAACGAGCAAAGAGTTGGTGTGAAATTTTGTGTTAAACTCGGAAAAACTGCCACTGGACGAGTGGAAAAGGCCAGAAATGTGGACGAGAGGTGACTGGTTGTTTCGTCACGACGACGCTCCAGCCCATTCGGCCCTCAGAACTCGAGAGTTTTTGGCCAAACACTCGATCACTGTTCTTCCTCGCCCACCCTACTCGCCTGACCTCGCTCCTTGTGACTTCTTCTTGTTTCCCAAACTCAAAAGACCTTTGAAAGGAAGGAGATTTGAGACGATTCCCGACATAAAGGCGCTGAAGGACATCACAAAAGAAGCGTTCCAGGACTGTTTCCAAAAGTGGAAACACCGTTGGGATAGTGTGTGCGTCGGGGAGGAGAGTACTTTGAAGGGGACCCACATGTGTAACTTCTGAATAAAGTATATTTTGTTTTATGACGTCAGTCTACGTATTTTTTGAACAGACCTCGTATGTCGGATGCACCAATGGACCCATTGCATGACCAGTATGGAGCCTCCACCTGACGAGCGGGGTCGTGTGGCCTGCGCCAGACACGGACACCGGCCCAATATAGCTGAATCAGTGACTCGCCCAAAGAGTAAGCCTGATGAACCTCTTTAGTCCTCCAGAGAATAAGTCCCAAGATGGATGAGAGTCAGATTGTAGATTGACGAATAGAGTCCCTAAAAATCAGCAGGATCTAAAAGATCCAGTAGTTGGGGAAGACGGCCTTGTTAACGTCATCAAAGCAGACATCCAGGATATGGCGGGATCTTCGAAACCTGAGGGGACCCTTAACAACGAGTGGATGGTCCAGAATACCAGAAACGAAAGTATTTTGATGATTCTCCATCTTGGGTAGCATGTTCTTCATAAGTGTCTGGACAACGGTGCCTATGTGGGTCATCCCCAAATTGTCATACGAGGGTGGGCTGAAAAGTAATGCCTCCATGTATCTGCTACTCCCATTTGTCCTCTATGTAATGCACTATTCACTTTTCGACATAGTCCCCATCCCTTTCCACGCATTGTACCGACGCGTGACTAATCGGGTGAACCCGTCGGATCAGAATTCTGGCGTTGTTGTCGACACCAAGACCAAATGGCAGGTTTCACCTCGTCGTCAGAACACAACTCGTGCCCCTTAAGGTGCTCTTTCCTCTTTGGGAAGCGGTGAAAGTCGCAAGGTGCAAAGTCTTTCATTTTTGAACTGTAGGCGCTGCAACCCCCTCTGACGTGTAGCGTTATCATGCTGCAGAAGAGGATCCAAAGCTGCCATTCGATCCTCGTGTCGACGACGACCCCGGAATTCCTCTCTGACTGGTTCACCCGACTAGTCACGCGTCGGTACAATGCGTGGAAAGGGATGGGGATTATGTCGAAAAGTGAATAGTGCATTACATAGACGACAAATGGGTATATCGGTTAAAAAATAAAAAAATTACAGGCATGGAGGCATTACTTTTCAGCCCACCCTCGTAGTTATTCCGTTTGTCCCTGGGGGCCGCATTGATTGGTTAGAATACTTGTTGTGACTAAAGAGAATAAAGCTGGAAGTGAGTTTAACTCTCAAACCTAAGTACTTGTGTTTATTTTCTTATGGGTCCCGAATCTTTAATCGCACCACGCTCCAGTTGATCTTCAGAGTGTGGGGTCGTCACACCCTTCTACAACCCTAGCGTCAATGAACTTCGGACACCTACAGAATTTTGGATAAGTACAACGAAAGTAATTGTAAACAAATGAAAATTACTTTATTGAGTGCACAGTGCTTTAGTACAACTGTCATATAGCATTATAACATAACGTTGCAATGAACTTCGTACACCGTACCGTTTATTGCACATTACCACTGAGTGGCGTCACCTTTCCGAAGTCGTCGAGGCATGCTGGACACTAACTTCTGCGTCGTTTCTACTGGAATTTTGTCCCACTCTTCGGAAATACACTCCCGCAACTGCTGCAGCGTTCGAGGCTTCCGCTGTCTGGCTTTTCGCTTTAAAATGGGCCATACATTTTCAATGGGTGACGGATCTGGGCTGCAGGCAGGCCAGTCGAGCACCCTGAAACGCTGCTGTCGTAGCCAAGCCTCGGTGTTCCGAGCAGCACGAGGCTTAGCGTTGTCCTGCTGAAAGATGCTTGGTCTTCTATCGAACAACTTTTGGCGGGATGGACGCAGATGTTGTTGAAGAGTGTTTCTATAGGCAGCAGAGTTAATAGTGCCCTCGCATCCTGTCCCGGCTGCACTCACGCAGGCTTCTGAAGTTTCCTCTGGTAACGGTCGGGATGATTACTTTCGTGCTTGGTCCTTAGCACCTTGCGACCGTTGTTGCCATACATCACTGCAAATGTGGACTCGTCGGACCACAGAACACTATTCCACTGAGCATGGGTCCACTTTAGATGGGTTCTGGCCTATGCTACCCGGCGACGCTTAGCTACAGTGCTCGTAAATGGCTTCCTCTTTGTAGCGTAGAAGTAACGGCGGACTGTGCTTTCGGATATGGGTAGATGAAAATATTCTCGAGCCCAAACACTCATTTCACTTACGGGAGCGTGCCTGTTGTTTTTCACAATGTAACGTCGAAATACTCGTAGGTCCCTAACATTCAATAATCGCTGCTTGCCTGGTGCAGTCCCTGGTTCTGTTTTCCCGATTTCTCTGAAACGCTCGCTTGATGATCCCATTAAGAGTAGAGAGAGAGTGGAACTGATAATTCATGGGCAATAGCTCGCTGGGATGTTGTTATTCTGGAACTGGCGTATCCACGTTTCAACTGGCTTACCACGTCCCATGGCTCAAAATAACATGAATACTGTGCTCTGTCGCGTGGACGGTGCTTTTAAAGGGCGTTTCTACAGCCTTTAGGAAAGTTCTGTATGCTGGCGACCCCTTATGTAGGAAGTTCTTTGAAACCTGTTGACAACGCAATTTGACATAAATGGATGTTGATATTGTTGCATGTACACTGAGTAAATGCATTTTGATTAGCGTGCAATCCTCTGTATGCACTTTTCACTGTGTTTTTAGCCAAATTACTTGGTGCCCGAAGTTTATTGACGCTAGGTGTGTATTTACTCAATTCAAAAACGCTCGGTATAAAAAGCACAGGTTGAGGCGCACGAAAATCGTGTACCAGGCCTCAGTAGATCTAGTGAAAACTTCGCTAACTTGGCAACACTGTCCGTTTCGTCCTCTTGAAAATGGATCGGGAAACGGAGTCCGGGAACGAGTTACGATAGATACGCTCGGATAAAAAGAATTCTGTAATTGTGAAAACAAAGACGGATAGACGAGGGTTTTTTTTTTTTTTTTATGCAACGTAATTTGTTGTTGTGTTTTTTAAGGCTTTAACGAAAATGTTGGAGTTTGACTGCGAAGTTGCCTTGTTTGTAAACACGGTACGAAGCATCGAGAAGAAGTTTGGCAAGGATTTGACTTTGTTGGGTAAGTAGCAAGAAATAAAGCAAGCCTAAATCGTGTGACTTCTAAAAACGCAGGCATCCATAACTGTCGGTTTCCATTTAGCGTCGGTTAGGCGTCTGCGTCTTTTTTTGGAAGTTTTGAAAAACGCATTCGTTTTCCAATTAGCGTCTGCGTCGTTTCAAGATCTGGCATGGCTAGATTTTTAGGCGTCTTTCTGATCTAGCCAATCAGGTGCGATCTACTTCGCTATGGATTCTGGGTAGTCGTCTTCGCCGATTCAGATGGAGAATTATGGTTGCCGTAGCTGCTGTTCGCTGACGCAGGTTCTCGCGACCTTTCCCTCGTGAATTTATTAATAAACAGGTTATAAAAACTTCGTGAATCGGAGTGGTTGATATCGTCGTTTTCCATCTCCTTGAGACAGCGACAATTGTTTGCAGCGACTCGGGCAAAAAAGGACGCCGACATTGTACCGACGCTAAATGGAAACCTGCCTTAAGAGTGTGTGCAGATCGTCTTCATAATACACTGAGTAAGCAAAGCTCATGGGATAGTTACTTAATATCTGGTCGGGCCAACCCTGGTACACTTCTGGAGGCAGTTGACAGCAGATAGTCTACAGAGCCAAAGATAGTTCGGATGATCCAGTGCCTGCAGCCTGACTTCAACAGCATCCCAGATATGCTCGATGGGATTCGTGTCAGGGCTCCGGGCTAGCCAGCTCAGTCGTCGGACCTCTCCTGCATGCTCCTCGAACCGTTCGCGGACGACATTAAAGCGATGTCGTGGAGCATTGTCATCTTGAAAGACTCCTACGTCGTCAGGGTGTTTTGGAATGTCAAAAACGGGTGCAGATGGTCTCCGACGAGTTGACGATACCGTGGACCATTCAAAGTTTGGTCCAGGATAACCAGAGGGCCCATTCCAAACCGGGAATATGCACCCCAGACCATCACTGACGCCCCACCACCTGTTGGCGTGCGGGATCCATCGTTTGGTGAGGTCTGCGCCACACACTGTGCCTCCCATCAGCGTGGTACTGTTGATGTTGTGACTCATCTGAGCATATGACGTTACGCCACTGTTGCAGAGTCCAGCCGAGATGGTTGGTGGCAAATGCACGCCGGAGTGTCCGTGTAGGCCGACGGCTGCCAAACCCGAGGGTATGCAGATTCTGACGGATTGTCCACCGAGAGACGTTTCTAGTGCGGCACTGTTGCGCTCCTGTCTCTCTGAATCATTCGTCCCAGGTGTCGCCGGTCGCGATCATTCAGGGCTGGTGGACGCCCGGTATGGTGCCTGTTGTGGACTGTGATGCCTTCATCCACCCTGGAGACAGTTGAGCGGGGAAAGCCAAATTCCTGCACCACTGCCGAAATGGAACATCCCATGCGTCGGGCACGCCGTTCAAAAGACGTCAACTCGCGACGACGTGCCATTTCTGATTAATCACTTATCCAAGCTCTTCCCACAACGTCTACTGGTCCATTCCCAGAATCCGTTGCCCCTGTGAATTTGTGAGCCATGCCCATCAGTCAGTGTGCTTTGCTAACTCATTGTACACAGTCCAGTTACATTGATGTGGCCACCCCCTACGTTCAACAAAATGGTTGCATCCTGAAGGTACGTACCAGTATCGGAGGTGGAGGAATATAGGAAGAGCGTCGGAGGGAAGCGGAAAACATTGCAATTGTTGGAGTCGTAGCGAAACGTAACGATTTATCAGACCTCCGAAAGTGAACGATCGTAGGGGGCTATCCTTGGCGAACATTGCTCCGCACCGATGCTGATGGGTGTTGACTGGCGACAAAGACTGACATTTGCATTGTGTTTATTAACGTGTGAAAAGTAAAAAGTACCCCCACTCGGACATACGTGGAGAACCTTTAACTGCGACGTCACACATGCATGTATCGCAAAGGACAGCAAAAGGTGGCTTTTTCTGACGAATCTGGTCTATCCTCCGTCGGACAGATGTCGTGTACGGCGTTCAGCGTAGAAAACACTGGAACACGTACATGCCACTCATTATTGTGGACGGCACTGTGGATCGATGGAAATATCCATCTGTCCTTTTGGACTGTGTCCTTCCCTACATGCAAATTGTTTCCTCAACACTGTGCGCAGTGTTCAAAGAGCACGAAGATGCGTCTACGCTACCCCCCGGATTTAAATCCCATAGAGCATGTGTGTGACCACCTTGACCATTGATCCTCCACGCGCAACCTATGGCAGTACCTTCCAGAACCATATCGACTCTCTTCCTGTCCGGCTCAACATGGCTGATTGTTTTCCATTAGCTTATCCTAATG
>JAHWFO010039246.1:0-10376 GCA_023313115.1 Rhysida immarginata
GTTCTATCTAATGCTTCGCCTCTGGACTGTGATATACATCATAGTGCTGGAGTTTTCGGACACCCTGTATAACTCAGTATGTACTTATAATTTTAACTTTTTTTTTTTTTTTCCTTGACAAAGGAAGTTCTCTATTCGAAACGTCAGTTTTTTTAGTGTCTTACCACTCTGTGTTCATTTTTATTTACTTACAATAAATAAAAATTGTATGAGCCATCATATAACCCTTGCAATCAAATTCGTATGGGCTATTTAGTTTATTCGTTTAACTGCAACTGTCCAAGGTTTTTCTCGGATATGAGAAAACTTCGTTCTAGTGGCATCTCGAATGTGAGTTGTTGCATTCAGCAACAATTATAATAATTTTGGTTTTTAATTTTTGGTTATACCCTCTCTTCAGATAATGTAATAAGCAACATACACCTAAATATATGTTTAAAAATTGAAAAGTTGCATCATTGCGTAAATAAATCAGCTCAGTACAGCATAGTGAACACGTAGTCCTTGTTGTCGCAACGGAAAGTTTTTTAAAATTCGCCGCAAGGTGGCAGATCAATCACAAACGTAACAAATAAAATTCTAATGAAATTCCTTTTTTCTTTTTTTCTTTATTAGGCAGACCTTTTGGCGGACGTGATGAAGGCAACTTTGTAGACGATAAAGTCGATGAAAAGGTTGACGAAAAATATGATAACAAATTCGATGATAAGGTTGACGAAAAATATGATGACAAATTCGATGATAAGGTTGACGACAAATTTGATGACAAATATGATGACAAATATGACGACAAATACGATAATAAATATGGTGGGCCAAGCTTCCGAGAAAGAGCTGTTAGCAAGGCAAAGGAGTGGATTGGAAAGGTTTGTCAATAGCTGAAGGGTTAAACACCCAAGCTGTTTACTTTCGATAAGAATCGGTTTTTAGTAGACCAAATATTGTATAACCCAAAAGTCGGGATATAGATAAATTTCGCCTGTGTAATGTGATAATTGTTATGTCCGAAATGATACGAGTATAATACAAAGAAAATACGAGGGTTGGGTCATAAGTTATGGCAACTATTTTTTTTTTTTATGAGAATTTAAGCATGGGTGGAAAATGTGAAATATACACATGAAAGAACAAGGAATGGACGAAATGTACGGACATTTAACAACACGCCAACACTTTGCTTCTCATGTTTATTAAGGTAGTTGACAACATTACAGGTTTCATATTCTGGAATCATGAAGCCTGTAATGTTTCAAACGTTTCATGCTTCTGGAAAATTTATTCTGGAACATGATTACAGATTTCATTTTCCAGAATAAGTAACAGAAATCAAAATAAAGAACGGCTGCTTTGATATACGAGCGTTGTTCAACTCGGGTTACATCCACCTTGCACGGCGGTTGACTGAGAACTGATTTAACATTGCTCTCTGCGCAACATCAGGAACTCACGGAGCCATCTAATGTTGTGGAAACATACTACCGGTCACAGTTTCCTTGAGACATATGACATTTTATGATACCATTCCTTAGCTCTGAGAAAAAAAAATAGTTGCCATGACTTATGCCCCAACCTTCGCATAAACTGTGTATGGCCTAAATTTTTTTCATAATATAACCCTAGCGTCAATAAACTTCGGCCACCAAGTAATTTGACTAAAAACACAGTGAAAAGTGCATACAGAGGATTGCAGGCTAATGAAAATAGATTTACTGAGTATATGTTCAATATCAACATTGATTTAGAATCGATTTAATGGTGTGAAATAATTTATTCGAATTTATGTAAAATTGCGTTGTCAACAGGTTTCAAAGAACTTCGTACACAAGGGTTCGCCAGCATATAGAACTTTCCTGAAGGCTGTAGAAACACCCAGAATGCTTTGCATCAGGCTTTAAAAGCACCGTCCACGCAACAGAGCTCAGTATTCGTGTTGTTTTGAGCCATGGGACGTGGTAAGCCAGTAGAAACGTGTATACGGCAAAAAATTATACAGCAGTTCCAGAATAACAAATCCCAGCGAGCTATTGCCCATGAATTATCAGTTCCACTGTCTACTGTTAATGGGATCATCAAGCGTTTCAGAGAAATCGGGAAAACAGAACCAGGGACTGCACCAGGTAAGCAGTGATTATTGAATGTTAGGGACCTACGAGTATTTCGACGTTACATTGTAAAAAACAGGCATGCTCCGATAAGTGAAATGACTGTTTGGGCTCGAGAATATTTTCATATACCCATATCCGAAAGCAGAGTCCGCCGTTACATCAGAAGATGCAACTATTACTTATACGCTACAAAGAGGAAGCCATTCATGAGCACTGTAGCTAAGCGTCGCCGGGTAGCATGGGCCGAAACCCATCTAAAGTGGATTCTTGCCCAGTGGAATAGTGTTGTGATCCGACAAGTCCACCTTTGCAGTGATGTATGGCAACAACGGTCGCAAGGTTCTAAGGACCAAGCACGAAAGTAATCATCCCGACTGTTACCAGAGGAAAGTTCAGAAGCCTGCATCGCTGATGGTGTGGGGCTGCATGAGTGCAGCTGGGACAGGATCGCTTCACTTTTGCGAGGGCACTATTAACTCTGCTGCCTATATAAATATTCTTCAACAGCATCTGCGTCCATCCCGCCAAATGTTGTTCAATAGAAGACCAAGCATCTTTCAGCAGGACAACGTGAAGCCTCATGCTGCTCGGAACACAAGCTGCAAGGCTTGGCTACAATAGCAGCGTTTCAGGGTGCTTGACTGGCCTGCCTGCAGCCCAGATCTGTCACCCATTGAAAATGTATGGTGCATTTTAAAGCAAAAAGTCAGACAGCGGAAGCCTCGAACACTGCAGCAGTTGCGGGCGTGTATTTCCGAAGAGTTGGACAAAATTCCAGTAGAAACAACGCAGAAGTTAGTGTCCAAGATGCCTCAACGACTTCGGAGCGTCATTCGTCGGAAAGGTGACGTCACTTAGTGGTAATGTGCAATAAACGGTACGGTGTACAAAGTTCATTGCAACGTGTTGAAAACGGAACATTACAAAAAGTCGCTTATTTAATTTTCTCGTTTGTTTTTGTTAAAATGCTATATCACAGTTGTACTAAAACTCTGTGCACTCAATAAAGTAATTTTCATTTGTTTACAATTAGTTTCGTTGTACTTATCTAAAATTCTATAGGTGTCCGAAGTTCATTGACGCTAGGGTTGTACACTACTGTTTATAAAAATCGCAACACTCTGATGGAATGGTCTAATCCATATGCAATTTGCAATATTTGCATACAATGAGTCAGAGTATAAATGATTAGATTTTCAGAGTAATTGCTTGAAAGAACACCATGCCTCGACGACGACGAAGGGTACCATATCAACAGCTGACAGACTTTGAAAGAGGACGCATAATTGGTCTGCGTGAAGCGGGATGGTCGTATCGTGACATTGCTGCTCGTATAGGACGTAATGCAACGACAATTATGCGTGCATGGAGGCAGTGGAGCGAAGAGAACAGGGCACACCGAAGACCAGGCTCAGGAAGACCCAGCACGACGACACCGCGAGATGACAGACACCTCTATCGCATGTGTGTAGCAGATCGTACAGCCACTTCCACAGTATTAGCACAACAGTGGGGTGCTACAGTAGGCAGGACAATATCTGCTAGCACTGTACGACGCCGTTTGATTTCCAGAGGATTAATGGCACGAGTACCATTGTTGCGGATTTCTTTGACTCAAAACCACCGGCGCCTCAAGTTGCAATAGGCCCATCAACACCAACAATGGCAAGCTGAATGGCAACAAGTTGTGTTTTCGGATGAGTCAAGGTTTAACTTGCAGCACCATGACGGCAGGATACGAGTCAGAAGACATCGTGGCGAGCGCGACCTTCCAGAATGCATCCTGCAGCGTCATTCAGGACAAACGCCAGGGGTGATAGTGTGGGGTGCAATCAGTTACCATGGCCGTTCCCGTCTGATCAGAATCCATGGCAATCTGAACAGTGACCGGTACATCAGGGAAGTTGTGCAACCCGAGGTCATCCCCTTCCTGCAGAACCTTCCAGGCGCTGTATTCCAAAAGGACAATGCCCGACCGCATGTGGCCAGAAATGTCCTCGCCTTTTTCCAAGCACATCAGACGCCCTTGTTCCCCTGGCCTGCTCGTTCACCAGACATGTCCCCGATCGAACATGTGTGGGACAGGGTTGCTCATCGATTGGCTCGTCAGACTCCTGCAGCAGCAACTGTGGATGAACTGTATACCCGTGTAGACAGAGCATGGCAGGACATTCCCCAAGCCCTTATTCAGAGCTTGTTTGACTCAATGCCACGACGTTTAGAGGCTGTAATTGCATCCCACGGTGGTTTCACCCGATACTGATGTGACAATAAAACGCATTGTATTGACCTGAAAATCTAATGGTTTCTTTTCTGACCCATGATATGCAAATGCTCCAAATTTAATGCAGATTGGGCTATTCCATCAGAGTGTTGCGATTTTTATAAACAGTAGTGTATATAGGATCACCGTAAAGTTGATGTCCACTGACTTAATTGGCAAGTATATTTTCCAGTGCGCAGCAAATTATGGACACCCTGTATTACATAAAAGAGAAAGAAGAAGAAAGAAAACAGAATTCCGTATAAATTAATTTAAACAGATTACAAACTCGCAACCGTCGAGAACACAAGCCTTTTCTGTTCATAACCACAGTAGCGCTCAGAAAATAAGGCATGAGTACAATTTTTGGCTTTTATTCTAACAGAACCATAAGACTTGCGAGTTTTTTCAACAAGTGGTAGATGACATGGAAATACAACTTTATAAATAAAAATATCTCAATTTTTTATAACATGTTGCTGTAAAAAAGAAAATTGTCTTTTATGTGCGTTCATAAAATAAGGTACTGGTTAAATTTTGATACATATTTCATACCAAATATGTTGCAAATCTGAAACAAAAGTGAGAAATCAAAGGAGATGATGTCTTACATTAGTGCTTAGTCGGATAGCCGTTACTCTTGACAACAGCTGGACGTCTGCTAGGTATAGAATCAACTTACTTTGTCATGGTTTCGGACGGAATCTTAAACCATTTTTCCTGAAGCATTTGAAATTTTTCATCCAAGTTCGATGCCTTTTTGATTTGCAGCGACAAAACAGAACCTCCCAGAGATGTTCGATAGGGGTGAGATCAAGTACTCGAACTTTTTTGGAGACAAGATAATGCTTAACAAGGTTGGACGTGTGTTTGGGGTCGTTGTCGTGTTGGAATAGGCAGCCTCCGGGCATGCAGTTTTTTCCGTGGTAATGCATGTAGTTCTGTAGAATATCTCTGTACATATTCTTATCCATAGTACATGTACCAACAACACGCACAAGAGGACCCTCCCCACTTCTACTAAAACAACCCCAAACCATCAGAGATCCCTCTCCATGCTTCACTGTGGGCACTTGGTATTTTGGATTGAAACGCTTGTTCTTGGGGCGTCGAATATACTGTATTCCGTCTGTTCCAAACAGCAGAATCTTAGATTCGTCACTCCAGAGGATTTTCGCTTATTCGTTGGAGTTACAGTGCTAGTACTTCTTTGCAAAGGCAAGTTGGGCCTTCCTGCTCGCTGCTGTAACGAGATGTTTCTTTGCAGGACGGCTACCATCAAGTCTGCTTCTACTAGACGCCATTTTGTTGTGGAAACACTAACTTTAACCCCAAAAGCCTCTTATATTTCACGGTTCAAATCCACTGCTGTAAATCTGGGCTGAGCTTTCGATAACTACAGAGCAGTCTATCTTTCTTTGCTGTGGTAGTATGTGGTCTTCCTGATCCAGTACCTTCTTGCTCTCTTTCGTTGAATAATATTTCTTACTGTACTTTTTGGAACATCGAAAGCAGATGCAGTGCTGTTGTAAGATTTCCGCTTCTCAGCGGCTTTTATAATTGCCTTCTGGACCTTCAAATCGAGATGTACCCTTTGATTTGACATTTTCCTATAAAAATTGAAGAAGTATTATGCTACAGTTATTTTTATGCATTTTCTGGTGACAATGGAAACTTACTTTTTTATTAGCAAAAGTGACCTGTGCCTTATTTTTTGAATGTCGCCAAACAAGCAAAAGTGTCTGTTCAGTTTTTGTATGAGAATTATCTCCCAATTGTTTGGGTCTTGTAAAGTGTTTCACCTTTTTACACCCTCCTTTAAAATATTGGTTCAGTCCGATAATCGTTTTTAAATTTACATAAAAAATTGTACTCGTCCCTTATTTTCTCGTCCCTTATTTTTAAATTGTACAGTTTTATTTGCTACTGTAATTTGCATTTAGTGGAGTCAAGTCTTCCCCGTTTTTACTTTGCATAGTACCCATTTGAATAGTTTTTGTTTTATGTTCTTTAGTGTATAGATTTTTATCATTTGATCACAATAGAGTAGGGCAGGGTGAATTGGTGAGATGGGTGATTTGGATAGTTGGTTATTTGAATGTTGCTGGATCACAAACGACGTCACCAGAGAAAGGGAAAACGTTTGTTATTGATTAATCATGTCTTGCTTAGCCTTCCTAAGAGGGGCTGCGGTATCCGAAACAGGCGCCACAAATTCCGAACATTTCGAGGAAAGCCGAACATACAGCAAGATTTGCTATGAATTCAGTGAACTTACTATTACACCAGTGACTGTGAAGTCATGTTTATTGATAGACAATTCTATTTAGCTTCAAAACCATCAGGTTGGAACAGTGTTAACCCAACGGGGCATTTCCTTTTAACGTCATAAAGAAGATTTCAGTAAGTTCCGTTGAATTGGAGAATGTTTGAACGGGTGAAATGGATAATGATGCTAGATGCATTAAATAAGTTTTACACAATTTTTTTGTGCATAAAGATTTTTACCTAAGTCAAAATTGTGCGGCTTTCTTACAATACTTCAATTCAATGAGATTACTTTTTCCAGGTGTCTAGTCGAGCACGCTTACTATGGAACGATTCCATTAAGTTTTTGCTTAGCATCGGGGGTAGGCAAGTTTTACGTCACGTGCTCAACTGTGTTTACAAATAGATTATTTTGGGTGATCTGATGAGAATTTTTGTTTTATTAATAATAAACTAATCTATTTGGTTAATAATGTAACATAAATGGTGCACAGTATCGATATAATTATATGCGTGATTACGTGATAAGGTGAGACCGCGCTCTTTATGGTGTGATGCGGAAGTGATTTACAGGTGTTGGTTTGGTTTGTTTGGTATTA
The DNA here is from genome assembly GCA_023313115.1 of Rhysida immarginata. Taxonomy (NCBI): domain Eukaryota; kingdom Metazoa; phylum Arthropoda; class Chilopoda; order Scolopendromorpha; family Scolopendridae; genus Rhysida; species Rhysida immarginata. Next base: position 7,236 of record JAHWFO010039246.1, read on the forward strand.
ACGTCCTTTTCAACTGCTATGGTCATTTCAGGACGGCGTTATAGGGGCCGCAAATTTTGCCTCGCAAGGGTTCTTTAACGTGCAGCCGACAAACGACTACACGGGACCAACGGCTTTACTTCCCTTCGGAAGGACGTGCATGATCTCAGGATTTACCCCTAAATTTACAGGTGTAAGTGGAAGCTATTTTCTTTTGACTGCTCGAAATTTGACGGAGAACAACCCATCTTATTATTAATCCCCATCTCTTTAATTAAAATGTAATAAAGTAAAAAATTGTCAGAGCAACCAATAGAATAATCATTATGCACAAACAAATAGAATAATCAGAGCTTAAATATCTCATTATGCACAAAGAATCAGAAATGAGTTAATATAATAAATCAAAATAGCTTTAAACTAAATTTCTCTGAAAGTTTTAAACTGAGGCATAAAGTGTCAGCGGATAAAATGATCAGTTTTTAAAGCTCTTTCTAACGATATGACATTTAACATAACGTTTTCAGAGTTTTTCAGTAGTCACAAGGAAATGTCATAAAATGATCAAGGCAGGATTTTCTTTCGGTAAATCTTCAGTTTATTTAATTCAAAACAGTGATTGAATATTGTCTCATTACAACAATCCCTGGCGTCTGATGGATTGTCGTAACTTTCTTTGTTGGCTTCAGATGCCCATGCGCAGAAGTGCCAATTTTTCTCATACAAAAAATGCTTTGCGTTTTAATATATAAGATTATATATTTTAATAGTAGAGAATATTAAATGATTTGAACAAAAGAGGATTTTTGTAAAAGTAACGGTGATATGAATTAGTATATATTTTATTAAAAACTAAATAAAATAAATAGAATAAAGCATGACATGACAATTAACATGAAAAGTTTTTTAAACCCTCAAATAAACAGATCAAATTGCACACTTGGATGAAAACATTTTAATCTGTTTATGGTGTTCTTTACATACACTGTTTAAAACTTAAACGAAATCCAAAAACGCGATAATGAACATAAAAAAGTGTCTATCCATATCGGATTCGAACTCTGCCATTCGAGGCAGTAGGCAGAGACTTTGACGATACTGCTGTCAGCCGCTATCGCTTGTTATTGTCAGGAGGGAGCACGCGACGAGCACATCCCAAGCATACCCTATTTTCATTCACAAGGGACAGGTCCATTCTAATCTGCCTTGAGTCTCACTACAAGTACCTGATTTTGCAACCGATCAACATCCAGAAAGCTCAGCCCCTACGGAGCAGGTAAAAACCTTTTTGCACCAGACTGTACATTTACCATAATTTAGGTACATGTCGTGCATTTATACATATTTATGTAAATCTCCAGCACATTTGCATAAACATTTCGCCATCCACAATTATCCATCCGAAAAGCAGAAGGTCTGTCAACTGCCCGTGCAAAAGGTTGTGTCGCGAAGAAGTCGCAGCATTTTCCAAGATTTTCCAAGACAACTTGCAGAAACTGCATTTATTACCAAACCCAAGAACATCTACAACGCCGATGAGACAAGAATGCTGGATCATGGAAAATGCATGGATTAATCTTATGGAGGGTTAATTGGTTAGCTAACACACATTTTAAAATATTTAGCAGTCTTATTTTGAAATGTTCTTTCAAGGTTGCAATTGATGGCAGAGCTTAAACGCATTGAACTTTTATTGATAATAGTCTAGAGAGGATGCTGCCAAAAATAGCTGAAAAATAAATAATGCTGAATCTTAACCAACTCACCCTGCCTACTCTATACTTTGCATATCCTGGCTTTTGGGCCATAATTTTAAATTTTGTTAATAATGACTGTCACTGTTAATTTAACAAAGTGTTTTAAAATCGGTAACTTGTATTGAATAAATAAATTCAATTCTTACTTACTTTTCAAACCCGCTTATCCGTTAGGGTCGCGGGGGCAGCAGCCCTATGGAGAATCTCCAGCGATCGCGATCTTCCGCCATCAGGCGCATGTCCTCCTTGGTAATACCCCAGCGACTCGAACCCAGATTCTCCATGTAGTCTAGCCACAGGCTTGGAAAATAACAAGAGTCCGACCCCTTGGTCTCTTATCCACCGGCTTGGAAAATAACAACTGTCTACGGAGACCAGTTTGTGGCATCCGTATCACGTGGCCATACCAGCGCAACTCAGATCTGTCAATGCGGAGAAGTAGCGGCTCAACACCTAAAGACTCCCTTATTGTGCTGCTGTGCACTCTATCTAGTAAGGTAACACCTGCCACACCTCTCAGAAATCTCATTTCGGCCACTTGTACTCGCGATCGCACCCTTTCGAGAAAACTTTACTTTCATTTTCAGTTTCAATGAAAAACCTCTATCGCAGGTCACGGTCGGCCCTGGTGCGATCTATGCGGCATCTGGCGCGATCTGTTTTCCTTAGCTTCTCGAAACAATGGAAAATGGCCGAAGCTCGATGACCATGAATATTTATAGACCATGGTGCCGAGCAATCCAACCTTTATTGTTTCCAATAAACGAAAAAACATTGATTGTTAAATTCCGAGAAAATACTGATATCATAGTTTTTTTTTATTCGCAGCTAACGTTAGCTAGCTTTTTTAATATATCTATTATCATTAAAAAGAATTCGCGCTAGACTAAATACAGTAGGAAAATCAAATTAAAATCCTAAATAAGTAATTTTAGCTATTTTAAATTCTTAAATTAAATTTAATTTTTATTTAAATTTTAATAAAAACCAGTTGCGAATGTGTGGTACTGCATTGCCAGAACGATGTTAATGGGGAAGAATTTAGACAACAGAAGACACCAGATGGCAAATTGTACTATCCACCCTTAGAGTCCCTGTAAGTAAAACGAGTAATGACACTCCATTCTTTCCTATGGAAAGCGAATTCAGCCAAGTAAAGCCGTTTATCAAATCACGTGACAATCCACAAAATGGATGCTCTCAGTATTTACAGGCATTCACGAACGTCGTAAAGAATGAATTTTTATGATGTTAAAACGGTAAAAACTGTGATATTAAAAATATCAGATTTCTCACATCATTTATCACTTTACAAGTTCTTATTTTTAGTTGAATTGAATTTTTAAAATAAATTTGTAATAAAATATTTAGCAAGCCGGCTTGATGGCCAAGAGCGTTAAGGCGC
>JAHWFO010039252.1:0-14899 GCA_023313115.1 Rhysida immarginata
TTACTATTCTCTTCTTAACTATTATACATCACTTATTTTCTTTCTCAACAATCATCTTATTCGTCCTTACAGGAAAGGACCCCATCTTATCCTCTGGATTACTTAACTAGGTTTCATCTGGCTTCTTGCCTAGTTCAGTGTATTTCCCCTGATTACTTTCTGGATGAGTATGGCAGTGAAAGCGTTGCTTTCGGACCGCTCGTTTCGTTTTCCCTGCGCTGTTCGATTGTCGATTGTCGAATATGCCGTTGTGGAGACATTCTCACTATTAAGTATATTTTTGTCAACTGCCCTCTGTATCGTAATGTACGGAGATCTTTAAGTCTGTGTGATATATTATCCTTAGTATTTGGCGATAATTGTTCTTAAAAGAGCGTTTTTCTTTTTAGAGTTAATTAATCTTTTTACAACTATATAATTCCCATCTTTTATTTTCCGTCTTTCTTAATAAAGGATATTTGATTTAAAATAATACTAGGTTTGTATTCCATTCTTTATTTCCGCATTTTAATTTATGAGTTTTTATTTTTACTATAAATTTAATATTTTCCCGCATAAATCTAGATTCTAAATGGCATCTCTGCTTTAATCTTTTTAAAACAGATATTTTATCTGTTTTATTGAATTTTAAACGATGTAATATGGTCAAGTGTATAGGACACTAATAACCTTGGCAGTTGATGCGTCCGTAGATTAACCAACCAACCAATCAAGATACTACCATTTATGTGATCCAATAAATACACCATGATGATATCCATAGTTTACACGTGATAGGTGAAGCATTCTTACTTTATGGATTGAACGAAAAGAGGACGCAAAATCAGAACTCAGGATAGTCCGGATTACCAACCGTGCTCCTTTTTTACGTTAAGCGATTATTCCACTCCAAGGCTCTTGACCTTACAATTTGACTGTACATGTATTCAATTTGAGTTTATTTCTATATTTCGTTTTTTTTATAGTATTCATCATGTTTCATTTCCTTCACTGAATTCTAATAGGATATTTTTTTTTCGTTTATAAAAATCAAACCAAATTGATAATTTTACTTCTACTTTTAACATGTGAGGGAAAAAAGTCCACTTCAGGTCAACTCATTGTCAGTGCGCGGGAAATAAATTTCTCTGTGCAATTTATTGCAACCGCGCACTTGCGCAGTTTAGGGAGAACTATGGACACGATAATAAAGTAAATCGACATGCAAAAATATTATCGTATCCAACCTGTCTATTAATCTATTTATTTGCGGTTTCATTTCACTAAAGAAAAGGCAGGAATGCTCCTTTTCCTATCCGTTTCTGATTGGTTGAACCCATTTTAATTATTTGCGTATGCAACAGCTTCCTTTTTCTTTTGTGCCAGGCAGTAAAGGTAATGCGATAGCTTGAATTTCAATATAGGGTGATTCAGAAAGGTAGGTCAAGAATGAAATACCATGTACAGTTTGTAGCGGGGAACAAAATTTCCTATAAACATGGGTCCGGAAATGCGTCCTTACAGAGATAATGCAACTTGTACGAGGAAGGAATGACATTACAGTTGGTGTTCAAAATGCCGACCCTAAGCCTCGATGAAGGTGTTTAGTCTGCGGACGTGATTCTCGCGAACTCTGGTGAAGATGTCCGGAGAATCACTGACTTCTCCACACGCTGTTGGTAAATCCTTTCCGCTTCAGTAGCATTACCCTGTGCCTCGCCGTAGACGAGATGCATGTCCGCCAGCTCCGCATTAGTCAAGCGATCCATTGTACGACAATGGAGTTACATGTTTAGATCCTAATTTACATGGACACTACCATTGCCGTCCGGGTAAAGAAAACCCGTTCCTACCTCGTACAAGTTGCATTATCTCTGTAAGGATGCATTTCCGGACCCATGTTTATAGGAAAAACATTGTTCCCCGCTACAAACTGTACATGGTATTTCATTCTTGACCTACCTTTCTGAATCACCCTGTATAATACAACATCATTCAATTTTGTTTTATGGCTAAAGTCGTTTTACTTACTTACTTTTCAAACCCGCTTATCCGTTAGGGTCGCGGGGGCAGCAGCCCTATGGAGGATCTCCAGCGATCGCGATCTTCCGCCATCAGGCGCATGTCCTCCCTGGTAATATCCAATCGACTCGAACCCAGATTCTCCATGTAGTCTAGCCACCTGGTTCTAGGCAGACCCCTTGGTCTCTTACCTACCGGCTTGGAAAATAACAACTCCTAGGAAGACTAGCTTGCGGCATCCGTATCACGTGGCCATACCAGTGCAACTGAGATCTCTCAATGCGGAGAAGTAGCGGCTCAACACCTAAAGATTCTCTTATTGTGCTGATGTACACTCTATCTAGTAGGGTAACACATGCCACACCTCTCAGAAATCTCATTTCGGCCGCTTGTACCCGCGATCGCACTCTTTCGGTCATTACCCAAGCCTCATGACCATAGGTGAGAATGGGGACAAACATAGATTTGAAGACGGAGAGTTTGGCTTTGTTACCCAGCTCACGTTTCATTACCCCCGGATCGCCACAGTTCACGTCTGACAGAGCTTGCTGCACCGATCCGAGCATCCAATTCTTTCTCCTGCCGTCCATCACTCGTGAATGCAATCCAGAGATACTTGAATTTCTCCACCTGTCTCAATGAGGCTCCCCTAACATGGAGAGCGCACTGAGCAGGCTGTCTTGAAAGGACCAGAACTTCGGTTTTAGCCACACTGATCTTCATCCCAGCTTCTTCACATTTGGCTGCAAACCAGTCTAGTGCATGCTGAAGGTTCGTGCGAGAAGACCCAAGGAGGACAAGGTCGTCAGCAAAGAGCAACCTCTCCACCAGGCATTCGCCCACACAAACACGCTCATCGCCTCGACTGCCTGCCTATCCAGTACATAAAGATAATGAACAAGAGGGGCGACAGTACGCACCCTTGTCGGAGTCCAACACCCACAGTGAACGGTCTTGACTTAATGCCATTTATCCACACACACATCTCAGAGCTTTCGTACAGAGACATGATAGCAACCAGTAATTGCCCATCCACTCATACTCTTGCAACACTTGCCAGAGCTTCTCCCGAGGAACTGTCATATGCTTTTTCGAAGTCCACAAAGCAAGCGTAGACCTCTTTTGCATGCTCCCAGGATTTCTCAAAGATTTGCCTTAGAGCAAAGATGTGATCCGTTGTGCTTCGGCCAGGTCGGAAACCACACTGCTCCCCCAACAGTTTGGAGTCGACTATTTCCCGACTACTCTTCTCCAGACACTTAGCGTACACTTTCCCAGGAATGCTGAGCAAAGAGATGCCTCGATAGTTGTTGCAATCTCTCTGATCTCCCTTTTTGAAGATAGGGATCACAATTCCTGTCTGCCATTGCTTAGGGGCCTGTCCAGATATCTAAGCCACCTGACACACTCGAGTCAGCCACAGGATACCATCCTGATTTAAGGCCTTTAACATCTCGGACCGGATTTCATCATCACCTTCAGCTTTGCCAATCTTCTGGGACTTAATTGCCCGTCTGACTTCTATTTCAGTGATACTACCGTGACTATTCTTTGCTCAAAGGTGCACCTCAGTGCCTCAGTTGTTGTCACCGGATTAAGAAGAGATGCAAAGTATTCCTTCCACCAATGCAATACGCTGTCCTCCGTTTTCAGAAGCCTCCCATCTGAACTCTTAATAGTTTGTGATGAAAGAGACTTCTTTCCACGGAGGCGGCGCACGGTCTGCCAGAACACCTTGTTTGCCGAACCATAGTCTGCCTCCAATTTCTCCCCGAACTTCTCCCAGGCCTTGGCTTTAGCTGTTGATTCTGTGTCTTTGCTGCTGCTTTTCGCGCCTCTGTGTACCGCACTCGACTCGTAGTTGACTTATTTGCGAGCCATAGCAAATAGGCCTCTTTCTTTGCCTTAACAGCTTCTGGACTTCACCGTTCCACCATGCAGTCCTTTTCTCACTGCCCTGCGCCACACTCAGCCGCTTACAACCACAGCACAATGCAGCCGAAGTAATCACAGCAGTTTTAAACATCTGCCACTCTTCTTCAACAGTACCACGATCACTGGGTAGTTCTTTGAAACTTGAAGATATGTTATCTGCAAAGGTCTTCATCACAGCTCTATCTTCCAATGCCTCCCATTTGATGCACCAAGTTTGTCTGAACTTGGTATTTCGCTTGGTTGGCATGGATTCAGAGAACCGCAAAGTGCAGACAACAAGGTAGTGATCAGTTGATAGTTCTGCCCCTCTTCTCACACGAGTTTCCAACACTGAACGGAATAGGTCGGCTGAAACGATTACAAAATCAATCAGTGACTTCTGGTCCGTTGCATCCCTATACCAGGTATACTTATGGACATCCCTGTGCTGGAAGAAGGTGTTTGTGATGGAGTCCATTGTTGCAACAGAGATCCAACAAGCATCTCCCATTCGCATTTAAATCGAGTTAAGCATTCCTCCCAATCACGCCTTTCCACGTTTGGTCATCAGCCCCTACGTGTGCATTGAAGTCGCCCACCAGAATGACAGAATCTGCACTCCCTCTCCTGCTAAGAGCAGCGACAACTTCATCTAGAAAAAATGGGCACTCTGTGACTGCATTCGGTGCATATGCAACGAATAGAGAGAGAAACCGTTTCCCTATCTGAAGCCTCAGGAGACACAGCCTCTGCAAAAGGGGTCCAATCTGCAACATAATCTGCCAGCCGGGGACTTGTGAGTATCCCCGCTCCCGCCTGGGCAGTTATGTTAGGGTCGACACCAGAGTAGAAAAGCTTCCACCCTCCTTCTAAGTCCACAGTTTCAGAACCCGGGCGTTTCGTAGAGGTAATACCTATGATATCCAATCGATACCGTTTGGCTTCCTCCACTAACTCTGATTCCTTTCCTGTCATGGAGAATACGTCCCAAGTGCCGATTGACAGCACCCGATCCCGTTGTCGCTTTACCCGTTTCTCCTCCTGGGTAGAGGCATGCGCTGCCCCCGACCGTTTCCCCAAGCGCATAGCGAGTGCACTGGTGGGCTTTCTCGGAGGCATTGCTCCGAGATAACAGCCGGGAGACTGTCGACTATTTTTCGAACGAGAGCCTCTGCCTAACTCCCGTACGCGGGTGACTTTAACCTGCGCCACTCCCGGTGCAGTATGAATTCTCTCATTCGTCGACATCATGAGATATATGTTTGTTTGGATACTCTTCGTCTGGCTTCTCAACCATGACCTTTCTGGTAAGGGTGACCCTAAAGTAGCAGTGCTACAACCAGCATACTCACAGAATCCCTGAAGCACCCAAACCCCTGACCCAGGGTAAGGGGGCATCCACTCAGGGGCTAAAGTCGTTTAAAGTATAAAATTCCTCATCCACTTAATTTGATACTCTAAATAAAATGTTTCAATGCAGTAACATTTTTTCTCGTTAGAATCCTTAATCCTCTTATTGGTCGCCGACAGGGCACGGGCTTAAGCTTTCCAGTTCTGAAGGTGTCTGGTTTTAGGTTCATGTAAACGCGGTTTGCTTGTATTTAACCTAGATTGATTGGTTTGGTTTGTTTCGTATTAATGTCCTTTTCAACTGCTATGGTCATTTCAGGAGGCGTTTTAGGGGAAGCAAATTTTGCCTCGCAAGGGTACTTTTACGACTACACGAGATCTACGGCTTTACTTCCCTTCCGAAATAAGTGGGGGACCAACGGCTTTACTTCCTCCTGAAAAAATCCTCATCGTCCTCGGACATCAGAGGCGATCACGCAACCACTGAGCCACCGAGGCCGATATTTATCCTAGGATTATTTATTTATTTATTTAAAGCATTCCAAAGGAATAATGACAAAGAGGAGAGGAAAATGAGTAACTTAAATTATAAAAATTAAAAGTTAAAATGGGACAGACTCCCTAGTCTTTATGAATATTATAGTAGAAGTCCTTAATAGATCTTTTGAAGTGAGTACATGTCGTAATACAGGTTGGTGATCGACAGTCCTTGGCTATACTTCGTATGCTCAGCGGTAAGGTGTTCCAAATCTGTATAGCGTTATAGGGGAAGTATTTACTCATGAAGTTAGATAGTCTGTGCGGAGTATCTTTTATTATGACGAACTTTTGTGGACGTCAATATCCATTCTTGTACGAAGGAAGCTGGGTGAAGACTATTTCGAAGAGCACTAGTTAATTCATATTTAAAACATAATTCTGTTACAGAGGCATATTTTGTTGCCTTATAGGCGGTTCTTAATATATCATTGTATGCTACTTTAATTCGTTGGAAACAATGTGTTGACACGCTGGCCCAGAATATAGCAGAGTATTCTAGATCGGAAAGAACTCTCACTTGCATCAATAAAGTGATCTCCGTGTTTGATAAAAAGGAGCGGAGTTTTTTCATCAAATAACGAAGTCTCTTAAGGCGCACTATGATGGAGTCACAATGAGAATAAAAAGATAAGGTATTGTCAAACGTATACCCCAAAAAGTTTAGATTATTGTTCGATGAAGTTCTCCGGGATCTCCGGGAAATAACAAGGGTTTTCGTTTTTCCACCATTGAGTTTCAAGCAGCACTGGCGATACCACGTTTCCATCAGCTCAAGATTATGTTTGATGAAAGTATGTGTCACGAAATCGAATCTAGGTTCGTCTTCCGGTGACACTCGCGTATGCTTTCGCTCTCGTATCTTCGACCGTTCGAAGACGGGGGCGGAGCAGCGCAAAGAGTGTCGTCATTGTAATCGAGACGCAAGCACCAATAAGAGACCTGAATGCGGAGCAGGAGAGAGGTTTGAAAATTTGAAATCTCATTGGAAAAGAGAAAAGAGAAGAAAGGAAAAAGGCTTCGAAGTAGAAGGAGGGAAAAAGCACGATGCGAAGATGGACAAGGTCGGTGAACCCTACGCCGTAACGAACAAGCCTTGGCTCAGAAAGTTTAACAACAGCGAATACGGAGATACGACGCCGGGATATGTATCCAATTCAGCGCCGATGGGAGAGCCTTGCAAGCGAGCTTCTCGGGCGGAGATTTCGGCTCTGCGACGGTTAGAAGTGAACGACGCAGAGAGTAGTGCGAGTTTGTGCGTCCAGGAAGCATCGTTATTCGTCGGAAGGACGATATCAGCTTATCCAGCTCACCTCGTAAGTACTATCTTAATTATGCAAAATAATGCCCGACTTCTGAGTGCGGTGTTCAATGATTTTTACCAGCGAGAGCTGCATGCCGGCACGGTCGTCAATGGCGTCTGGCCCGGCGGCCTAAGGGCTTACCTGCAGCAAGGATATGGTTTCTCCTTTGTGCGACATAGCCTCACGAAAGCCATTGCATATTGCGGTTTTTACTTTCCTAACACTTGGTTCAGATACGTAGACGATGTGTTTACTATCTTTGATACCAAGGTGTGCAACGTATCGGATTTCTTGCAACATCTTAATAGTTTCTATTCTACTGTGAAATTTACATATGAATTAGAAAATAATAATAGTCTACCTTTCCTCGATATTTTGATTACCAGGAACAACCAACGTTTATCTTTTGATATTTACAGAAAACCCACTAACCATCTCAATTATATCACTGTAGATTCTAGCCACCCCTGGAGTCAGAAGATGGCAGCATTTATTTTCATGATAGATAGTAGTGGTGTGCGATGGTTTAAAAACCACCATCGGTAGTACCATCGATGGTATGAACCATCATCGAAACACAACCGATGGGCACAGGAAACCATCGATGGGTTCAGAAGAACCATCGATGGTTCTTTAAATTTTTTTATCTCAATAAAATAGCATAAAATCACATGGATAAGGCTTAGACTACAACAGACATTTTATTACTGATAATTTTACAAATGTAAAAGTTGGGTTTAACAAAATTTCTGCAAGACATTCAAAGGCATCGATTGTAAAACCAACAATTTCTCCAAATGCTTTGGACTTAACATGGTCCTTTTTTTTCCAATGGTGCAACCTGCTTTTGAAAAAAGTCTTTCTGCAGGCACAGATGTTGCTGGTGGCGTTAAAAATCTCTGGGCCATCATTCTAAATGCAATATTTCCGTGCATCATCTTCCATGCATGCAGTGGATTACTATTATGAGGAGTCAGTGGCGAGTCAAGGTAAAATGCCAGACTTGCGTGCAAACCATTGCTGCTGTGAGACGAAGCAGTTTTCATAGCTAACGCAACAGTTCTCTTCGACCACAAATCATTACTGTCAGTGGCAGTTACATTGTCACCTGTTGTTTGATCACTTGCAGGTTATGACTTGAGGCCATTATTCACAAAGTTAATGGCTGTGGCACAACATTGCGCACTCTTGAAGTCCATATTCTTGAATCTTGAATCAAGTATGGTTGCTACACTGTGTAAAATGCTCTTTTGTTCGTGAAGAGCAATTCGGGTTTCGCCCGGGTCACTCTTGTCAACTACAGCTTTGGAGGCTTGTTGCTGATCTAAACACTCCCCTTAATTGCGCCAAATACGGTGGTCTTATCTTTCTAGATGTACGGAAGGCATTTGATCAGGTTTGGCATAACGGCCTGAGATACAAGATGATTACTTGTGGCTTTCCTGACGAGCTGATCACTTTGATTAGTTCCTTTCTGTCGAACAGGACTTTTCGTGTCAGAGTTGGCTGCTCCATGTCTAACCCTTGTGACATCAAGGCTGGTGTTCCCCAAGGCTCTATCCTGGGCCCAGCGTTGTTCAAGTTCTTCATTCACGACTTCCCAGCATTTACAAAGTGCGAATTATACTTGTTTGCTGACGATGTGTCCATCATGACTTGTGCCCGAAATCCCGCTCATGTCATATCTCGGTTACAAAATGGTTTGCTAAGTGGAGAAATGGTTTGCTAAGTGGAGGTTAAACCTGAACGTAGATAAATGCAAAGCCATGTTCGTTACCAAAAAACTTAGAAAGCCCCCAAAGCCAATCTTCCTATCTGGCAAGGAGCTCGAGTGGGTAAAGAACTATAAATACCTCGGAGTTATAAATGGAGGAATTGCGAACAATTCTCCGATCTTTTTGCGCAATAGTCCTAAGGGTAACGTTTTGGAACGTTTGCAGTTCTTTCCACCTAGTCTTACATATTGTGGCCCAGACGGGCATACCATACGTCAAGATGGTCCGAACAATGACCTTATAGAGTAGGAGTTTATTATCAATGTTTAGAGCACTATTCCGGCCCAGCAGAGCAGTCAAGCTAAACTTGGCTCTCCTAGCCTTATTCAACGCATAAGTTGCGTGGGGAGTCCAGGTAAGTTTAGAGTCAATAACAACACCAAGGTATTTATAAGTTTCAACCCAGTCCAGTTTTTTGCCATATAGTGTTAGAGAATCTAATGATCTCTTTCTCTTCTTGGAGACAAACATCGCCTTGCATTTGTCTACATTCAATTTTAGCCTCCACTTGCTAAGTAATTGAATAATACTGGCCCCAGGACTGAACCCTGTGGGACACCAGCTTTTACTTCATACATAGGAGATAGACTATCTCCAACTCTGGCCTGAAAGAACCGGTTGGAGAGAAACGAGTGTATCAGAGTATATATGTCTTGAGGAAATCCATCCATAATCATTTTAAAAATAAGACCATCGTGCCAGACGTGGTCGAAGGCTTTGTGTACATCAAGGAAAACGACCCCACAACACAGACTTGTTTATTGACAATCGACAATCGAACAGTGTAGTGAAAAAGAAAAACGCGAGTGGTCCAGGAGCCAAGCTCACTTTGCACGCTCGCCCAAAAAGTAAACCAGAGGAAGTACACTGAACTGGGAGAGAAGCCTGATGAACCTCTTTAGTCCTCCAGAGAATGAGTCCCGAGAAGGGACGAGTCAGATTGTGGATTGACGAATAGAGTCCCCAAAAATCAGCAGGATCTAGAAGATCCAATAGTTGGGGAAGACGGCCTTGTTAACGTCATCAAAGCAGACATCCAGGACGTGGCGGGGTCTTCGAAACCTGAGGGGACCCTTAACAGCGAGTGGGTGGTCCAGGATACCAGAAATCAGGGTGTTTTCATGATTCTCCATCTTGGGTAGCATGTTCTTCATAAGAGTCTGTACAAAGGTGCCTATGTGGGTCATCCCCAGATCCTCATAGATAGAGTGGTTGTTGGCAACTCTTCTGTCAAGTTGGGCAATGGACCGGAGAGCAACATTTTGGAAGGTCTGGAGATCCTTCCACCTAGATTTGCAAATAGAAGCCCAAGCAGGCATTCCATGAAGTAAGATAGTACGAATCACAACCTTGTATATGAAGAACTTGTTATCCACACCAAGAGCGCTGTTTCGCCCCAGAAGTGCAATCAAACTGAACCTCGCTTTCTTTGCTTTGTTGAGCGCGTATTGGACTTGGTCGTTCCAATTTAGTTTGGAGTCGATCATGACACCAAGATATTTGTAGCTTTTTACCCACTCAAGTTTCTTGCCAAATAAGAAGAGAGGCTTTGGAGGGTTTTTGCATTTGCGAGTGATAAACATGACCTTGCACTTTTTGACATTCAGCTTTAATCGCCACTTTGTGAACCAGCTCTCGCACTGATGTAAAGCTTTTTGTAGTCGAGTGATGACATGTGCTGGGTTTCGTGCCCAGGTCATGATGGACCCGTCGTCAGCAAATAAGTAAAGATTACGCTGCCAAAGTCTTCTGAAGTGGTTTTTTTCGTGGATTAGTTGCCTGATGAGAGGGAGGAAGTTCCAGGTGGTCTGGCCGCTTGCAATCCACCGGAGTAGCACTAGCATTTGTAGCCATCGTGATGGAGTGAGTGACCTTTTTGATATTTTCGTCAATGTCACTGCTGGTGACGGGATCCTGATAGGGAATGTTACTGTCGTTCATAAGTTCTCTAAAAAATTTCCAGTCCTGCTTATAACGAAGATTTATTCTCAGGTCGATATTTATCCCCTCAAAATTTAGTGCAACTGGTAGGTGATCAGATGATAAGGCATTTACTGTAAAAATATTGTAGGGTTTGAAAAACCCCTTGAGAACAGCAATGTCGAGCACGTCACTAGCGGGTGAGTGGTCACAGTAGTATGTATCTTCAAGAGGGCCAATAACCGAAGTGTCGATCTGATCTACCATGTACCTATAAAGTACCAAACCACTTTGATTAGTGCATCTGGAGTTCCAGTGTGGGTGTTTCGCATTCAAATCATCCGCTATAACGACTGGAGTGGGCCCAGACAGTAGTTCATCTAAGTCGTGAGGGTCTAACTTGTGCCTGGGTAGGTTGTATAGGGAAGTAAACTTCACCTCTCCAACATCAGCATCTTTGATGACAATGGAAACTGCTTCCATACTGACAAGGTTAGGTGTGACAATCTTAGTGTGATTAATACCTTTTTTGACAACAATAGCTACCCCACCTTTTTTGCTGGATCTGAAGCTTTTTTAGGGGGCCTATCTTTCTAGTAAACATAGTACCATGGTAGATTGAAAGCCTTACTCTGTTTGAGATGGGTTTCGCACAGGAAGGCAACATCGATGTTCCAGCTTGTGAGGAAATCGTAGAACTCATGACACTTGCGAGGGATGCCCCTCGCATTCCATATAGTGCAATGTAGCTTACCTTGATTTATAACTTTGTAGGGCTGCCTATCCATGATTATTTTCTTGTCTCAGTTTGAGTGGTCTGCGGCAATGCTTTGCCACTATCCTTTAACATATTCATTAGGTTACCCAGATACCTTTGAATTTTAATCAATTCGTCGTGGTCAGCGACTCCCTTACCAATAAAAGCAGAAGCAACCGATGCGAAAGATCTTCCCTCAGTTACTTTGGAAGTTTTATTCCTTTTAACTTGTGGGTATTTGGGACATTTACTATAACTCGATGTGTGCTCGCCTTCACATCGAATACACTTAGGAGGGTCTTTACCTTTTATATTTGTGCAGTCCCGTGACTGGTGGTCGCCCGCGCACTTGTTGCAACGCGGTGACTCTGTGCAGCCCTGGGACACGTGCCCAAAACGTAAACAATTGTAACATTGTAAGGGCTTCTTGTTGCCCCTAAACAATTCAACCGTTACAGCAAGTGGACCCACGCGCTTTAAATTTAGGAAAGATTTATTATGCTCAGTGTTTTGTAAGAGGACTAGGACCATTGGCATCTCGACTGCACCATTTGCTTTTTTAAGTCTAACTGACTTATCGGGGAAGTAGTTAGCGTTTCTAAGATCTGCGCAAAAATCTTCCATGTCATAGGTTATGTCCACATTACGGACAACGTACTTTAATAGCTTCTCAGACTTGAGCTGATGATGCTGGATTTTAAGCACGCCATTCGCTTTGATTCCTAACACGAGGGTTTTGTGTGTGTCCTCGTCGTGGCATTTTATCTTGATAGTGTCTGAGCGTCCGGTATGTGCAGTAATCTTGTCTAATGTTACGTGATTTTTTATCTCATTTAGCACTTCCTTAATCGGTTTCCCGTGATGTCTAACGATAATAGGAGGAATATAAATAGCTCTTTTTTCACTTACCTTAATCTGGGTATTTTCCGTCCTCGTCCCCCTTCTGGGTTTTTTGTTACGAACAACTGGCCAGGCACTGTCTTCCAATTCCAAGTCTTAGAGGAACTGCTCTAACTTATTAAAGTTCTCGTTGGCTTCATTACGTGCTGCAGATATTTCAGCATTCATATTAGCAATTTTATCGTGGATTTCAGTTATGTTCCCTTTTAGTGACTCGACTTTTCCTTGTAAATTATCATATTTAGTGCACATTTCTTGGCGCATAACCTCTAGCTTATCCTTAATTATAGCATCAAAAGCTTCGAATCTGTAATCTTTACAGGCATCTTTATATATCTCGCCATACGTATATTTACCATCACTTGTTTTTTGGCTTGCAATGCCACTTAACGCTTTGCCTGAGTCTGGCATTATGATAAATTTATGATAGTAAGTAAAGAATAGTCAGACTGCTAGCCCTGAAAAGGGCTTTTCCAGAATAATATCTGTAGAAAAAACAGCCTTAAAGAATAGCATATAAAAAAAAACAGCTGACCTTAAAAGAGTGTGCCTTCAATTAATATTCCTTCTCCAATCTATACCATCTATGAGTAGGATACCATCTATGAATAGGATATCATCTATGAGTAGCTCGAACCCGTGCAGTATCTGATGTCGGTGAATATGACGCAGTAATTTGGTTAATCGCCACATGCTTTTGAATCTCGCCCAGGATTTGCTTGATTGGCTGACCATGAGTACGTATTATGATTGGCGGAATATAGGAGCTGCTCTTGGTATTTGGCTTTTCAACATTTTTTCGCTGTTCGGACTTGCTTTCTCGAAAAGCAACAGCGATTGTATCATTTATATCAACAACATCCTTAATGTTGTCAATTTTCAACCCTTTTTTAGCCTTTTTAGATTTTGCAGGTATCCATTTATCCGTATCATTGTATAGCCGTTTGCGATTTATACTAATCGGGTCTTTGCCATCGTTATCATTACTCCCTAAGCCGGAGGGGATAATTTCCATAGGCTGAGGATTCACACTTAGATAGTCAGAAGTTTCACCTGTAGGCTGATTACCTTTCATTGACAGAGCAGAGAATTGATCTTTGAGGAACTGCCCCAACTTATTAAAGTTCTCGTTGGCTTCATTACGTGCTGCAGATATTTCAGCATTCATATTAGCAATTTTATCGTGGATTTCAGTTATGTTCCCTTTTAGTGACTCGACTTTTCCTTGTAAATTATCATACTTAGTGCACATTTCTTGCCGCAAAACTTCTAGCTTATCCTTAATTGTAGCATCAAAAGCTTCGAATCTGTAATCTTTATATATCTCGCCATACGTATATTTATCATCACTTGTTTTTTGGCTTGTAATGCCACTTAACGCTTTGCGTGAGTCTGGCATTATGATAAATTTAAAATAATAAGTAAAGAATAATCAGACTGCTAGCCCTGAAAAGGGCTTTTCCAGAATAAGATCTGTAGAAAACAGCCTTAAGGCATGGGATATAAAAAACCGCTGACCTTAAGAGATTGTGTCTTCAATTAACGTTCCGTCTCCAATCTATACCATCAAAGAGTAGGATACCATCTGTGTAAGCCGTTTTACTTGTTTATTGAACTAGCAAGGTATATATAGTGAACAAAAACCAATAGAAACAAAAAAAACCCGAAACGTGATCACAGTTTTGGTAACTGGGCCACCCATTGGATCAAACTAGATTCACCGATGGGGCCCCTGTCCGAATTTAACAATAACTGCTTATTGTTTTATTTATAGCTAAGCTTTCGTAAGCATCTGACAATTGCCTCTGCTATCATTACTGATGCCACACTGGGAGAGGTGAAACTAGTGGCTCTATATAATGCGCCCAAGCATAAATTCGATGCCAATGAGCTTGACGAGCTGTTTTCCGGGAATATTCCCGTTATTATGGCGGGAGACCTGAACGCTAAGCACTCGCACTGGAATTCAAGATGCCATAACCAAAACGGTGTCCTTTTGTATGGCTACGTGCAAAGGCAATCTGATATTATTGCAGTAGGCCCTGTGGATGATACATATTATTGTGATCATTCTCCTTCAAGCGATGTACTTGATATTGTGTTGTTGAATGGCTTCTACAAATCATTCAGTATCTATACTGTCAATGATCTATCCTCAGACCATAAACCAGTTGCACTAGTTTTTGACAACGTAAACATTGACCTCAAAGAAGAACTGAGGCTCAAACAAGACTGGAAGTTTTTATAGAAATTCTCAAAAACGATGACGACCCTCTAAATAACGTACATAGTACGAGCGACATAGATACTAATGTGAAAAGGCTTACTAAACGTATAAATGCAGCTATTGACTCTAGTGCTTCACCCTTAGAGTCGAAGCGAGCTGATCACCTTGATCTCACCCCAGAAATCAAACAATTAATTGAGCAAAGGAATAAGGT
>JAHWFO010039269.1:0-24629 GCA_023313115.1 Rhysida immarginata
AAAATCGAATTATTTTGAGACATCGCTCGTTGAAGTGTTTCAGGCATTGCATGAAATACATGTACCACAGTCTTTCTTGGTCCGTGAATAATACCAATCCATAAATTAAAAGACCTGCTCCGTGAGTTACTATTGAACGATTCTATTAAATAATAAACTTGAGTTAAATGATAAAATTAACATATTGTAATTTATTAAACAAAACCACAACCTTAATAAATAACATTCAGCTTCCTCTCCTCCATGATTTTATGCAATAATTTCTTTCCAGCAGAACCGAGGCCTTCGAAATTGTCTGTTAATCTCGAAGGCCTCGGCAAATGCAGACGTCTTTCATTACGTTTTTGTCACGTGATTAATAATTATGATAATTTTTTAAAAAAATCAAAATTCGATTCATAATAACAAGATATATTTTCATGTTTTATAAGCATTATCAAAAATTTATATTTATAATTTTTTTTTTTTAGCAACAGTTACTGTCCATTCAAAATAACGGTGCTGCCATCTAGGGAGCAAACGGATAACAAAATAAAATACCCATGGCGACAAGTCATTAGCTTTTTATCTCTGATGGCAGGAACATCAACAATTTTGCTCTTGTTTCAATAATTTATTTTTTTTAATTATCAAGTGTTAAAATCGAAAAAGTTAACGGACATGGCTGAAGACAAAAAGATCGTTTTACTAAAAAAAGAAAGCTTAAGGTTGAAATGTGACTGGAAGGACTGTGACAATTATGAAACGACTAGCATGGATGAATTCATGTTTCACATCGATGCTCACCTAAGTACTGTCAAAGAAAGTAGGAAGGAATTCATTTTAAACTGCTCTAACTCATTTATTATCCAAATAGCCGATTCTGTAGTCATTTCACCAATTCTGGTTTCTTTTCTACAGCTAAAAACCTAGTATGCAACTGGTATGGCTGCAGTTTTGTTTCCGGCACTCGAGCGTATTTTAATCGTCATATTTATTATCATGGATACCATACAAAAGTTAAAAGCCTTGGAGCAAATTTAATAATCAGGTAACAAAAATTAAACAAATTTTTAATAAAATTTAGTAGCATTATAAAAGGAAAAAAAACAAACAAACCCCACATTAAATACTTATTAATTGAAGGAAGGGTATCACTGAAGAAAGCTGCACTGCGGGAATTCATGGGCGAAATTTAATTCCTGAAATAAAAGAGGATTTCCGATGTAATTGGACCGACTGTCAGGTAAAGCATTGACTTATAAAAACTTGACATACCTATAAGACTAGTATATTCTGTAGAAGTGGAAAGTCGGTTAACAATACGAATACAATTGGAATATCTTAAACTGATTACAGCCCTACCCTGTATCGTTGCACTAAATAACTTTAAACATTCACTAGCTACATTCAAAAACTCCATGCTAGTCATGTTATGCGTTTTGTGTTGCTAAAAGATGACGCCACTTCCGAGCACGGGTTTTTTTCCTCCTGTGTTCGTGTTAGTTCTCTAGGACAACATTGGTGCTCGTTGTGGAATTCCTCATCTCTCACGAAAAGCCTTAACGGTGGAAAAAACGTCGCTTTGCTAAATATTTGTGCCATCATGCCATGAATAATTAGTGTAGAAGGAACTCTTTGTTCAAGAACATCGGTTATGAATCGAAACAAGAAAGAAACAAAGTTATTTTTAATAATCAAGTGCCTGTCGCTAAAAGCTCCACTATCCCCATCTGGCGATAACCCTGATCATAATTAGGATTTGTCAGTTAAGCTTGAACATGATTCACCTTGACTGTGGGCAGAATTATCACAGTCAAGAATTGTAGAACACTGCTGCCCCTCTTAAGTCGCAATTGGCTCTGTCGCAAAATCAGATAAGTTGCAGTCACTGGCTGGACTCAGTGTGAAGGAGAAAACTGCTCTTAAATCCAGACTACGCTTATAAGTGGACTCTCCTGTACGTACTTGAATACAAGTCATCCAACAATGTTAGTCATTGGCTCTGGGAAGAGCAAGCTATATAAAAATGTGCTCATTGGCTCTTTGGATGACTGCCTTTTGAGGCAATCGATTTACGACAATCTTTTGGTTGTCTTCTGCTTTCATGCAATACAGTAGGCCTACTTCGATCCAGTGCAATGGGGAACTGCTATTAAGAAACTAGACAACAGTCTTCACGTGGTTCTTGCAACAGAGAGCAATAGGAATCCCAATGTCTGACGAGATAATACGAAGCAAAGCTGAGTTGTTGAAAAAAATCTTTTGACGATCATTGCGGATTATCTGAAGTCAATGATTTCAAGGCAAGTAACGACTGGCTTACCCGATGGAAATGCTTGAAGCCAGATCTGCAGATATAGAAGCAACTGAACAGTATCCATCGGAATTAAACACCTAATTCTTGAAGGTGATTTTATCGCAGAGCAAATATACAACTGGGACAAACTGGAGCTATGTTTCCGTATGTTCAAAATTTATCATAATTGCGATTCGTATGTTGTTCTCTTCTGTTTTTGTATTTAAAAAGATACGTTTATGCCATTAAATTAGTATGCCATTAAAATCCATTAACGATAAATGATCATGTTATTGTCATTTAAACATAGTGCTGTTGAAGATGGTGCCATTTGTTGCAGAACAACAAACTCGTTATGGCACTGGCAGTGAAATCTTGGTTCCCAACATTCGTGACATAGAGGGACACCGGTATATGAGTATAGTTTTCGAGACGTGCAAAAAGCTTTTTCATAGCTCAATCAATTTTTTTTTAAATAGGTATAGAATCTTTAATTCAGCCACATATATGCTGGATTGCTGAGCTGCCTGCTCGCTCTGATGATGCATGCTGTCTGCTGCGATTCAACTCTAATACGACACGCGTTCATTCAAATATTAACCTCTAGCACAGATTGTGTTTTAGCTTAACATGACATGTGTAGCATGGAATTTTTGAATGTAGCTATTGTAAAAGACCAAAATGTATTTTGGTATTCCCTTGTGTGTTAAATGGTCAATTCACTAAGGGTGTTTCCATAAAGTCCGTTCAGTCGCTAATAGATCATGTAATATGGTTCAGTTCATTCCCGCCCGGCAGCGCATTTGTTATTAGAACATACTAAACATATTTAACCTAACTTTCATTCATCTTTGCTACATACTTAATTCATTTTCTTCATTCGTTTTAATTTCTTCAGGACTTTTTGCGTCTTTATGTTGCCTAATATGCTTTTCTGCTTCTTTCCTTTCCTACCAGTAATCGTAGATTGGGTAAACAAACACTTGAAACTCACTCTCCTCTTCCACCATTTTGAATACACTCAACCGGCAGCAGATCAGCCGTGGAATACAGTCACATTGTGCGCATCCGATCGTTCACACGGTGTGCGACCAGCCACTTTATGGACACACTGAACGAGCATGACCGTCAATTTATAGACGGGGTTTTTGCTCCCTCTCTCAAATGGATGCGACCAGATGGACTTTATGGAAATGCCCGAAGAAACTCTGAAGGATCCCGGTGTAACTACTAAAACTTGCAATTGTACAGAGAGTGTAAACAAATTGTGGATAACTGGAAAAGGAGTCCAGGAAGATTTTTCACGCAAACCTCTGTTTGTTAATAATTAAATACAGACTGGACTCGAACCAGGGCCTTATAGGTTAGCATCCCAGTGCTTAGTGGTTAAAGCATGAGGACAATGACCTGAAGGTATCTGATTTGAGTTCTAATTATTTACTATCCTGTAAAATTTTATTTACTATCCTCTGTATTTAATGTCAGGTAACTTCCTTAAAACTGAGACAACAGGATGATAGAGATAAAATTTCACAGTATATGTGCATAGTGCACTTGAACAAAACGGATGGCATATACGTGTACAGTTGTGAAATCGGAACCAAAATAAACTAATAAATAATAGCAAATAGAATTTACAGTAAATGGTAAGGTGTACAAGACTTGTACCACAGCAACGCTTCTTATATGCCTGGGCTTCTGTACACAGTCGTATTTTCGCAAAATTTATTTACTTAAATTTGACCGTTTGGTCTATCATTTCACAAAATTTATTCTAACATTGACCTCCAGCTTCAGCTTACTTCAAGCAACTGACATTTAGAATAATTTAAAATAAAGTGAGCTGCATCAGAGCATATGCATTTCACACGTTACGTCCATTGCACTGCTATGATGATACGTTCCATGTATAGAGAGTGTAAATGGATAAATATTAATTCGTGTGCGGTCGGGGTGCAAGCAGAAGTATCATCGCTTTGTTTCCATGGATACAGTGTAACCATCCAGTGAGCTCGATAAAACAAAACTCGGTTTTTTATGCCATCTGGCATCATGAGCACATGTTAAAAATTTGAATGGTGACAATTGCCAAGAGATAACAACCTTACTATCTTTTTATTCACACATGCTGCTGTAATTTTTGCCGAAGGTCTTCCAGCGTGCAGGGCTTGTGTCGATAGACTTGATCTTTCACAGTCCCCACAAGAAAAAAGTCCATAGGTGTTAGATCTGGCAACAATGGAGGAAACTCAGTGAGCCCTCTTTGTCTGATCCAATGTCCCTGCAGATTGTCATCCAGGAAAGCTGGTACGGCTAAGTGATTGTGTGGTGGCGCCCTGTCTTGTTGGTAGAAGACCTCTTCATCAGCTCCATAAAGCACAGGTGAAAATATCAGTATCCCAGTGCAGTCTGACAAAGAGTGTATACATTTTTTTGGCAGACTCTGTATAAAAGTTTTTTTCCATATTTTATTGGCATTAGCAGATGTATCATTAAAGTTTGAGCTTTGTTAAATCGTCAGTGATAAAGTTAAATGCTTTTGTTTGTTTCTGTAGGAATGTCTGTTACAACTTATGCCAAGGTGATTGTAGTCAAAAATGCCAAATACAGTAGTAGTAGTAGTAGTTGTTGTTGTTGTTCTGTGATGGTGATCAGTTAAATGTACGGGAACTAACCTTTACACTAAGCTTTTTAGGATTTCAAGTTTTTTTAGTTGTGGTAGCATGTGTTGCGTGTCTTTCAGTGAGATTAAGAAAATTAGGGAAGAGCTTAGTTCATATTCAAAAATGTTGCTTGGCAGCATTTTCAGTTTTATTTGGGTTAGGAAAAGATTCCGGTGATAATTAAAAAAATAACTGTAAGTAAAAAAGAGTTTTAGATGTTCATAATTTTTATTGGAGTACATACGTTATAAATAAATATACCATGAAAATGTTCTTCTTTTACTCTGCTGTGTTTTGTTTTCACATTGATAATTTCAAAGCTCTGTTGCTATTATAGGAATCGTTCTGTAATCCAGAGTTATTTTACAATCATGTTAATCAGCATGCAGAAAATGGCCCAAAGGGAAACAATCCTAAAGGAGGAGTCTCTTGCCTTTGGACAGGTAATGCCAAATAATGGTTATCCTTTTTTAAAACATTTTCATTTTAGGATATTTATCTCTTTTAACAATTTTCTTTAAGATGCTTTAACGATTTATTTACACGTTTTTATATTTGGCAGGGTGTGATTGCACTTTTCAGAGCAAGTATAAATTAAGGGAGCATCTTCGTAGTCACAGCCAAGAGAAGATAATTGCATGCCCTTTTTGTGGCTCATTGTTTGCTAGTCGAACGAAATTATTTGATCACATAAAAAGACAAGTTCCTGTAGGAAGTAAGGTTTACCAGATTTAAGGATTAACTGTTACCTGGATATTTTAAATTAATATAAAAATATGTATGAAGCTTAGTTAGATCTTATATTTGAAAAACACACCATTGGCTTACTCTGAAAAGCCTCGTACAACTGTAGTGCCTTATATCATATTCTTTTTAGGCTATGGATAAAATTGCATTTTGCCCCCCAGTTTATCAATCATAAGAATCACATTTCTTCTGTTTACTGCACAGATGTACGAGCTTTTTACTAAGTCATAGAGCAGTTAATTCTGATTTTTTTTTTTAATTTTCATTAACGTTAATCATCTTCTGATTCCTCTGGCGAATCTTTTCTGATTAGTTTGTCCAGATCATCTCATCTTCTGTCCCATCCAAAAAATTGCCCAGTCTGATCATTTGCTAGATCTGAATTTATTACTGTATTATCTTTACTTTATAAGTAAACAATTTGCCATAGTTTGAGAATTCATTATTAAAAGTCAAACAAAAAACATTCTTGTATACCAAAGCATTATCAACTTTTTCTGTAATTCTTCATTTGCTTTATTTTGAAATCTACTAAGGGTATTCACTGATATGCATAGATCTGGTCTTGATCCAAGGACAGAATACATCAAGCAACATTATTCCTTTGAAATTTGTTTCGAGTGATGTTGACACTGATTTGCAATCATTCATTTTAAATCTCTGATGTATTGAACAAAGATATGCTGTCTGATCTACTTCTAAAATTCCTTCCTCTTTTCTGTGAACAATGTGTAGCCCAAGACAGTTCATTGATTATTTCCAAAATCTTTAATTTTAAAGCTTTCATTTCTTGTTTTTAATTTGCTGTTCCCACAATCAGAAGATAGTTTGTTTTCCATCTGATTTTACATACGAGGGTGGATCGAAAAGTAACGCACAACAATTTTTTTTTATGGAATACCACTTTGGTCAGATGTTCAAAGTTGGCAAATTGATAGTTTAAATCGTTCGCCGCAGGTGTCACCCTAGTGGAAGGAACGATACTACTGATTAAAGATGGTGCATATGCTAGCATCGTTAATTTGTGTAGAACAGCCAGGTATTGTACATTTTTTGTGGTTCAGATTAAAAAGAAGTCGTGTAAAATCCACAGGGAAATGTTGGAAGTGTATGGAGCTGATTGTCTGAACTGTAGCAACATTTTCAGGTATTGCAGATTCTTCCAAGAGGCCGAGTAAATCTTCACAATGAAAAATTGAGGAATTTGGCTAGGAGGTGCTTAAACATGCCATCAATATGCTTAAACATGCCATCAAACATGCCATCAATGTGCTTAAACATGCTGAAACCTTCCACGAAGTGGCTTCTTCAATTTCCAAAACCGGAAAACTCCCCAGTTTGCTCCCGTTCCCTACAGTCTAGACCTCGCACAATCTGATTATTGCCTCTTTGGACCAATGAAAAATTCGAAGGAGGCAAACGCTTTCGTTCAGATGAATAGGTTAAATGAGTCATGAGCAGGTGGCTCTACAACCAGAAAACTGAGTTTAATGAAAGAGGTGTATTGAATCTGGTGCCACGAGGGGAGAAATGTGTCAAGAGACTTGATGCATATTTTGAAAATTAGATAAAGTCTGCAGCTTTCTTGTGCATTGTTTTCATTTTTGCTTATTATTAAAAATGATGTCACAAAAAATTGTTGTGCGTTACTTTTCGATCCACCCTCGTATAAACAATATAATTATTGCATATGATGATATATCCATAAATATGTCACTTATAGCAGAAATGTTATAAATTTCTTTTAGATTAGTTTCAGTTTACACCATCTTCAGTAATAAGTAGGGTTAGGAACCTTAGGTAAAAACTTGTTTTGTTTATGGATTCAATACTAGGAGATATGCACAAAAATCGTTTTTTATTAATACACGTGTTTTAGTTTATGAGCTATAAAGACCTAAAAAAGCATATTTAATGGTTTGTGACATATTTGGGCTTATTGGACCTAAAAAGCATATTTTGATTGCATTTCGTCTTACAACTGAGAGCCCCATTGGCTTCTTTTGTGGCCAGTGAACAACTGGACTAGTTTCTGCTATCACCAACAGATGACGCTACAGTCTCGACCAATCAGAATACTCGACGCTGTTGATGCGGCATCCCTGTGTGTGGAGAGGATATATAGGGGGGCTGCTTTCGCTTGACAGCATAAAAAATTTGGAAGGACGATTGCCTCTTCATAAAGCAGTTGCTATTATGTTGAAAGTTGTAGAAGCAATTGAATCAGTGCCAGTTTCACCTAAACAAGTACTTACCATGCAAAGCTAAAAGTTGTTCTTGATAAAAACCCGGGTTGGACTGTTGCGCAATTAATTTCAAAAAATTTATCGAGAGAACATTACTGGACACGTGTTCTAGTTTCATGTCAGTTTTAGTAATTGGTTTGAATAGTGTATTGTGGGCAGTTTCAACTTTCTTTTCCTGTGTAATGTAAATTTGTATGCTTTTCTGTCTTCTTCATAGCCAACAAAAATTCCTTTGTTGCTCTTTAAATCCTATTTCAAACGTCTTTTCTTTGGAAATGTGATCTTATGCTTCCGAGCCAAAAAATTTTAAGATTACTTATGTCTAGTTTCTTGTCATGCCATAACTCGTACAGGGTTTTTCTTTTTATTGAAGTAGTTCCGCTCCTATGGATAATATAGACTACAGTGTTGCCTGCTTTTTGCCCAATAGTGTTTTTGGAGAATTTTAGCTTTTAACATGGTTTTTGCAGAATTAGCTATCATTCTCATGTCTCTCTCTGCTTTACTTTTTTGCTCTGGTGTTAAGGAATGGTTTACTGATGTTGAATGCCACGACTTTCTAGTAATAGTTTAATTTCTTCATTAATAAATTCTGTTTCATTATTACTTCAAACGATCTGAATTCTTTCGGTTTCATTCTCTGCTCTTGTCAGGAAATGTTTGATCTTGGATACAACTACCGGTAATGATTTGTTCTTCATAAAAATAGTCTTCCCTCCTCCACAAGTCGGCAACCTTGGTTCCAGGGCCTTGCCATCTTGTGGATTTTTCCCGACTTGCGGAATTCCAAGATAGGCATTCGTGTCTACTTCATTGCCGAATTCCGTTCTTAATGTGTATTCTTCAGTAAATTACCAGCTTTTGAAGAAGAAAATTGCAAGGGAAAAATTAAACCAGATTACAATGTAAATATAATGATATTTTTCAAATTATGGAAATCTTAATCACAAGTCAGCAGTTTAATTTTTTAAGGAAAAATGTAGCCGCTTATGTGGGGAGGAGGTGTTTCTATAATCAGTTGCCATTTCGAATTTCATGGAAAATTACCAGTTCAAAGAAAATCTGCTATGTTAACTTTAATAATTAAAGGACAACTCTATGCAAAAATTGATTATTATTTTTTTACAGAACATCATTTTTTGATATCAATATAACAATATTCTATTGAAATTTTTAATTTTGGTCCATAATTTCTATATTAAAAAAAAGGGTTTGAAAAGCGAAAAATAGCAAAAAAATAATTATTTTGGTCATTTTAATCCATTTAATGTACTCTATGTAAAGGAATATTTATTGAAATGTGTGTAGCTTTTAAAGCGTAGTCACGAATGGATGGTTTTAAAAAATGAGACGTTACATGAATGACACTGAATGAATTTAGAAACTTTTTTTTTTTTTTTTTTTTTTAGTTTACTAAGAGATCACACTATGGAAGCTAATGAATAATTAATGCTAATTATTTCTTTAATTCACTATGCTGACATGGATCTTACCGCCATGCCTCACCATTAAAAATTAGCTCTAACGTCTCCTGATATTTTCTCACTTAACGAATAGATATTTACAACCAATCTTCCTGAATGGTAAATTGCATATTTATCATGCCTCAGTCTTATGTAGTATTTGGCTATAAGAATACAGGTACTGATAATTTATCATTTCATCAATTTTATGTGTATGAATTGGTTAGAAATGGATAATTTTTGGTCGAAGAGATAAGTGGCTTCTGACCGCGACTAGTCTACTCTACTTCACTCGTGTTGAAAATTGAACTGATGAAGTTCAAACGAAACTAGCGTATAATATACTTTACAGTAAATACAATGTACAGTTCATTATACAGTACGGTAATTGACTTTAATTTTAATTTCCCGTCGTCAAAGGCTAATACGAAATTAACTTCAAAACTGTGTCGATCTTATTATTTTCCCACTTAAATTTTAGAAAATTAATATCTATTTATTATTAACAGCAATCACCTACAAAAATCTTTGGATATTTATAAATATCGCTAAATAAAATTAAGGAAACTAACTTCGATAGAGATTTTAGCATGGCTCACTTTGCATGCCGCCATTTTGAATAAATTAACAAACACTGCCATTCCAAGGTTGTTAAAGAGAAGGTGGCCTCTATCGGGGTGATCGATGGTCATTGGCTGCTGACATGTGATGTCGGCTGGAAGGTTTGGAGCAGACGAACTCATAGAAAACTATAGGGAATAGCACGGTGACCTTTAGCTTCCAGCCTATTTCTACTATTTATCACCAATATAAATGAAGAAAACGTGCCAAGGTTTTATATAAATATTTTATTGGAATAATGTGTGTTTAAAATTCAGAGAATGCAAATAAAATATCTATTTATTATACATTTAGCACTTAAATACAAAAACAAATACTGCAACAGCAAGGCCACCTCGTCAAAGCAATTCTTTAACGATTAACCTGTTACAGTATTCAATCATTTAGCATTAAGTGCTAGTACAGCATTAAAACATCTGCCACTGCTTGTATGTTTGTAAAAATATGATAGGAAGAAAGAAAAAGTAATGCATACTTACCCAATCACTTTCTGTTTGAGTCTGACCGAACATTTTCGTTTTGCTCAAATTACAATTTGAGAGGGAAAGCGTATCCCACCTCGTCGTTTTTCCCAACGTGGTTTATAGAGTCCTCAAATGAATCTAAAACCACTGAACAGTTTTAATTACTTGGTACGAGTGAAGGAGGTGAAGATGAAAGCGAAGTCTTGTGTATATTTTATTTTCTAAACTTCTCTCTCAGGTTCAAATTTTCTCTCAACTTTCGATTTTCTCGTACTGCAATTGTTGGATTTTTGCGTTTTAGCGCTTGTATCAAGAGCAGATCTCCTGCTTGTTACGAGTGTGCTCTTTTTCATTATAAGAAGGGGTGGGGGGTTTGCTCATTTAATGAAATTTTGCTCGTATCTATTGCCATGGGAAGAATAAATTCATGGAAATCTAATAAATCCACTCTAGATTATAATATTGGACTAAAAATAATAAATAATTGCATTTATTATTAGCAAAAGCACATGGAACTCCAGCCATCTCAGCTTTATGTTAAAAGGGGCGGATCGCCTGCTGCCAACCTTCCAGGTGACGTCACAATCCCAGAAGGCAATGCGAGTGCTTTTGAGAGAAATAGGCCGATAAAGGCCACCTTCTTTTTAACAACCTTGCTGCCATTCTCTCCTTAATTTTCCCACTAAAATTTTATTAAATTAATATATATTTATGTTTGTTAACAGTAATCACCTATTAAAAAATCGTTGTAAATATCAGTAAATAAAATTAAGGAAACTAACTTAGATGGCTCACTTCGCATGCCGCCATTTTGAATAAATTAACGAACACAGCCATCAGACACAACACCATCTAAAAGGAAAGCCTGTACCCTGATAATTAATACATTGTTACATCATCATAAAAAGGCATTGTTAATTGTATTTCTACCAATAATAAGCCCTAAATTATGACTACCTATGATCATGTAACAATGTATAAATTTTCAGTGCACAGGCTTTCTTTCTAGGTGTTGTTGTCAGAGGCCATCACTAAGTCATTCTCCCTCTTCCCTGCAATGGAACTCTAAACTGTTTTCACTTTTCTGTAATGAACTCGTCATGTTTTCCACTTTTATGATCTGAGAAACAGTGACTGGTAATAGCAATAGTAAAATAAAGAGTTTTCTCCCTTTCTTTTTTTTTTTTCTGTATATTCTTGCATATTTTATTTCTCGTGACAAATCAAAAAAGGAGACCGCATTATACAAGAGGATAAGATTTTTACTGTTTTTCTGGGCTCTGAAAGTGGAATCTCATTATACAAGATTCACATTATAGTTACTAAGTAGAATGAATACGATAGTAAATTTTTTAAAGCCCTTGTCCTTTGTTGGACATTGTCAAACAATGCACAAAATAATGAAAACAAGGAAAAGCGCTTTAAAAAAATTACTAAATCTGGCAACACTATATTGTATAGTATAGTAGATCTACAGTGATTGTTAAATCTTCACTGCAAAGCTTGCTGGAGCAAGCCTTCATCCAAGATGGATGCCTCTCGATTTCAAATCACACTCGGAATTTTCGGTTTTTCACGCATTTAGGATTCGAATTAAAAAAATTTGAATATGCTGTGATGATATTAATGCGTTAGTCTTTCGATTTAAATAAAGTTGTATGTTACCGTAGAGTTGTCCATGAACTTTTATAGCCTCCGTGCCCCCCCCCCCCTCAATATAGTATGAATGTTTATTTTGTAATTGTAATCTTTGAATGCATACTTTACTTGATTCACATTCTGATGAGCTAGTTTTTCATGCCATTTTATAAGAGATTCTTCACTAGGTAGTATGGTTTCCTCATTTTCACTTTTCATATTAACCACATAAGTTTTACCCTATCTATTTGCTGTTGCACATATTTTTTCCATTTGTAAATCTTTGAGTGTGAATTGTTTATCTAGTGCTGTTGCAGCAGAAAATAGATTTTTTTGTTCTGGAACAAACAAAACATTTTTTAACAATGTTGATATCCACTCAGAGTCGGTTTTCATTTAAAGCATTTATGGTATCTAGATCCACTCTTTGAAATAGAGTTCCATCACTAATCTTAACAGATTTCTTAAGAAATAATAAATGAGAGCTGGAGCTAATACTCTAAATATCAGTAATGATATTACAGTAGAGCCTCCATATAGCAAAATGCAAGGGACCGGCAAAATCATTTTGCTATATAGATATTAAGCTGCATGGAGGTGGTTTTTAAATTTGCATAATTTTGACATATAAAAAGTTCCAGAACTGTCTAATATCTCGAAACACACATGTCTTGTCAAAAAAAGAAAAAATACCTGTCAAATATTTTTTGAAAGCTCTTTTATGTTGCAAAAATTAGCCCCCTCGCCCCTTGTAGGAGGCAACTTTGAAATCTATGAGGGGTGCAGGGGGTTAATTTTGGCACTATTAAGTAGCATTCAAAAAAAATATTTGACTCTTATTTTTTCTTTTTTTAACGTGTACTTTTCGAGATATTAGATCATTCTTGGGCTTTTTATTCACCCAGTATATGTATTTAATTTAATATTTTCATCTAAAAACAGAAAACTTTCAATATACAGATGCATGCATTTGTATTTTGCTTGAATTCTGAAAACTGCAAATACTTCTTTGTCTAAAATAGTAAAATAATTGATTTTCTGAATAATGCATTTTGCCATTACCAAATCTTCATTAATTTTATTTTTAAATGATTTTTAATATTTTTGTTTATTTTTTAAATTAGGAAGTTGATAACAACGAATTGTTTTATTTTAAATTGTTTATAGTGCAAGAATATCAATGTTCCCATTGCTCTAAATGGTTTTCTTCAGAGAGACTATTGCGGGATCACATGAGGACACACGGTAAATGAAAAACTATGCATTGTTGACTTGTTCACATTTAAATTTCTACGCACGAACATGAATTTTAATGTTTTAACGGATAAAATATATGATTCTTTTTAAATTAAATTTTTAGTGAATCATTACAAATGTCCTTATTGTGATATGACCTGTCCTTCTCTGTCATCTTTAAATACTCACATCAAATATCGGCATAGTGAGGAAAAACCGTATTCCTGTGAATATTGCGATTATAGGTATATATTTGACATTTTTCCTTCAAAAGTGAAATCATTTTGTTTGCCATGATGCAGGGCGATTCGAAAGTCCCCTGAACTCCAAATTTAAGACTTTTGTTGCATAAAAGATATCTGGGTATTGCTACTTGTGGCAGTTTATGTGACCTTTGGAACGCACTACACAACTTGGGAGCACCATGTGACAAGATGCTTGTGTGGGTGCAGACGAGTATGATGTTATGTCAGTCATGGTTCTCACGCAAAAACAGACTCCAACTTCATGCTGTAAAATTCTTGCGCTTAAAATCTTAAAACTTAGCTATAAGCAATGCGTTTTTCCGAATCTAAAGAACGAAGCTCTTGCACTACTCGAATTCTGTATGGCCGTAACTTTAGATGTTTTAATAGCCCTCTAGCAAGATGAATAAGAGGCCCCTATGTTGAGACAGTCATCAAAGTGAATTCCGCAGAGAGCGCTGCAGAGAAGCTTGAGTTTTCACTAAATGTCACTGTTCACCGGAGCCTGTGCAACCCTTGTCACATGGTGGTCTCGCATTGCGCAGCGTATTATTAATGTCACACACAATTACCACAAGCAGCAATACTGATATCCTTTATGGTTTTGCAGTATATGCGTCTTAAATTTGGAGTTCGTGGACTTTCAAATCTCCCTGTATTTTTGGCCGGACTAACAATCTTGAAACTGGAATTTTTTTATTTATTTATTTTTTTTAATTTAATTACTTTTACCACATTTCTTTAATTGAAATTTGTAAATTACGAGTCAATCAGTGAAAAAGATTTCAAGATGAGTCAAGATGGCACCACATTCCAGAAAGCTGAATTTTTTTTTTTTTGTGAAATTTTCAGTTAGATAAGTTACTTTGACTGTGCATGAATGGATGATACACATCATCTGCACATAAGTAATCACAGCTGAAAATTGTGAGACATCTTCAAAAGTGGTCTCTGATAGAAGTAAGAAGTGTCATTCTATTTTTGTGGGCAAATAAAAAACATTCCTCCAGTGGAAATTCACAACCAGCTTATTGCTACATACTATGGTGATGTGATGAGCTGGCAAAATGTGTTGGTTGTTCTGTTCTGGCAGAGATGTGTTGGATCACCACAGTGGAAACCAGGGGGTCTAGGCTGAACTCATCAACAAGTTGTCAATCTCGACAAAATCTAATCGTCGATAAGTGGCATATTACACATTTATACACAAGTTTACACGTATGGCTAGATGATATACACAAGTTTACAAACATTTACACATAATTTTACACATCCATGTATACACATAAACACATACGTAAACACATAACTGTAGACACACTCTATTATTATTTTCACAGTTCAAGTTTTCGTAGCACAAGAGAATATTTCATGTATGTAAATATTTTTAAACAAGTTTTTGTTAATATTTTTAGAAAATCTGTATTCTTGAGCTATGTGTATTTAGCCTGCAGGCCGGAAACGAAGGAAAAAAGATTTTAATAAGAAGTCTGTTGCTAAATTCTGAAATAATGATCACCAAGTACATAGTCGACTGCTCTTGAATTGTAGACAAGAATAAGGCAGTTGTCGATGGTCAACGTCTACACTAGAAAATCGACAGTGTAGAGTCTGCACACTGTAGACTCTGTAGACAAGTCTACACTGTAGACTCTGTAAACACTGTAGACAAGTCGTGTTCATGCTAGCTCGAATCGACAAATGCGTCATTAACCACGTGACCATCGACACATGTCGACAGTCGACTGCTTGTCGATGAGCTCAGCCTAGACCCCCAGGGGGCATCCAAAATCATCAACATAACCTCAATTCATCACGTGTCGAAACAATGATTCAAGATGACCGAAGGGTAACTTTGCAAGCCATTGCATCCGAGTTGGAATTGAGTTATGGAATTGTGCAACATCGTGTAATGGACGTTTTGGAATGCAGAAAAATTTGTGCCAAGTAGGTGCCTCAAGCTTTATCTGTTGATCACAAAACTAACAAGAATGATGGCCAGTTTGGAGTTTCTCGAGTGTTATTGTGCAGAAGGCCAGGACTTCATTGATCGAAT
Source organism: Rhysida immarginata (assembly GCA_023313115.1). Classification (NCBI taxonomy): domain Eukaryota; kingdom Metazoa; phylum Arthropoda; class Chilopoda; order Scolopendromorpha; family Scolopendridae; genus Rhysida; species Rhysida immarginata. The sequence goes on from JAHWFO010039269.1 coordinate 15,658, forward strand.
TATCACCGGAGATGAAACTTGGCTCCATCATTTTGTTCCCAGTGGTAAAAAAGCCAGCTTGGAGTGGAAACTTTGTTCATCTCTATGCCAAAAAAAAGTTTAAAGTGACACCATCTGCTGGCATAGTCATGGCCACAAATTCCTGGGATTCAGCAGGTGTTATTCTGATGGACTTCTTGAAGCATGGACACAATTGATGCTGATTGTTACTGTACAACTTTGAAAAGATTACATGAAGCCATCCATTGCAAATTGTCCAGGCATGTTAACAAATGGAGTAGTTTTCCTGCATGATAATGCCAGGCCATACAAATTGGTCTTAAAGTTCAAATCTAGATTCGGCTCCAAGCAATTTTTCCCCGTTTCTTCTCCTAAAACAGCATTTGGCTGAAAATCGTTTTTTTCCTGATGAAGAAGTGACAAACCGCTGCAAAAGCCTGGTTAGATCAGCAGAGCTGATTTTTATTTTACTGGAATGAACAAATTAATCCAGCGATCAGACAAATGTCTGAATCGATTTGGTGATTTTGTGGAAAAATACTGTTTTGAGTCTTTTTCACACACAATATTCACCTTTTATTAATAGGGAATGATTTTTTTATGCACCAAAGAAACCTTTTTTACTGACTGACCCTCGTACATAGTTTCCAGCACAAATGCATGAGGATTATTGGGCTTAAGGACCTTGCAGCTTAAGTCATCCATCCTTCCAACTACAGGATATGAGCCATTCTTTGCCTGTTGCATGCTTGAAAATACATTGTCACATCTTTTTGCTGTTCTCTGTGGTTGAATGTATATGAGGTGTGATCAATATATACTGTGAATATTGCTCGTGAGAACTACCTAGCGGAGATAGTGGGAAATGTAGCACATATCATGGCATTCCCCTTGGTTGTAGCACGTTTCAACTTGTTTGATTTATTCAATCTGCTGTGAGGTATAGAAGAGTGAAGATCCAGGTAAGTAAAATAGCCAGGGCTCAAGATCCGATCTGCAGTATAGTTGGTTACAAACTTCCATTGATGGATCGCACCTCAAACCGCTTTCATTAATACCTCATAATCAAAGGATTTTTTGGCATATGTTTATGTGGACTATGTTTTTTGTTTAAGTGTGAGGAACCTGTCCTAAAAGTTTGTAAATTTTTTTTTTTTTTTTTTAATACACCCTATATTTACAACTATGGACGATATTAGTGAAACTGTAGAATTATAGTAAAATAATTTTCTATGCTAACTTTATTAAAAATTTGTGTTAGCTTAGTTAATAATGCAATCAATAGATGGCATAAGTTCTTGTAATAATGAAAATTACATCTATTGGTCAAAACAATGTATTAGTAATATTGTTACACGCATAAATTGAAATAAGTCTTCCTCCTTGTACGTTCAAAGTTTTCTCGTCCAGTAAAGTTGATGTTTTCTTATATTAAATCGTTGCAACTTATTATGTCTTACCTAATTCATACCCGATAAAATGTTGCCAACGTCTGTAGAAGTAAGTCTTTCGAAAGAAAACTTTCGTAACTTTTCCAACAGAACGAATGTTTGTTTTCTAGAACTTATGAATGTACTAGAAAAAGGTCTGAAATTCTCTTTTTCCAACAAACGTAATCCAGTCGAATAGCTGATGCTGATATCGAAACTGGCATCCAGTATTTGGATGATTCAAGCAAGGTATTCATTCAAAATGCTTGCAAGTTGCAGATTGAAGGCAATTTAACCGAAAGGAAGTTTTCACACTTCGAATCCACAAGAAAAGAGTACAATGTTATTAAAGGCTTAAAAGAAAAAGACTGACAAAGGCTACACTGTTGTCATTTTAGACAAACCGAATCTCTAATCAACAGTGGCCCCCACATTGTCACCAAAATCCATTACCTCAGTTTCCGATTACAACCATTAGATTCCGATCGCTACAATACAAATGTTTAAGAACGAGTAGCCCCATACCGTATATAGACGCATGTGCCACTGTAAATTTTTAATAACTTACGAAACACTGGGTTTGTAGAAGAGGGGCACAGTTCCTGTGGCAGCTGCGCCCAATTTTTGACTTCAGAATATGACACGCACAGATGCCTATAGTTTAATTTATGCACGAGAGGTAGAAAAACGTCATTTGTTGATCGAGTATCATAATTATGGCGCTCTCGATTATACAACGGTAACTGGCCTTGTCACCTGAAGGAAGGAATTCAAGGTTTTAAAAATGAATGTGTACGACTGCTTAAAGAATGTCTGATATACAGGGCGATTCTGAAAGTGTATAACTGTAAGCAATGACAGATGTGACCAGAATGAACATTTTCTTTTAATACAATGTGGGTCCGAATTTGAACGCTGAGATATGAACAGAAATGAAAATGCTGCCACCAAGATCAACAAGTTAATAACTCTGGTTCTGCAATGCCTAGAATAATGAATTTTGGAGAAATAATAGGGTACATAAAATTTGAGTGCGTAACTCTGAAACTACTCGTTGGAATTTGATCAAACTTTAACATACCTTTTGACTGTGGATGTGAAGACTATCAATAGGAGACATAAACCAACTGCTTTTCCACAAAGAATTTTAATAAACTCGTATGTACATTTCGGTCGCTATGCGGCCTTTTTTAAGCATGACTGAATTGATAATACATTAACAATGACTATTTATATAGAATACAAGCGAATAAGAGAAATTACAGAGGATGCAAAATAGCCAATAAGAGAAATTACATAGAAATGGTTAATTATTTAATAACATCAATGAAGCTAGACCAATCAGAGAGATCCATGGGAACTCTATCTGAGTTTAGAAGTTCGTCAGAACGTTTTTTGGCAATCTCTAATGATTCAAGGAAATTTAGGAACTATAATCACTGACATAGTGCAGGATCCTATAGTTCTTCGGTATTGCGGCGTGGCCTGTCTTGATGATGTGCTGTGCAAATCCAGAGCATTCTGGTTTGTGGTTCTTAATACACTGATAGTGCTCTTTTATCCGGACTGCGATTCTGCGTCGTGATTGGCAGATATAAACACCAGGGCATGAGCCACATTTTAGTTCATAAATACCAGAGCTGGATTCTTGCGGGATCTTGTCTTTGTGAGAACTAGAAGTATTTTTAATGTGTGGGGACTTCTGTAAATGATTTTGACCCAAATTTCTTGGTGATCTTGTCTAATCCTCTAACCAGGGGTTTATTGTACGGCAGTATGAGATACTTAAATTGTTCTTTCTCACACACAAAGGTTGTGGCATCCTGTATCATGTCGCGCCTCTTTTGTGTCTTGATTAAGGCATCAATTAAGTCGGTTTGGCATCCATTATTTGCAGCGAACTGTCGTATCTTCTCAATCTCCTCTTCTTTGTTGCTGGGTCATGGGTAGGGCGTAAGCTTTCTTTACCAATTGCTGGAAAGCGGCTAGTTAATGTGTAATATATATGCTAGAGGAGGTGTTAATATATGCTGGTAAAGGTAGGCTTCCTATATACCTGAAAAGTAAGGCTATTGTTATCTCTATTTTTCAGTAAATCTAGGAAGAGGAGTTTGTGGTCAGATTCGAGTGCCATGGTTAATCAACATATTTAGTGAAAATATAACTGTATCAAAATATCAGTGAAAATATAACTTCTAAATGTATATATGAAATAATTCATAAATGTACATTTTACAACACAAAGTTTTATTCATTTGGAACTAGTCGACTTTCGTCCTTTCGGACATCTTCAGATTCTTTACAACTGTTATCATCTAACGTTGCATTTTATATGAAAATTCAGTTTTTAAAATTGTTTCATTTTTTATAGGATTTGTGTTGGATTTCGAAGTTATGACAACTTATTGCCATGTATGTTCACAGAAATTGAAAACGTTGGAAAAAGATTCCTAGGAATTTTCAGTCTGGTTTGAGCAACATAAACCAGAATGTGATAAAAATCATGAAGGCTCAAGCAGGAGCTATTGAAGTTGAAACTGCTGAATTGCTTTGGAAAAGAAGCATAACAAAATACAACTTTACATATGTACATATGTTGTCTGATAGAGACTCGTAAGCCTATCAACGAGTTTCAAACCTTCAGCTTCCAGGATACGAAGTTACAAGATTGAAAAACTTGAATGTGTAAATCATGTAGCCAAACATATGAGTACAGCATTGATGAAAATTGACCATAACAAAAAGCTTGGGGGGAATAAACCTGGAAGCTTGACGGAAAAAAAAGCGATTCAGCTGGGCAACTATGACCACAATGCCATAGTGGAAAACAGAGGTGATCTGAACCGTATGAGGGATGCTGTTTTTGCTAGTATATTTCATAGCATGTCTACAGATGAAAAACCACATCATACAAGATGTCCGACAGTCTTCTTGACGCTTTTATCAAAGAGCAATAGCTCAAGGTAAGACTCCTCCTTCACATACAAGCATGACACAGTTGCACTATAAAGTTGCTGAACAAATGATAGAAGTTTATAAGCGCCTGGGTGCAGACACTCTACTGAAGAGATGTCTCGAGGGTGAAACCCAAAATGTAAATGAGGCAGTAAATTCTCTGATCTGGAAGAGATGTCCAAAGACTAAGTTCGTTGGAAAAAGAAGAGTTATCATAGCTGCAGCAGGAGCCATTGCAGAGTTCAATGGAGGAGCAACACAAATAAGTGAAACTTATAAGGCACTTGACATACAGCTGAATAATTTCTCCTTGTCAGCAATGGAGAAGAAAGACAAAGCAAGAAGAAAAAGAAGCCAAGAAGCAAATACAGACTCCAAGAAGAAAATTCGAAAAGAAGCTGCAATGGCTGAACGAAACAAGTTGAAGCAGAAGGAGGCCCATCCTATGGAGCTGGTGCCTTCTGAAATAAGTCAATTTTTAATCTTAACACACTGATATGTTCTAAAAATTTTATGTTTTCTAATACAGATTATTATTTTTTCTATGTTTTCCTTTTTAAAAATTGTTCTTGAAGAGTGAGCATACTTATAAGTAAAAAAAGTTCAAAATAAATCTACATGTTATTGCTTGTTTTTTATTGCAAATGAACTGCTTTTTCCATTGGTGTAAACCTTTTTTTGCTATCTGAATTAGGAAAAAAGTTACATAAATTTAAAAATGAACAAACTTTACACTTGATTTTCTCTCGATTAGAATTTTCATAGAACAGCAAACTTTGAGAACTCATTTTTCGGCTTCTACTTGATGGATTTTCAAAAACCAAAGCATTTTAGAAAGAAAAAATCTGAACAAAAAGCAACACCATCTCAGTTTCACAGTAGCAAAAAATTTAAAAAATGATAATTTTCCTGAAGCAAAAATCGTAATTTTTCATAGTACAATTTAGTAAACTAATTATATAAATATTTTTAACGTCAAATATAAAAAAAGGAGACGGGACTCTTAATGTAAAGTTTTTGATCTTTCTGTTGGTGTAAAGTAAATCTTTGTATCCTGATTTGCTTAGTTAGAATATGTACTTGAAAACGCCCTTCTTCTTAAGCACAAAACTTAATAACAGTATATCAAAATAAGTTCAGCTTGGTATCATTTAAATCTACAAATTACTAACTTTAAGTGCCTCAAAAAGTTTGTAAATTCATTGGGAATCTGGGAAATATGATTGATTTTAATTTTTTTGACTTTCGCAGTATTGACTCCCTTAATGGAATGGGAGACGTTGTTTAAGTCACTCAAGAAGTTGTCTAGGCTTTGGTTCTCTAGGTCAAACAGCGAAAACATTGTCAACATATCTGTACCATATTGTTGGGAAATACTGAAAGGATTCACACGTCTTGTTTTCGAAATCGCAGAGAAAGAGCTCAGCTAGAAAGGGTCTAATACAACACTCTATAGGGTCTCTTTTATAGGAGGTTGGATATTCTAGGAGTGGTGCTAGAGTTCAATGACATCCCCTTTGGTGAAGTTAAAGACATCATGATAGCTATCAGGTTATGCTGTTACAACAACCTTTCCCAATTCAATAGCCTAGACAACTTCTTGAGTTGACTTAAACTTCTCCCATTCCATTAACTTTACCATGGAACTCGAATCCGACCACAAACTCCCCTTCCTAGATTTACTGATAAATAGGGATAACAATAGGCTTACTTTTGAGGTATAGAGGAAGCCTACCTTTGTACCAGCATATATTAACAACTCCTCTAACCATTGCTATACATATAAAGTAGCTGCTTTCGAGCAATTGGTAAAGAAAGCTTACACCCTACCCATGACCCAGCAACAAAGAGAAGAAGAGATTGAGAAGATATGACAGTTTGCTGCAAATAATGGATACCAACCTGACTTAGTTGATGCCTTAATCAAGAAACAAGAGATGCAACATGATATAGGATGCCAGAACTTTTATGTGTGAGAAAGAATGGTTTAAGTATATCGTACTGCTGTACAATAAACCCCTGGTCAGAGGTGTAGACAAGATCGTCAAGAGATTTGGAGTCAAAATCATTTACAGCAGTCCCTACACATTAGGAAAGACTACTGGGTTCTCACAAAGGCAAGATCCCGCAAGACTCCAGCTCTGGTATTTATGAAGTAAAATGTGGCTCATCCCTGGTGTTTATATCGGCCAATCACGACGCAGAATCGTGGTCCGGATATAAGAGCACTATCAAGTGTAATAAGAACCACAAACTGGAATGCTCTGGATTCGCGCAGCACATCATCAAGACTGGCCATGCCGCAATACCGAAGAACTATAGGATCCTGCACCATGTCAGTGATTATAGTTTCTAAATTTCCTTGAATCACTAGAAATTGCCAAAAAACGTTCTGAAAAACTCCTAAACTCAGATCGAGGTCCCATGGATCTCTGTGATTGGTCTAGCTTCGTTGATGTTATTAATTAATTGACCTTCTCTATGTAATTTCTCTTATTGGCTACTTTTCATCCTGTGTAGTTTCTCCTATTCACTTGTATTCTATATAAACAGTCGTTGTTAATGTTTTATAATTCAGTCATGCTGAAAGAAGGCCGTGTAGCGACCGAAATGTACACACGTGTTTATTAAAATTTTTCATTGAAAAGGTGTTGGTTTATGTCTCCTATTGATAGTATCACATTAGTTTTATCGATATTTATCCATTGTGCCATTAAAAATGGAGGTTAGATTAGCAATGTCTGGACTAGAAGATAAAAGGGTTACATCGTCTGCATACTTAAGACCTTGACAAATGGAATGGTGGATAAAATTGACGGCAAGTAGATTGAATAGTAATGAGGAAAGAACAGACCACTGAGGGACCCCAAGATTCCTAATAATAATTGCCAAAGAAACTCCAGAATAAGACTGATAATAGCTTCTATTTAGTAGACAATTAGTGATCCATCTTAGTAGTGCACCCTGGATGTTACAGAAATTAGATAATTTTCCCAGTTACAAGTTAGCTAAATTTCTTACTAACGAGTTCGGAAAATTTGATAGATTCTCAGTGAAAAACTGCTTCAAATTAATTTCAAAAATTAAAATTATTAAATTAAACACAGGTGAAATACTGGTCTCCTTCGAAGTTTATTCCTTTTTTCTGAGCATTCCTGTTGACGTCACTATTGGTTATCTTAGAAATTTCCTGTCTTCTTCCAAAGTTAATCCTGAAAACGTCAATGAGTATACATATTTAACTACATGTATGAAAATTTCTTTCAATTCAGTTCCAAATTTTATAAGTTTACCTCAGGAACAGCTATGGGCAATAGTCTTAGTCCGTTCGTTGCTAATCTCTTTGAGTGAATTCAATAACCAATTAGCTACAACCCTCTCTTATTTCCCCTGTATATGGTATAGATACGTGGATGATATCTTCACTGTTTTTGACATTAATCAATGCGATATTAGCTCTTTTCTCAGTGAATTAAATAATAAGTTACCTACAATCAAATTCAAACATGAAGTGGAGAGTGATGGACGCCTTTCTTTTGTAGACTTAAATATTACTAGGGTTAATGATAGGTTAGAGTTCGATATTTATCGAAAACCACCAACAATCATCGCTATATTATGAACGATTCTGTTCATTGTTGTAGCCATAAACTTACTGGCTTCCACGCTATGATCCACCACCTTCTTAATGTTTCTCTATCTGACCAAAGGTACCAAACTGAATTGAGTACCATTAAATCTATAGCAAGGTTGAATGGCTTTTCCGATAACTTACTCTGTAGACGTAAGCTTCTTTTAAATAGAAAGGATTCCATGAAGTAAAATCCAGAGACCACAAGCTCTAAATTTATTAGTATTGCTTATGATTAGCAATTAAGGGCCTGAAAAAGATTTTCAGTGCTTGCAACTTAAGGATTGCATTCAGAAGTGGGAATACTTTGAAAGCACTCTTAGGAAATCCTAAAGATGCCATCCCACTTCTGGAAAAGTCTCGAACCTATCTATTTCAATGTGATTTTTGTGTGAAAAACTATGTTGGTCAGAGCTCCAGAAATATTATTAAAATTTAGCTCGTGTAAAATATGGCAGGTTGGACAGATCGAGCATCGCCAAACATAATTTGGACACTGGTCATGGTATTAGTTCAGATAATTTTAAATTAGTTAGGTCTGTCAATTCAAGAAATCAATTAGATAGCTTTGATAGTATAGAAATCTATAAAAGGGATTCTAAAAAGTTATTAAATATGGACAAAGGGCTGATCTCAAACTCTGTTCTGTGTCGTCTTGTTTCTTTTCTTTTTGTCACTTATGTTTATTTTTGTTCATTACAGTTTAGTTTATTTTCCTCTGTTTTATTTTACACTCCAGATTTAAGAGCCATGTCCTCTGTTTATGATGCGGCTTCTGTAACCTTATTTTTTCTCCTTGTTTGTTTGTTTTTTTTTTTTGTTTTTTTTTTAATTTAACCTTTTTGTTTTAGTTTACTCCACTTTCCCCTGTTGACAAGATATATCCTCTTGGTCCATTATTTAAACATGTCCAGTAGTCATTAATTTCCCTCCTGCTTAACCAGATATTCTGGGCA
>JAHWFO010039269.1:28836-76519 GCA_023313115.1 Rhysida immarginata
AGTTTTGTCCTTTTAGAAAAGATTATATAAAGTTATTAGAGATGACTGCAACTTTAGAAGTAAATGAAAATTCGCTATGATTGAACTCACCTGTAAGTCGGTTTGAATAAATCGGATACCTGCCAGATGGCTCCAATTGAATGCCTTCTTCAACTATGGAGGAAAAAACAAAAGTATTGATGCCTCAATAGGGGGAAAATGTGGTTTTTATTGATTCCTTAACCATATTATTCCAATGTTTCTTACCTGCCAGTTCACAGTAGGACGGGATCTCCACAGCAGTTGTTACCCCTTGCATGTTATCGAATAACACTATTGATGTTACATAAAAAAGTTTGTATTATATTCAGCTTCATTCATTAAAATTTTCTTTTTTCTTTTTTTAGATTATCAAAGAAGTACCTGTGGAGTGGAATGTATAATCCTCATCAAAAGGATTAGAAATGGGGTCCATCTGTGTTTGGATCATCCCATGGACTCTTTCACTTTCACTGGAGACCATATCTTTATTTTTCCCACCACCTGTTTTGAAGCGTTCCTTCCTCTCAGTTGCTATCTAAAAAATCAGTGTTTTTTATTTTAACATTTGATTTTCTCAATTTTTACTGTATAGATTTGGTTAATTTTTAAATTATTTGAAAAAAAAAAAACTATGTATGTCTAATTTATATTATGCACAAATAAAAATGTTTAATTTGAAAACTTGTATAATTTTTTTCTTCATCATTAGTGATCTCTGTGTAAAATATTCAAATAGAAAGTGTCATCAATATGTAATAAAAAATTTTTATGGTGGTCTTAAGTGAATGAAATGATTAACACCAATTTTCAATTACATTAGTTCAGAAATTTGAATCAAGGTATCCAAGATTATCTTTCTACTTTAAATTAGAAAAAAATTAGAATCCCACTAAAAAAATTTTAAAATGCAGTTTTGAAGTAAAATTAGCTAGACCACGTGTTCCATTACGATCCCCTAATTACAGCTTTTTGCATTTGCTTTGAAAAATAAATAAATATTTTGAAAACTGCGTTAATTATTTTGGAAACTGCGTTAATTATTTTGAAAATTGCGTTAAAGCAAATGAAAAAAGCTGTAATTAATTAATTAATTATAAACAAACAAAATATTGTACCGACAATAAATTAAATAAATTATTATTATTATAATTAAATAAATTAAAATATTAAAGAAATACTTACTTCTTTCTTTGTTCTTGTTTTTATGTTCTCCCAACACTTTTTCAGTTGTTTGGCGGTTCTCTTATTTATATTGAATTGGGAATTAAAATGTTGGGCTATTTTTTCCCATGCCGCGTCCTTTTGTTTAACTGTAACTTTATCCGTCTGTTTGTTTTCAACAATTTTCTTATTGCTGTCCACTAAGGTGATCAGCAATTCTTTTTCGGCCTGCGAAAAAATTTCGCGTTGTTTCGTGGTCTGTTTTGCTTGAGCCATGTCCATAGCGTGAATATTTCCAACGATGAATGAATAGTAATGTCCAGCGAAGTTGAAACGTGGCTGAGAGAATTCAAATTTGCCGCTGCTGTCGTTGCTTAGCAACGTGACGCTCTCACTAAGAAATTTCGTCACTTCCGTTGAAAATATCCTCAAACCCATAACCGATTCCCTCAAGGAAAGCATCAAGCAACACTCGACAGAGTGAAGGCGGTAAATGCGTTACTGATAGGAATCTGGGTTTTTCGAGTGGCCCTTGACTTTCGAGTGTAGTTTGTCACTTGATCGAGTGTAGTTTGTCACTCTTTCGAGTGGTGTGCTAGTGATACGACCCTAAGGGTTTGTCTTTAGTTGACTTTTGTCTCTCTTCGATGAAGATGGTTATTGGTAGCCGAAATATGTATCTGGTATTTCAAATCTCCTTTGGATTAGAGGTTCCCACCCCTTTTTGGTTGTTCCATTCCACAGTTTTGCTTAATTTTTTGATCTTTTATGAAGCTAGTGGTAGGAGCAGTAAAACTATAACAAAAGTTATAGACATCAAGCATGATTTAGAAAGTTTGTATTGCGCAAACAAGAAAAAGCAGACAAAATGACTGATTATATGTAGACGTAGATTACTCCAAATGAAGAACTTCAGTTAGCATTGAACTTGTTATTGTTGTTGTAAGTTTTACTGTAATAAACAAAATATGCCAAATTTAGTGAATTTCTATGTTACTTAGCAACTGACTTAGCTGACAATACTATCCTCTCTTACAGCAACACTCGTTTATAACAAATCTTTTCCGGTTCCTTTGATATCGTTGTAACAGTTGTACTGTATTTGGATTCTTTAGTATATAAGAAAGGTTGAAAGCAAAAGGTTTGAACCATCTTGGATGGTGGATAAAATCCTGCCTCAAAAGGTTTTAAAGGATAAAATCTCATTGAACGATCCACGCATAGTGTCTGAAGGTTTCTTCAGTGTATTAACAAATATAATTTTAAAATATTACTCAAGAAAAAAATGACTTATCATTTTGACTTGTGCACTTTAAATAAACATTATTAAACATGTTCAACTTGAGCTGAAGTAATTTTCATTTTTTAGTTATCTGCTGCTATAGTAAAGAAAAGATTAAGCAGATGAGAACCAATTGCTAATTATTGTAACTTTTATATTGTATAAGGAAAGAAAGATTGAAAGAAAAATTATCTTGATCATCGAATTGTGTGAGCTTTTCAATCTTATTTAATCTCTATTCAGATAGCGTTACAATAATGGTTTAACTTTTTTTATGTATTGTTCGTGTAGAGTGCTAAGAAGAGGCCATTTCACTTCAAATGTAGCCAAAGCTCCAATGAGAAATTATTTTTTAATTAATTTTCTTTTTTTTTTTTTTCTTCCCTCTCTCACAGTTGTAAGTCTGATTGCGATTTGCGAAGGCATATGTATACTCACTGCATTGAAGCACCTTATAAATGTTCGTTTCCCGATTGTACTTTTGCTGCCCGTAGCTTTCAGTCATTGAACAATCACAACAGAAAAATTCATGAAGTAAGTATATTACCTATAAATGGTTTCATAGAAAGACAAAGAAAAACATTAGGATTTTAATAATATTTTGTGATGTTTATCTGTTAAGTCTTTCTTAGGTGACAATTTTTTTATGGTAACTTTATAATTTTTAACATGATTTGAATATGCAGTCCACAGAAACAGTCTTTGGCAATGTTCTTTATTATGAAAAGACGTACAGGCAGTTGTTCCATGTTTATGATGACGATTGTTAAACCAATTTTCAAGTTTGCTGCCAAAATGCCCTCAAAAATTGAATCATTCTGGGAGAGCTATGTTGTAACCCTTTCCGATGCTGATTACTCTAATTCTAGAATAATAGAACAGTGTATAAGGGAAAAGGTTTCATTATTTTCAAGATTGTATAACAGAAGTTATCAAATGTAGAAGACAAATGGATCCAAACAATCAATGGTGCTCAACGAAAAGCACATCTGTTCTTCCCGTACTAACGCCAACATTCAAACAGTGAAGAGGCTAGTCCTTACGGAAAATCCACAACAGGACGGGTCATTGCCAGCAAGATTGGAACCTCTGCAGATTGTAGTTATAAGAACAGAGTTGACGCTTGGTTGTCAAGGCACACTGCAGAGTGGCGAATCAACAGCAGGAAACTGTTTGAACTCAATTTGGCAGGTGACAAATGGAAGAACATAGTCACCTTGGATGAGACTTTTTATCGAGAGATAGCAAGAGTCGGGCAATTTTTTTTTTTTAATTTATTGACAACAGGGTGCTGCGATTCTATCATACTGGGTGCGTCAGTGCAAGGAGAGTTTTCCGGAATGATTCATGGTGGTTGCTGGGTATAGCAACAATGGATGGCTGACCATCAAAAAGGTGGGATCTAAAGCAAAGATAAATGCTACATACTATCAGGAAAATGTCTTTGGTTTTATGGCCATAGGGTGAAGGACATGTATAGTCGGGTGCAAAACAGGTTAGACTTAAGTCATAGTTGAGCACGTGAATAGCACATCCCAAGCGTATACCTGCTACCCTATTTTCATTCAGAAGGGACAGGCCCAGTCTAATCTGCCTTGACTCTCAGTAAAAGTACCTGATTTTGCAACCGATCAACATCTGGTATGCTCAGTTCCTACGGAGCAGGTAAGAACCTTTTTGAACCCGACTGTACATCCACCAGCACAGAACAACCAGCCACGCAGCTTCAATACACTGTGCTGTACTGTGCTCGAATGGAAAAGGAAGCTGGGATTAAGGTTATCCTATTCTAAAACATCCCTGTCAAGTCACCCGATGCCTCTCCCATTGATTTTTAGATTTGGTCTCCTTAAAAGAGATCTTCATTTAAGATGTCCGTGGACACTTTCTGGATTATAGAAAGCCTGTCAAGAGGAGTGAAGAGAATTGACCTTGCTGCTCTCCGTAGAAGCCCTCTTACAGTGGAAACGTAAGATTTCGAGTGATTGCTAGAGAAAGGACCATCACATAGAGCACAATAGGTAGTGAAGAAATGGGTTCTAATAGACCTACAGTAAGTATCTTCTCATCACTATAAACATGGAACAACTCCCCATATCACCTTCTGCTTTTCATGTCATATAGGATCATAGTCGCTACTTTCAGTTTAGGTGGCACCGCCCTTGTGGGATTTACTTGAACGGAGCAAAGTAGGATTCACAGTATAAGGAATAAGGCTGTGGTAGGATTCGCTGTAGTTTAAATAAGGCTCAACACGTTGTTGCAGCTAAAGAAATGAAAGGAAAAAGTAACAAATTCTGCCATGTGTAAGGCTACACATCAAAAACGATGTTAGATGCAGTAAGATTACATTTTTTCCCCCCAAAAATAAAGCCATTAAAAAAGTTGGGAAGTAGAAACTTACAATGGGGGGAAAAAAGCCACAGATACCATGTTATCAACACAATTTTTTTCCATCACCATCAACATCATTTTTTTCTGCCGTAAGCAGAAATTTGCAACGGCAGGGTATAAGATGGAAAATATTCAAATTAACATACACTACTAATAAAATGAAATAATATTCAAAATTTGTTTTTAAAAGTTTATTTCACGTATAATACGTTTACGTGCACGTAATTTTACAGTAAAATCACTATTTCTGTTGTTAGCTGCATTAGTTTTGATAATGCTGTTTTGTTTGTGGGTCATTAATAAGCAAAAAGTTAGGTCGTTTATTATTAGGAACAATTTTCATCTCGAATCTTCTTTTTCATATTTAATCAACTAATAACTTTCCAACTAAGAAATATATTTTTTTAAATATGCCAGCATTAAAACGAAAGTTGAAATCAAGTGCTATTCCTAGCAGGTGCTTGCCACATCAACCACTTGAAAAATATACCATCATACAAATATAATATCACACAGTGTAATATTCAAAGAATGTTGATGGAAAACGGATGGTGAGGTGGGTCCTACTTTTGCCGCCATTTTTCAAAAAAAGCAGCGCCCTCTATATTCACTGAAAGTAGCGAATAGGGTGCTCTAGAAAGAACTGATGGTTTTTAAAATGGAATAGTAAGCAAACGGTGACAGTTATTAGCTTTTTTATTTTTTGCAGATGATAGTTGTGAGATCAGGAATTTCTTTTGGTACTTTCCTTGCATTTTGCAGACCAATCTTTTCGGACTGTGCATAATGACCAACCAGGGCATCCAGCTCATCTGCAACATTGTCGGTTCGTGTAAATTTCTTGTAAAAACTGTTTTATTGTATTCGGGTGAGTTGGCGGGCATCATTGGATGTTGAAGTTGGGTCATGAGTGCACCAAACGTGCAGGGCATTAAGAATGTCATTAAGCGCAGTTCGAAAAGATCGGTCCATAAATCACAAGGATCCATATCAAACCAAATTCCTGATCTTGCACATTAATCGTCTGCAAGAATAACTTCAATAACTTTAACAGTTTGCCTGCTATTCCATCTTAAAAAGCATCAGTCCTTATTAAGGATAATCTATATATGTACTCTACCATCAATGTGATGAAGGAAGATGCATGATCTCTCAGACTAAGTAAAATTTTCTTATCGGTCGTAGCACAATGCAGGTGTTTATTAAGTCATAAAACATAAAGCAGCCATAAAACTTGGTTTTTGCACCGAAAGATGTAGTACCCATACGGAATGTTAACTGCTACAGGCAATGTAAAAATAGTCTAGCACTTTGTGCATTTCAAAATTGTGTCCTCTAGTTGATATTTTTCTGGTCAGTTATTTCATGAATTGTTGCCTGCTGTTTAACATGTCTAAATCTCTACTATTTGTTAGAAATTTCCTGATTAGATGCCATTGTGCTGTGGTAACATGTCTTACGAGGGACGATCAAAAAATCATTACAATCAACAGTGAAAGAACAATCATTTTTGAAAACGTATGGTGCCACTGGGAAGCGACATCCCTTGAGTGCTGGAGGATACTAAGCGGCGTTTGGTGCAGTACTGCTAAATGCCACCAGAGTGTCGAAATCAACATGGCGCAGCCTGTTGGAAAATTGGAGATGTGAGCTATGATAAGGTTCCTGCATTTGAAGAACGCCAAACAAATCCATGAGGAGTTAGTGGCTGTTTATGGTGACCATGCCTCATCGTACAAGACAGTCACCATTTGGGTGTCAATGTTTCTCGTGTGGAAGATGAACCTCTGAACAGACGCCTCTCCATCTGTAACGAGCCACAAATTGATGGACTATGCGCGGAAAGGCCAGATAATCATGGGAGCATACTACCAGGATCTTCTGCAGAAGTTACGGGAGGTCATCAAGTCAAAGTGGTGAGGCAAGGTGTCCAAAGGGGTTAGACTTCTGCACGACAACACACCAGCACATTCCGCTCATGAGACCATGCATGTTGCTGCAGAGCTGGGGTTCGAAATATTACCCCATCCTTGCATGAAGAACCTGTTTCGTGGACTGCATTTCTAAGACTATGACTAGATCATCTTCGAGGTGGAACAGTTCCTCAAAGCCAAAAGGAGGACTTCTATAAAAGTGGCATCCAACAAGTTGTCCATCGTTAGGAAAAGTCTGTGGCCCTGCGAGGTGCATATGTGGAGAAGGACTGACTGCGTAGCATCACCTCATCTGCCTTTTGGCTGATTGTAATGACTCTAAGATTGCTGTTTGTATAGTTATTTAATAGATTATGAGAGGTGAACCTAATAAAGTGACTACCCAGTATATGTTGGAGGAATTATGTTTAAAAACATCCCTCAAAACATTCACATTGATATTACTATCCATATGTTGTCTGACATCTCTGATAATATTATAATTTAATCTTCTATAGCAAAGTACAACATGCAGATACAGATGTCACATATGCGAGAAGAAGTTTAGCCGTGGAGCTTATTTAACTCGGCATCTGATCAAAGAACACAAATTCCGGTGGCCTTCTGGACATTCACGGTTTAGGTATATATTTCATGATTCTTGTTAATCTTTTCCCTTTGATACCCAATGCCATTTATATCATTGATACTTTATTTCCTAACTGTATAACCCCGTAGGTATAAATGTAACGACGAAGGATTTTACCACTTACAAACTGTACGATACGAAAGCATTGAATTAATACAAGAAATGATGGATAATCAAATTGATGACCCTTCTACATCGGAAGAGATTGTATACGAAGAAGCCACTTCAAAAGTTGACTCTGTGGAAATCCCAATTCTACAAGAAGACGACAATCAAGAGAGCTATTTAATGGCCATTGAGCAAGCAGAAGATGGAACCTACGTCATGAAAGCTGTAATACAGGATGATGGAACTAATTATACTTCTGAAAGCATTACAATGGAATCTACAAGCTGAGGTCTAATTAACTTTCAAGAAGTATCCAAGTGTATATTGATATTGACGAAAGTACTGTAGTAGATGTACTTTAGAGTGGTTTTTATTAAGTCTTAATCAGTTTTTAATAAATAAAAAAGCTAGATTTAATTTTAAATAGCGAGTGAATTTCTTTTCTGATCGTCTTTGCAGCACTAGACAGAGGGTTGGGCAGTTAAGAATGAAGAATTTGACCTGGCACGATTCTCTATGACTACATTATGTGCGATGATTGCACGTATACTGTAGAATATGCCTACACAGTTAGCTAGATGGACTAATTAGTTTTGAGAGTGTACATAAGCACCTTTTCTAACACTGCTTCATTTATTTCCTAATAATTGGAAAGTGCAAGGAACAAGGTCTCATCATAACTAAAGGTACAATCAGTTAAGTAATTCAAAGGAACAAACAGCTACCACCTCAAGAATGGTTGTAACGAAAAACAAACCAGAAAACACCATGTGTCTTTGGCCCAAAAGATAAAAATGATTCAAAGAGGTGTTAGGTGCATCACTTGAAATAAACTGAAATTGCCATGTCGGCATAAGGCTCGTGGTCATCGTCTGACAGAATGGCACATCTGCAGAAAAATTTATGGACTGTATCTTGCACAAAACAGATGGCAATGGGTAGTCACCCTGAATGAAGTTTGGGTATACCTCGATGAATCAATAAGCTCTGAGCTAGTCATTACTGTGACAAAGATGACATAGGACTGCAATTTTCATCCAGCATTGCAAAAGTTTTCCAAAGGGTTTGTGGTTCCAGCTGCATATTGTGCTCGGGTTAAACTAAGGTTGCACAAAGTGGCTAGTAATGTCAAAGTCAACTTTGCCTAAATTGGTAAGAGATCCAATTTATTATCAAGAAATTCCTTGTCTCTACAGTACAGATGCTCATCAAGCACTTAAGCACATGCATAAGACCTTGCACCATTTTCTTCATTGGCCTACAGTTCAGAAAAAAGAAACTGAAACCAGAATCGAGACTATCCCATTTTCATCCATCCTGGTTAAGTCTCCCGGTTGCCTCACCCTTAGATTTTTGTGGCTTTGGAAACCTTAAAAAAGGGCAAAGTGGACCTAAAATGCTGAGGGGCATCCCCTTGCAGTGTTTTGCAGAAATTCATTACGATGGAAACTGCAATGTCGGTCCATTGCCGATAACATGAAGCTGAAGGTCAAAATCATTCAATTTTAACTACCTCAACTCTCTGTAATGATTAAAGTTCTTACTGCTCATTCAAATACAGTCAGACCTCAGACATTCACGAGGTTAGGTTCCAAATCCTGTCACGAATGTGGAGGATTCGTGGATGTTTAGTATAGTCGCTAAAATGGTAATACAGTGCTCCCTCTATATAACTGCACTCTACATAATGCCAAATTTATAATGGCAAGTTCATATAATCAAGTTATTTTCCAGAATATGAACTTGCCATTATAAATTTGGTGTTATGTAGAGTGCCGTTATATAGAGGAAGCACTGTATATGCTTATTTCTATATTTGAAACCCTCAATATTACCCCAGTTATACTCCCAAACCCTTTAATTTCATTTAAAAGTTAGCTTAATTCCTTACACTTAAAAAAACAAATGATTGATGTAAAAATAGAGTACAGTACCACTTAATGCATGTTTGTCATACATTTACAGTACAGTATACCAATGTTACTCCTACTAATTCATAGAACAGGCATTGGCTGTTGTTTTCTTTTGCATTCACAGTAAAGTAAAATGAGTAAACTAATGCGGATGTCCGAAAAAATTGCAGATGCAAGTAAGTTCAGTTCCAATGAAATTTTCGTGACTCACGAAGCACGAATGTCATAGGTCTGACTGCAGTTTAGAAATTTTGGGAGAGCATGGCACGGAAAAAAGCAAGTTTTCAAACTTGAACACGCAAGCCAAAACTTTAGGAACAGCCCAGATTAATTCTTAAGTTCTGGTTGGTTAATATTTTTTTCAAAGCATGCATCTTATTAACCAATATAAGGGATGAACGCTTCAGTTTGTTTTCTTTGTAAATCTTAATTATAGCATGAGATATCACTAAAAATCCAGTTTTTGAACATAAAACATATTAAAGCGATTTGTTTTTGCACCCTTGTGAGAATAACTTCAAAGCATCTAACAGACATTGACTTAATCAAGTTTAAGAGTATATCAGGTGAAATAACTTCCTAAATCTTCATAATGGCCATTCCAATCCAAGAATTGAATCTTCTTTTTTTTTTTCCACTCGTGCTTAGATTTCTGTAGTCATAATACCTCATAGTCTTTTTTATCAGATTAAAATTGGTAAAGTGAAGGCCAATATAGAACCTGAATAGTTTGCTGAGCAAAGAGCTTGGTGACATTGACGAAGGCATACAAGCATTACCTTGTTGAAAATTAGTTCCTTGTATGAACATAGATAATGCACAAATTTATTTTGATAGACAAGTAGCTTCTAATAGTATTGTTTTGCTTTTTGAGGAAAATTCACCCTAAACCTTCTTACTGTGACTGATTTTAATAATGAAGCAATGTTTTCATACAAGCGGTAAAGCTTCACAGCACATGGAGAGTTGAGAATCCACATCAAATTGTAAACATTTTTTGTGCCTTTTTCATTTGTAAGATTCATTGCCCTTTCTTATTCGAGGGAAACCCTGTTAGGGAAATTCCTATTTTGAAATGCTGCAGGATTGGATGATCCCACAAATGACTGAAAATTTTTTTTTTCGACATGGAGCATTGCCACATTGGCATAATAATGTTCGCTGCTTTCTAAATTAAAGTCTCAAGATTGGACTGGGCGAAATTAGGGGTTACGTAAAAGAACGTATTTATGTTCCACCATTACCTGCTGATTTGGACGAGCTCAAACGGAATCGTGATGCAGTAAATTCTGTGATAGAAGACGTTCTCATGTGCATTTGGGAAAAATTCAACTAATCTCATTGATGTTGTCCATGATTATTACTTAAAATTGGGACATTCTTTATGAAATAACCCTGTAAAGTAAAAATCCTTTGAGACTAAACTCGTATGAGCTGAAATCTGTTTTGGTACGGAAACTTGTCCCAGCAAAATGCCATATTAAACATGTGAAGGGAACTCGTATAATGCAAAAACAGACCTAAAAAGAGGGCTGAGACAGTAATGAAAGCTTTTAGTATACAAAGCGATGCTTTTAGCTACCATGCTAAGCATCAAATGGTTGCCTAAGAAGTTTCAGGCAAAGATATAACATTGTTTTTAAAGAAGTGTCCGTCAGAGCTGCAGTGTAAACGAAGAAATTGTCAATGGTAAAGACTTCTAAATTGGTCATGGATTACAGCTCTAAATGTTTATTCAGCAAATGCAGATGAAACTGGGCTTTTTTTTTTTTTTTTTTTTTCATAACAAAATGAAGATGCCATTTGTTATGTATCGACAGAAAATTTTGCAGTATTTTTATCAGTTAATGCTTTGTACCATTTGTCCCCATCTTGCCCTACACAAAAGAAAATAACTGATTTTAGGCATAAAGAAATCCATTCGGATTCTGTGAATATAGAGTGAAGTTATTTGTAAAATATGATTCCTATTTTAATTTTAAAACAGTTTTTTGTTCTCATTATGTTTTAAATTGCTTTATTAAATTTTCATATAATTTTTAATGAAGTTGCATAAGCGGATTAGTTGATAACTAAACTGACTTGAGCTCTAATCAATTTATTTTAAAAACGGCTATCATCAATTATAGTTAAGATTTTTTTTAGTTTTCTTTAATGTAATTTTTATAAATCTTTTTTTTTTTTTTTTGTATTTACCGTCAGTCTTAAGAAAAGTGTGTCCGCTATAACTTTTAAAATGTTTATTTCCAGAAAATGAGAAGATAAACTCTAGATAAAGGGTGTCCCAAAATGAACTGACATTTTGAATTTGCTGCCATTTTTTTCATGGTACAACCAGAGTAGAGATTTGTATATGCTGTCATTATAAACATTAAGGTTAAATTATGCAAAACTACACAATCGAGCAATGCGTAGAAATTGTAAAAATTCGCTTCAAAAATGGTGAAAATTTTACGAAAACTGCTCGCAGCGAGGTGATGTGAATTGGCCGCCAAGATCAAGTGACTTGACACTGTTAGATTTTTTTCTGGGGTTATCTTAAGGATAGTGTACGTCAATAAACCACAAAGTATTGGGACCTGAAAGAAGAAATTTGACACAACATTGCCAAAATTTCCCAGTAATATTTTATGTCGACACATTATGGAAAATTTCTTCAAAAGACTGAATTTGTGCTACCAAGACTAGTCATTTATCAGATGTTTTGTATCGCGCACAATCTCCATGTTTTTACTTTCTAATAAAGCAAAAAAATTATAAATTTTCCAATGAAAAATGTGTTTTATTAAAAAATTAAAATGCCAACTCATTTTGGGACACCATATAGAACAATACTTGTACAGTGGCATGTGTATATTATATGTGGTCCAATTGCAATCATTGTTAATATTAGCTAGACATCTCTGGAGCATGCTTTCTACTAAGCTGGCTTCCAATTCTGTTGAATTTTTTGAGTCGGCTGGTTCAAACTCTTTAAGTGCGTTTCATGTGAAGTTTATGCTTCATGTAAGCCCCTATATTTTCTAAGTAGATTTGCATTATTCCTTGAGTGTTCAGTTTTCAGTAAAGATGCGCAAATTCCTAAATCCATTTTTTGAGAAGTAATCCCATACGTGGACCTGTACAGAGTACTTGATGTATGATTACAGAAACGTTTCTCAATAAAAGTCTGTCGTTAAATAAAAGATAATTATGCGGTTAAGAATCAAGGGAATAATTTACTATGCTCAAGCTCATATTTTATTAGAATTGTTTGTACCAAGAAAAGCTGTCTGGCAAGGACTACTTTTGAATTTCTCTTGTGGTGACAATTTTTAAACTGTCTTCGGATCTGCAGTTACTTGTTCCAGCAAAACAGATGGGAAGGGACGTCCTACAGATTGTATACTTTATATCCTCATGCGCAATCTATGAGCTGCTTTTTTTTCACTTAAGCCTGCTCGCAACCGCTCGTTGCAGCCTATTGTTGAAGTGCCAGAATTTAATAAAATTATAGCATTTAAAAATTTTTTTCCTATCTATCCCTGCCTATTGAGCGCGATAAAGTGAACTCTTCCTTAATTGCATTTATGTTATTTTATGTTTCAAAATACATATGGAGATTTTTGGTATTATAGTCCAGCTCATTGCAAAGGATTTCGTAGGCCATTCGACATTCGAATGACCGTTGGAATGTTATCCCCTTCGAGTCCTGAAGAACCTGACGGCGGAGCTGGAACCAAACCAGAAGATAGATGTCGTCGAACTACAGAGCGTAGTCTTCTAGCACATAGAACTCCAAGTGCTTTTCTCCTTTGACAGATTGTCAGTATAAATCCGTAAAAAAAAAAAAAAAAAAAAAAAAAACAACCTAACTAATCTTACCCTCTTCTTCCCGTTCCCCTTACCGATAAACAATCAATGTACAAAAGACTTTGCATAATTCAGTACACTCTATCATCACAGTGCACAAAGATTGCGGGATGTGTTTAACATGTTAAGTCATTTGAAAGTATAGAAGATGGGATTGCAGACAAAACTAATAGCTAAAAAAACCAAACTAGCAAAGCTGATATTGTGGACTTTGTCCAAATTTAAATTAAATAAAATTAAAAA
The DNA here is from genome assembly GCA_023313115.1 of Rhysida immarginata. Taxonomy (NCBI): domain Eukaryota; kingdom Metazoa; phylum Arthropoda; class Chilopoda; order Scolopendromorpha; family Scolopendridae; genus Rhysida; species Rhysida immarginata. Next base: position 42,373 of record JAHWFO010039269.1, read on the forward strand.
TAAATTACAGGGAAATTCTCGGATTTTAATCCTAGAGACAACCCAGAACGTTTCAAACAGAACTCTGAGATGACTAATAGTTCACTAATATAAGCGTAATTGGACAGAAATCCCTAGTAATCTAATTTACCATACTGTCTATGTTATGGCTAAAAATTTGTTACAGGTATGCAATGACATTTATCGCCTACAGTATACTATGATACGCCAATAGTCGTGGGGGCATCGTATGCAAGCTTTCATGTGTCACTTGGATCGCATAAAAGGTGTTTAAATAGGCAGAGCCGTATTAGTGATGTCAATTCGACTATTAGTAGTCGTCTGAAACATCTTGTAATGTGATTATGGCTACACAATGAGAATTATCAATTTGAATGCGGAATGATAGTTGGGGCTAGACACATGAGACATTCATTTCTGAAGTGGTACGGGCATTCAACATTCCTTGATCCACTGTGTCAAGGGTGTACAGAGATTACCTAATTTCAGGCATCACCTCTCACTATGGACACCATAATGCCTGATCACTGCTACTAATGCTCGTGACAGCTACATCTGAGCAGAATGGTCCTTTGTTACAGACACACATCACTACATCAATTAACAGCCACATTCAATGAGGGGGATACCAGAAAATTGTCTGTGTGAGGTCAGTGCAGCAAAGTTTGGTACCGATGGGATGTGGAACAGAAGACCGACAAGTGTGCCCTTACTCAACAGCATGCCTTGTCTGGGCTCGTGAACCATTCGTTGAACCTAGATGGCTGGAAACAACACATAGCTCAATAGCTTGGTCCAATGAGTCTTGATTTAAGTTGATGCAAGCTGATGCAAGTTGACACTTTGTGGTGCAAACCCCATGAGGCCATGAACCCAAGTTGTCAGGAACACACTGAGGAAGCTGGCGGTGGCTCCATCATGGTGTGGAGCGTGTTTACGTGGCAGGGTTTGGGTCTTCTGATTAAATTGGACTTGGCATTGACTAGAGAATCATTATGTCCACTTCCTTGGTGACAATTTGCAGCCCTTCATGTATCCTAACAACAATGGGATGTTCCAGGAGGATAATGCACCCTGTCACCGGGCCAACAAATTGGTTTGAGGAGCATTCTGAACAATTTCAATGAATGAATTGGCCACCTAGATCGCCAGGTGCTATACGATATTGAATAGGTATCCTATGACTTTGGCACTTCAGTGTATATTGATAAATGGGACTCGGTTTATTCAAGGACTTCACTTTCACACTTGGGAATTTTCCAAATAAAGATCTGATTATCTCAACTGACAAACAAGCATGACTTACATCATGAAAATATGTGTTGAAGTGACTAGTTGCATAGGCAATTGACTATGGAAGTAGGGCTTTCGAATATTGGTGAAAATTTTTTATTTTTTAAGTAATAAAGTACATGTAACTGGTTTACTTTTTTATTGGCTTTATATTATTTGGTATTATAATATGGAAAATATTAATTATCTTTGTTGGATATATGTAGGACATAATTGTTTTGACTTAGGACATAATACTGAATACATGGAGTTGAAATGGTGAATTTTGGTATTATTGTAGTTAGTTTTATTGGAAAATTAATCGTTAAATAGACGGGAAACCGGAAATGAAGGTAGGTGTATGCAAAATAATCACGAGTTGATAGAAGACTGATTTCCAAATCTATCACCTGATATTTGATACTATAAATCTTATTAGTTCATGGGTTGCACATATCATTAAAAATTATCATTTACCGTAAATACTGTATTTAGCGCCGAACCTGAAATACCGGCCTGCCTGCATTAAGCGCCTGGGGGTCCGCTGAATTTTTGCAAATAAGCGCCCGGGCGCTTAATACAGTATTTATGGTATGTTTATTTGTTCAAATTAAATAAGTTACAAAAGCTTGAACTGAGTCGAAAAAAGAAAAATATTTTTGATGCTAAAATTTTAAATAAGTACCTTTTTCATATATATAGGGAGAGTCAAAAAAAAAAAAAACCGGCGTGAGGAGAAAATAAAACTAAGTCCCAGGACTATAGGTTTTGCAACAATAGGTTTATTCAACAATAGGATTTTGTTGCAAAACCTATTGTCCTGGGACTTAGTTTTATTTTCTCTCCTCACGCCAACTTTTTTTGCTAACCACTCTTAAGGTCTCATAATGTGTGTCAGCATTGACTGTTACCCCAAGGAAAAAATCCACAAGGAAAAAGCCTGGTCTATCCCAAACACGAGATTTTTTTGGGCTGAAAAATTTCACTTTTCTTTGCTTGAACTTCACTTTCCTGAATGATGTTGAATGCCTTCATTCCATGAACTGTTGTTTTGATTCCAGTGTAACTGGCTCCAAGTGATTATCATTTGTTCATGGACTTAAAGAAGCACCTCTAGAGTCAGTGCTACAACGATGATGACAACGTAAAAACGACTGTGCTGGAATGGTTAGGAAATCAGGCACCCGATTTCTATGAGAATGGAATTCGGAAGCTGGTTGTACGATATGATAAATGCCTTAATATGGTTGGAAAAGAGGATTAAGGTCCAAGTTTTCATATAAAAAATTAAGGTGTTAAAAAAATTGTTTTTTCTTTTCTTTCTGTCTTTCTTTTTTGTTAATATCAAAACTGTACGTACTTAAAATACACACCACATGCCATAAAGTGTCTCCTTTGGTAACGTCAAAAATAAAGCGGTACTTGACAATAAGTTCCCAGTACAAAATCAGCTGGTGATGATTGCTGAAGACTCATCCTTGTGAAGAAAACTTGACTGTCGAACAGGAGGCAGGAAGGTTATTACATCAGATAGTGATGCTTGGCAAGTCCCAACAATGACATGGATAGTAGTCCAACTCGGTACAGGAACAATAAACAATTCAGTTTTTTGACGAAACTCCATAGGAGGGGGCACAAATGATAAGAAAATAAAATAAAACTATTACAGTGGGTGATCAGTTAACGAACAGTTCGGATAACAAACACTTTCGCAAAAGATTTTTTTGTTCGGATAACAACACACGTTCAGATAACGAACATCAAGATTTGCAGAATTATATTTTTCTGTTACTCTGAATGGTTTCTGGAACGAGCCTTCGGCAGTTGTATAGATAGCGAGAATCATTAGTTGAAAAAGATCTTAGGACTCTTAATTTTACCAATGTTAAATTTTGCGTCCAATACTAGCACTAGGTGTTGTTCACTCACTCAATTGCTGTCGGTTGTAGAACAAAACGATCCACATTGGGTGGATTTTTTATGCCCGATAAATGAAAAAAAACCAAAAAACATGACTGATGAAAATGCAAGACTGTATAAACTGAATAAACGTAGTAAGAAATGATATAAGTTTCTATTTTTGAGGGGTCTCTAGAACACATTAATCAATTCCCCATAAAAATCTATGGTAAATCGATGATGGTTAATGATCAATTCGGATAGCGAACATAGTCTTGGAACAGATTATGTTTGTTAACTAAGTGCCCACTGTAGAGTGAAAAACCTCCCACTCTGTCATCTTAACCTCTCGTGCAGGCTTGGACTATATCCATGTGTCATCATTGGAACTTGTCAAGTTTAGTAGGCCCCCGTTTTACGCCCATAATCCATTCCGGAACAACTGACGTAAATCGAGGCGGACGTAAAACGAAACCAGACTTCCCATAGGGTCCAATTATAAAAAATTTATTCCGTTCCGGACAGAAAAAGTTCCCCCTCCCAAATTATTCCAACAGTTAAAAAAAAAGGCAGAAAAGTTTAATAAGTAAAGAATTTAAACTGGAGGTGCTCCTCCAAGCATCAGGTAAAGTTATTAATTGAAAAATGGAAGGAAAAATAATGAGACCTGAATTCGAACCAGGAACCTCAAGTGTCATTAGCTCGATGTCTCTACCAATTGGGCTTGGAGGATCACCTCCAGTTTAATTTCTTTATTTATCATGTGTGGTCATCAAACTTTCTGGTGGTTGGGTAGGAGAAATTCTCAATCTGTGAGCTGGGTGCCCCTCCCATTGGGCTTTCCACTTTGACAACTTGGTGACAGCATAGGTCCAATTGGTAGAGATGTCGAGCATATGACACTCGAGCTTCCTGGTTCGAATTCAGGTTGTGGAATTTTTCCTTCCATTTTTCAATTAATATCTTCCATGCTTTGTATAATTTATTTTTTTTTTAATTACAGACTTGTAAAAAATCCTCTCTCCTGATCTTTTCTTTTCTTCTCTCTCTTATCCTTTCTCTCTTTTTTTTATAACTTTTTACAGATTTTCTTTCTTCTTCACTTTTTAGTCATCAAAATCAAAAGAACTGATGACTTCCATCTCCTGTCAAACATCTGATCCAATCTTCCATTTCTTTGGAGAAGAAATCTTGAAAAAAAACTGTCAAGAATGCTCTGCTTCTCTCTCTTCCTCAGTATTTGACTTTGCACCCCAAACACTTCTGTTTTTTTTTTGGGTTTTTTTTAACGTTTTACAGGAAAACTCCATACGGTAAATCGACTCTTTCTGGTACATTGCGGGTAAACTCCATCAACACTTCTGGGTACATTGTGCATTAGTGCTCTTCAATTTTTGCGCACAGATGCAGACGTAAATCGAGGTATATGTAAAACGAGGGTCTACTGTATCATAACCTGATGTAATAACCTCTTGTGGTTGAGTTTTCTTCGCGAGGATGTCTTCAAGCATCACAATTGATTTTTTACTGGGAATTTATTGTCAATTACCTTTTTATTTTTGACCTTAGCCAAGGCGACACTGTATTGTAATTTCAGTACATGTATCAAAATATTTTTTTCTTTTTTGGAGGCCATTTATTCGGTTCAAGCTTATTTAATTTATTTAATTGTTAATGAATAAACATATATGATAATTTTTTGTGATTTTGTTTTTATTGTTTAGATATTAGTTTTATTTTAAAAAAAAATTAAATAAGTGGAAACATCTTATATAAATTTAATAATTAAATAGTGACACAAAAGGAGAAAAATCGGGATCATTAAATTAAGTCTAAAAGGTCTAAAAACCAATTATTTAAAAACTCATTAAAATAAGCACCATTAGATTTCCTACTTAAGTAATTTTCCACTATAAACTTTTTTCTTTTTCTTTTTTTTTTTTAATTGTTGAATGAAATATCATTTTATTCTTAATATATCACGAAGGCAATATGAAGCTTGCACATTTGTAGATTTATTATTATTAATATTAATTTTAAGAAATGTTGCCTTTCTTCCTTCCTTGTCTACGAAACTGAGCATTTGATAAAGAGTGACGCAAGTGCGTTTAATGAGCATGCTTTTTCAAATCAGGTAATTTCATAGATACTACTTATAGTAAATGTCAATAAGATCAATGACGATTTATGACCTGCTCAAAAACATGTACGGTCTGGGAATACTACACGTATTACCATATTGCCGCCATAGCAGAGGCATGCGGGTGACATAAGAGTCAAAGTATAATTTAAATAATAATATACCCATCTCCATCAATTTCACAATCTGGTTGCTTATTTCAACATGCTGCAGCCATAAAGCGGCATGAAATGTTTTATAAAAACCCCGAATTCATTTACATAGTAAACACAGCAGTCGTACCGTCCGCCGCCATTACGTTTGCGCTCCCGTTCTTGTCTCGTAAAGAAACGAGACGTTTGCGTGACTTGGATGGGATTTAGAGGTGGGTGAATTTCTTTAATAGCGTAATATTTTACAAATGGATTAGTTGAAAAGCGAGAGAACTGTCCAAATCGGTTTATTCCTCGACACGTCTTAGCATTTCACGGCGTTTGGAGGCGAAACGAGCTCATTGGAGGTAAGAGAAGTGTCTGAAAATTTCAACCTCGTCGCGGCTCATTTTCGATTGTCCCCCCACTTGGACTGGCTTTTGTCCTGTTGGTACGGTCCTTCCATCTTTTTTCCCCCGGCGGCGGGTCCTGTTCACCCGTGGACCCCACTTGGGAAGCGGGGGAGAAGTCAGATAGCGAACGTACGACAAAAGGCGATTTATTGAATAAGTACGGAAACTTGACGGCTACGGCCAACGTTTTACTCGGCAGAACGCCATTCCGCAAGGTCTTACGATGAAGACACCGCCGAGGATGATTTGCATAATTTATTCGACCTCATTTTGGCATATGGCTGCTACCCGGACACCGTGAGGTAGGTTTTGGTTTGGTCCACAAGCAAAGTGGTCGAGTCCACGAATATGGAAGATTGACTTACAGGGCAAAACATCAGCCCACGCTCACTTTCTTCCCTACTTGGGAAGAATATACGCTCTATTACCTGTAACGCCAATGTTAAATCCCACGACTATGTCGGATGTTGAGGGGAGAAATGGCAGCAGAAATAGGAGGAATAGAAGGCGTCGTTGCTGCTGCTCCTGCCTCTGCTGTTGTTGTTGTTTTGACTCGCGTTATTGTTAACGTGATGACAAAGAAACACTCGAATCAATGTTTCAGCTCAATTTGTAGGGCCTTTCATCGCCTACTCATTTGTCTCGAGTAATGTATCACTATCGATCAGCCGTGCTTTTTAAATGTCACATTTCTTTCCAATGAATTCGATAAATAAATAAAATTTTTTTAACCCTAATTGGATAGTCCTCTGTCATCTCTCTCTCTCAAACATTTTGTTTATTTCCTCCTCCTCCTTAATTGCTTTCATATTCCAGACTTTTAGCCAAATTTTAGACAAGGTAATTCGCATTTATTTCTTTGTGCTTTCTGTTGTAATAAGCCAGAAAGAAATTATCCCCTCAAATTATTGGGTGTATTTCTTTGATCTGTACATGGGTGTTTGTGTGAACCAAAAAGTAATTGAACCGATTCGAATCACTCCTCTTTTCACTTTACAAATTAAGATGGATTGGATGGATTGCTAGCTAAAGAAACCGCCATTGCTTTCCCCCCTTTATTGGTATTATTAAATTAAAAAAAAAAAGTTATCCCTCCATGTATCTAGATGTTGTTTGATGTTTAGTAGTAGTAGTAACTAGTTCAATGTTTATGTCCCCCTCCCCACCTGATATGATCACAGTTGAATACAATCAAGTGAATTTTATTGTCTCTTGCTCGTAGGACATGTCATACGGGAAAGACACAAACATTTGTAGCATGCATCCTTCTGATTTAATCTATTGATTCAGGTAATTCATCTTTGTTATCTATATATATCTGTAAATTAAAAAAAATTTATATATGTTGTGATTAAAACATTTTTTGGTATATGTGTATTTTAGTATACCAAAGCTCATACTAATTCAGGATTCGTTAATACTTATGGAAAATAAAGAAAAAATTTAATGAAATGTTAACACACTAGCAGCATATACTTTCAGTGTAAATTCTTATGCAAATTCCGAGTTATCGGTCACTAAAAAGTTGGTTATCCGGATCGCTACACTCGATTCTGACATCTTAAACTTGCTACTCCATAGAATTCGGGAGCATACAGTGTAGTGGTCCGGATAACCAACTCTTTAGCGACGGATAACGCGGAATGTGCATAAGAAATTATACTGAAAATATATGCTGTTATTGTGTTAACATTTCGTTAAGTTTTATCCTTATTTTCCGCAAGTTTTAACGAATCCTGAATTAGTATGAGCCTTGGTATACTAAAATACACATATACCCATTTTTTATGCTTTTTATTTTTTTGATCCCAAGCCATGTTTTAATATTAAAACAGAAAATATAAGAATTTTTGGTTTCAAGACATGGCATTATTGTTCTTATAGTATTTTTCATAAAAGAAAACCAACGAAACAAACCAATCAGAATTGGTGCTTATCGTTTAGTTATTCCATTAATTGCTCCAAGCTCTCGCGCATCAGAGCTACAAACGTTTCAATAAATTTTCCTTTACACAGAGTAGATTAAATATTTGTAAACTCTAATTTGTATATTTAAAAATATCACGATGTGGAAGTTCACAATTAGAATTAGCATTAAAACATTAAGAATTAGTTCTCTCTAACATCAGGAGAAAGTAATGAATCAACAGTACTTGCATCTGATTGGTTTCCACTCTGACCTGAACAAAGGTCAACTGTCTTCTTTTATGAAAAATACTATAGAAATTAATTTTTTTTTTTGGAAACACAGAAGAACCTCGATTTTCCGACCCTCAGTTAACCGTTCGGCCAATGAACCGTCATCATCTATGATATCCCCCCCCCCCCCATGATATACATTTACAATTTTTCATGAATGTATGAAGAAAATATTTAGCAAAGTAAAACTACGACAGGTACCCTGTGCAAGGCTGCTTTTCCCGTTTGCTACCCCTTCTTTGCCTTGATGCCACTACCTGTCCCTTTGTAGTACAGTATTCACCTTGTTCAAAATGTAAACATCCTGTCTGGATAAGCTTACTTCCACCTGTAGGTTGTAATGCCATTGGCGAAATATTCGATGCTGTCGTGAATCAACCAATAGCATTACAAACTGTTCCCCAAAGCCCGAAAATGGAAGTTGGCAGCGCCTTCAGTTTCGGTTTCACTAATGTCATCCATAAGAAGGTGGTTTTAAGTAAGTTAACAAGTGTATGCCTGCACCTGTAGTTACACAATATTATCAGGTCCAGTGGAAATTTTTTTTCTTCACCCAAGAGTTACTTTTGGAATGGTTACAATCCTCTCATAGAATGCTTTGAATAATGCAAATTTTTTATAGATTAAAGAGAAATGATTGGTCATTCTTTTGCACTTACTTGTCTAAGTGAAAACATCCAATTTTATTTTGAAAAAAACCCGCCTGAAATGGCACCTACATCACCAGTAATTTGAGCCTGCCCGTTGTATGAATTTAAACTTGGCCATAAAGCAATGGAGGCTGCTCGTAAATTTGTACAGCATTCGGTGATGATTCTGTCACCGACCAGACGGCACAGAATTGTTTCAAAAAATTCAGAACTAGTGATGAGCGTCTTGAAGATGAACCACGTACTGGCCAGTGTAGTCCATTTTGAGCTCCAAAATCCAGGACAAACTATCACAGCAGACATGTATGTTGGTCAGCTTCAACGTACCACATGAAAAAAATCGGCAAAAATAGCCAGCTCGTGTGAACTGTAAGGGTGTTGTTTTACTTCATGACAATGCACTTTCACATATGGCAAAGCTGACCCGTCGGGCAATAAACAAACTGCCTGGGAAGTGTTACCTCATCCACCGTACTCTCCGGATATCTCTCCAACAGATTATTGAGAAACAAGTGCTTCAAGACAGAAGAAGAGCTAAAACATGATTTGGGTGTGTTTTACAACTGTAAAACTTGTGACTTTTATAAGAAAGAAATTTATGATTTAGTATCTCGTTGGGAGAAGGTTGTTGATAATGATGGAGATTGTTTCGATGAATAAAAAAATTCGTTTATGCATTAATCTGAGCGCCAATTGTAATATTTGCAAAAACGAAAAAATATTGACCTGATGTTTATTGAGTATTGGCCAAATATTGTGTTGTGTTGACTACTGAATTGTACCACTAAACATGTCGAGTGCTAAAAGAAAACTTGTTGTGCTTAATATATGCCTTATTACTGCTGTTTATTTAAATAAAACGGAAAATCCATCATTTTCGAATAACCATCACCCCCTTCCCCTCTGTTACAATGGAAAATCGGGATTCTACTGTATATGGCCAGTCTCCTTTTCTTTGAGGAGGAGAGATGTTTTATAGACCTCACCTTCCTCAAAAATTTTGCCCTGCTTAAAACTGGATTCATACGCAGCCTTAAATGCCTGGAAACTAATTTCAAGGCCTGGAAAGCTGGAAAAACAGTATAAAATTAGCTTTTTCTGCCATTTTCATTTTTTGTTTACCATGCCTAGTGGAATTTCTTTTACATATATTGGAAAATTTTATTCAAATTTCATTTCGGCATTAAAAACTGTCCGTGCTAACGTTGCGGGATAAGTAAGTAAAAGTAGTTCTGAAGTCGGGTTTTATTGGCTGACTAAACCTTACGATTTTCATGTTCCATGGACACGAAAACGTAATTCTTAAAAACGACTTAATGCATCATATAATGTCTGTCATGACAAAAACTGTATAAATCGCTCCATTGTTAAAGAAATGAAAAAAAAAACAAAACAAAACAAAAAAACCCTAATCTAGCTGCACTAGTTGCGCATAACTAATACTATTGCGTTTCGACCAGCACTTTAAAAATTATCATTTCTGTGACCACCACTCCTATAATTATGCATTATATGGCGTAAGTTTAAAATATCAATAACATTTAAAATTCACTGGTATTCCAAACGTTGCAAGAGCAGCTGACTACGACTCTTGTTGTAATATAAAAATGTCTTTTTTTTCTCTGAAAAATTAACCAACACTCGCCTATTTCTAGGTAGATCCACGTATGTATACTGTCATAATTCTTGGTTTGGAAAAGTTATAAAACACTTTGGAAAAGCCTGGAATTTGAAGCTGATCAAAGCGTATAAACCCTGTTAAAAAAGTCCCAGTGAAGGAAAAATTTAATATTTAGTCTAAAACATTTTCCATTCATTACTTCAATAAACAAAGTACAGTAAGATCTTGACTTGCGTCGTTTTGCACTTACGTCATTTATAAATTTCCACCACTGTTTTGGTGTTATGACCCTTGTTTCACACTTGAGCCAAAAAAAATGCGGTTTCCTTTCCCCCCAAAAAATTATAAAAAATGCAAGTGTTCAATTATTATTATTATTATTATTATTATTTGAATCATCATGAAAAGATGCACAATATTGGTTGCAGTGAGAAGAACATCAAAGAGTCATGGGATGAGGTATCTTAAGCATGCATGAATGGTGTTTGGTGGAAGCTGTGCCCTCATTTAGTTGTTGATTCTGAAGGGTTTTCAAATGTGATGGAGCCATCACAGTTCAAATGTGGTGGAAAGTGCTGTGGCACTGGGACAATGCCTGAATTTCGACATATGCATTGAAAATGTCAAACTTTTACTTTCTCATTCAGATGATCTTTCTAATGAAGATCTTATGTTCGTAGAGGAGGAAGTTTAGGAAAAGATTGTATCTGCTGATGAAGATGAAGGAGCACTTTCTGATGCTTTTAATCTTTTGAAACTGCTATTGCTATTTTTCAAGAGAATGATCCCGACTCTGAACGTAGTTCTTGTGTAAATAGAGGAATAAGAAATTTGTATCAGTGCTACAGACAATTGTATACGGAAAAAAGTGAAGCTTCTGTTTATTTTCTTTTTTAAATAAAGCTTACAACATGAATGTTGACAAAAAAGTCAAGCTTCTTGGATATATTTGTCCTTATACAGGCATAAACATGTGCTTCTCTATTTATGGTCAGATGACTATTCAAGTACAGTTTTTTATAATTTTTTTATGTTATAGAAAATGGTGTTTCAACTTAAGTCATTTCAACTTACGTTACACTTTCCGGGAACCAATTAGTGACGTAAGTCGGGATCTTACTGTACTGCAAAATTTTACATGTTTAGTGGTATTATTCATTTTCTTGCTCATTAAGAATCATATGAAGTTCTCTGATGTTGTCTGTTTATTCCTTTGGAATATGAGGGGGTGTGACATAGTGCTGACCCTCTTGGCTCCCAACTTCAGATTAGAATCGTTTGTACAGTTTCCACAAAAGCAGTAAAAAATTTCATTTTAAACCGGCTGAAGAATCAAACTCTTCAGGAGACTGTTTCTTAATGTTTATGTTTCTTCATTTCCAACTTCTTAATGTTTGTTTTTTGACATCTCAGAAGGTTGTTTTATTCTCAGTGCACCAGTGCAATGATCTCATGATCACGTACTTGAAACCACGGCTCTGATCGAATAAGAGAATTCCTTACTTTGATGATGTTATACTGTTGTTCCTTTTAAAAGACCTTTTTTATGTCTTTGTAAAAGAAGTGAAACCCATAGGATGAATTGGGAACACCATGAATGCCCCACAGGATGGAAAGGGCAAGTGCAGTGCCATAACTTTTAAAAGGTTTTAACCCAAGATAGCCAACGTTCATTGATTCAACGAACATCAAAGATGCAGGGTCATGGAAAAGAATGCCGGATTACAAAATCGTATTACGCAAACGAATAAACACATACGCACATAAATTGAATACTAAAATACAAAGAAAAGTACAAAGTTTTCTATCCATTTCAGTAAGTTTCGGTATGTGCATCATTAGTTGCTCTACAGACAAGAGGATAGTCAGTCTTTCTCACAAGAATTATTTCCACGGATTAAGATTTTATTTAATAAGGTTGTAAAATTCCGGTATTCTTTTTCGATGATCCTTTATTGTTGTAACTTTTTATCTTCAGGGCTATTTATTTTGAGATCATGTGTCAACTTATTCGCTGTTGGATTCTCTGACAGGAGGGTTTCGTTCAGGAAATAAGTGTTAGTTGTTTCGACGAATTGTTAGCTTTTTTTGTGAATTTTTGCGATTTTATAAAGTTGTATATTCTGACTATTCAGGGTTCTCCCCAGCCTCTTTGTAAGGGCCGTGCCCCCCCAGCTGGTTTTGATGACCACCTGGCTGAATACTTGAAAATTTGCACAGCACGTCATGATGTTTTATTTATTTTTAATTTTTGATTGCCTGGATATTTGTGTTTCCACCCACCTGAAAATATTTTTATATTTTTATTGCCTTTAATACTGTCCTCTAGAAGAATGTTGACTGTCGACGAATTTGTACGAGCTTTGCAAGAAAATAGTGCCTAGCCTACGTTGACTAAAAGCCTAAATGATAAAATCAAAGATGTCCTAGATCTCACTGATCATGGGCAGACTTCAAAATATTATATACAGAAACGTTTCAGTAAGTAACGCACAATTATGTGTTATCAGGGTTCGTATGATACTTGAAAATCTTAAAATGTGCTTATTTTTTAAAAATCAATGTCCCAGAAAAGAGATAAGCAGAGAGCCAATTTCTTCCAAAAAATATTTTTGTCTTAACTTTCTATTGCTGTTCTGTGGTTGAATATACTATACGTTTTATATTTGTATAACTTTTATTAACGTAAATCACATTTATGACCTTTCAAAGTTTGCTCATTTAAGATTTTTTTTCAGTTTTCAGGATTTTTTTTTTTTTTTCAACATTCATCGTTGTAAAAAACTGGCATAAAGTTTCTTTGTGAAGAGTTTTGAAATATAGCAGTGCTCCCACTAAAATTGACAGAGGGCAGGGTGTCAACTGCAGTAAGAGGGCAGATCATGCAGTGCCAAGGCATCTCATAGGGAAGTGGGGTGAGGGGCACAGGCAGGGCTAACCTTAATTATGTGGTTTCTGTTTAAAATCAGGCGGGAGGATACATGGAAAAGCAAGAGCAAATTGATAAGCACTATTTTCGCGGAAAAGCACTGTTTTTGGGAACGAGCTTACTACTCTCTTGACAGGGCACAATACTCTTGAAACCAAGCGGGAGCACTGTATAGTTTTTTAATGTATAAATGGCTGTTCTGTTGAAAATAAATTCTGTATATAGAAAGTGGTAGGTTATAGGCAATGCTGAGTATACAGGCATAAATTAAATGTTGGGTGTTACTTGAAGGATTGTTTTCTAAGGACAAAATAGAATGAAAATATTCTTGGAAGTTTAATAGACTGCATACGTTTCAAAGAAAATTACTGAAATGTGATGTCAAGTTTTGTTCATGACACGTGGGCCATAATTTCTATGCCAGCTTCTCCACAAAAATTGGACGGCTTACGGGGAGTTCATAGTCCGCTAATAGTTCAACCTTATGTGCATGTATGCCCATTAGTTTCCATAAGCGCTCGGTGCACGATATAGTGCAGTGACCGCAATTTTCATGGAGATAGCTGGCCCATGTAACCCTCATAAAGCCTCCGACAGTTTCTCTTCCTTCTTCGACGTGTCGTGGCTTATTGCCAAACGTTCATGATTTTCACCGAAAGTCACCCAGATGGCTGGATTTACAGTTTCGTGCACAGCTGTTTATAAACATGACTCTTGTGATGCTTTTTCAATTGCAAATCTTTTATTTTATTTGTAGCAGCCTGTGAAGTTTCTATAATGTTTGTGATCCCTCTTTGGGTTGCTGGATTTTCACACAAGACAAGCTGCTTGATCTTTCGAATGACCTGTGGTGCTCAGCTTGTGGGAACTCGAGGATTTTGCCATTTCCAGCCAGTTGGAATTAACCCTTCCCAGGATTTTCTTTTTCCATTTAGTACTGCCGATATGCCTTTCTTCGAAACTGAGAAATTTCTTGTTTTACACGAGCTAATTATGGCAGAATAGCTGTAATTAGCGTTGGAAAGGACAGTAATATACCCTTATTTAGTAAGGCCCGATTTTCAGAGACATTTTTTCATGACATTTACTACCTTTGAATGAAACACAACAATGCGGATATACCACACGATTTCAAGTGTTTTCTGTCATGTGCACGTAATAAATCGTTATCAAAGATCGTAATCAGTCTTCTGTATATATCAGACTTATTTGATAATACCTCAATTAATTGTAACAGCAAGGTATGCTCGGTGTTGCTGTCCCACTTGAGACAAAATTGTGAACTCCAAAATAAAAATGGCGTGTACGCTGTCTTTGTCTATTGTCAAAGAGCAACGAGGTTTTTGTTTGTTTTCTGTGGTCTCAACGGAAAACCTTGACTGAAATTCACAACAAATGCTGGAAGTGCAATACTGCTGTAATATTTCTATGAGGTGCAGTTTTTTGCAAGCGGACATGAAGACCTCACAGATTCGCCACTTTACAGCCGGCTGTAACGGCTGCAACAATAAGCAATGTTGCACGCATTAAGCATGCATTTCGGATGGGTTCATTTGGAGATTTCGGCTGAATGATTCAACATTTTGTTCGAAATAGCGTACGACATTGTTCATGAAAAGCTGCAATTTCATCTGTGTAGTCTGAAGAGGTTCACAGCCGAGCAGTGGTTTGATTATCATGAGGAAGTGAAGTCGGCTGACTCCATGTAGCTTTACATCAGAAAACTTACTTTTACACAATGAAATAATGAAATTGGTGCTATGATAAAAGAAATGTATTTAGCGACTAGGTTCTTAGTGTCGAAAAAATAAGTTCTGTAGCTTCATTGCCACTGTTTGGTTTCGATATATAGTAGTCTCCAAAAAAAATTGTGTGTTACTTATTGAAATGCCCTTGTACATTAAGAAATCTGTAAAAATAACATCAGCCTTAAATAAATTTTTAATTTTGAACTTGTGGTTTTATTTAGTGATCCTTTATGTATTGTTTACATTTAAAATCTAATCAACAAAACTGCTTTTGTTAGGAAAAACAATTACAAGAAAATTGCTTGCCGAAATGACAAATCATTAGTTTTTTAGGACTATTGTTTAACATTGGCTATCCAGGGTTAATTAATGCAGCCAAATGTTCATCTTTAGTATTTTAAAAAAGCACTAATTATGATTTGAAAAGGCCACAAGGCAAAAATATACTAATTAATGCTTCCATGTCCACAGTGGCGCAATTGGTTGGTGCATCTGCACAGTGAGCAGAAGGTTCCTGGTTCGAACCCAGGCTGTGGAATTTTCTTTCCTCTTTTTCATCAATTATTTAAACATCTTAGGTTTGATGTACATGGAAACTGTACATGGAACTTAATGTTTGAGATAGGGAACCAATGGCTGGAAATGCATATTTCAGATGCCACGAGATCTTGTCCTCTGCAAGAGGATTCAACTACAACATGACTGAGGTTTCCATGAACACCTATACCCTGTCTCGGGTTTAGTTGAGAGTGACATCACAACTAAAACTATTGCTGTTCGTCCACATGAAGAAATAATTTGAATAAATTTCTGTAAAAAAAGTTCAAACTTTCTGTTGCAATCATATTTCATATTTTTCTCCTCAATATAATAAAATATCATCGGATAGAAAAGCCATTTAACGAAATTAAGAAGAAAAAAAAAATTAATGGCGGAGGCAGGGTTTACTTTAACGCTAAATTTAGCGTAAATTATGCTAATACTTATCTGTTGGATGCTATTTTGAAATTTTTAAGCGTCCGGAAAGATGCTAAATTTATATCACGGATTTCTTGTCTGGTTAAGTTAACTTGTAAAATTCCCTATGATTGGTGCGATTTTTAATTGTTAATTGGCTAAGATGTAACATGTGATCACCGACATCATAACCAAGGTTTTTCGACATAAAAGCAGAGTGAAAGTGAAATTCCTGACAGCAAGACTTGTAAGAGGCCTAGAGTAATGACTGACTTTTTAGTCAAGGAAAAGTTTCATTCGATTCACCTTCGGTTACTGGTAATAATTCAACCGGCATTGAAGGAGTAGAAGAAAATATTAGTAATGAACGTGATTTTTTTTGAAAGAGTACGCTAAATAAATAAGAGGGGACCCAATAACTGAAATGCATGGGGTCCGAGGGACTCAATAATTATTCTCCCTAAAGCAAACCCTGCGAGGGGATACGATGTCAGAAGTGAAAGGAGGTCCTATCCCATGGCCACTGTGATTGCTGGATGTCACTTTCCGGGACTTTTTCTTATGGAGTCGTATCAGTTGTCGTTAAATGAAACCACAGTAGAATCTAATGCTATACTCCTAGCCAGGGTCCAAGCCGCAGACACATACAATAGACACCAGGGATATTTGAATGAGTATGGCTAAATTTTTGTGTTGTAATGCAGATATTGATATACTGGTGGTTCTGACTTTGAACAGTTACTCTGTGCTATAAGTTGTTTGTATTAAAAAATTGTTTACTCTGAAAAGGAAATCAGCATACAATAATACTCCACGTATTTCAGGTTCCATATATTTAGTTGTTCAGGATTCGTGGTTCTTGACTCCCTAGTTCAAAATACTCATGACCACGTCACATACAGCTTTTTCAGTTGAGTCTTTCTTCAGCAATAATAAACTTATATTGTTGTAACCAAGTGTTCTTTATCTCAACAATATCAATTTAGTATTGCTGATGGAAGGCTCAGTTGAGAAAGTTGTTGGTTATATGTCCATCAGTCTGTTGTCCTCATCTGCGGAATTTTGACTCTGAAGGTTTGAGACTCACAACATTTGATATGCAGGGTTTAAAAGGTCTGGACATTGTCAAATATCCTGAGAATACACTTTCGATCAAAAAATAAAAAAAAAATATCTAGTATGTTTTGGAGCTCTATTCAGTTGTGCAAACATTAAGCCACCCTCCCTTGTAGGTGGGGTAGGGGGCAATTTTGAAATGTTAAATGGGAAACCTACAGTAGTAGACTCTGAATCTGTAATAAAAAATGGAGTTGGATACTTCAGATAAGTGGTTCCTAAAATTTTTTAGAAACATTATCCAAGTTTTAGAAAACTGTGACATGCTCGTTTATAACCATGTAAACAAGAACAGAAATCACAATTTCATAAAAGTAAATTTTAATTGAAAGCTGTGGACATGCATTTTGGGAGTTAAGCTTCCATGAGTGGGTGATTGGTTGGTCCTATTTAGATGATTTTTTTTTTGTTTTGTTTGTTTTTTTATGCTGGACAAGTTTGCAATTGGGTTTTTTTCTCTATCCCTTACGGTTTTTGAGATAAATTTTGAATGTGTCCTAATTTGCATATTCGGATGATGAAAATTGCACCATGGGATAGGCCACCCACAACTTCCTATTCATTGGATTCATCAAAATTGACATATCTGCTTCGGTTCAAAAAATAAAAGGGGGGTTCAGACTTTTGTATTCACCCCGTATATAATTTACAAATCCAATTAAAAAGATGTTTATTTACATTATGCAGATTTATGAGTTTAGAAGCATTTTTATACTGTCTAGCTCCGAGATCATCAATAAAGAGACATGTCATTTACCTAATTTGCATGTAATGCTGGCTGTTGAGCGTTTCATTCAAGAAGTTGCTGCAACGGTGATGTTATAGTTTCAATTCATGGGATTCATAGTTTCATTTCATTAAGTTTTGCTAGATGTTCAAATCAAGATATGATGTGAAGGGTTACAAGTTCTTTTAGTAGATTTTCTCGTTGGCTGTGACCGACTGGAACTTGTCTGGCCCAGTGCTATAAGTAATGTCTTAAGAGCTGCTCAAGAGCCCTTTTTATTTTGCAAAGAGGAAATCTAAGAGTGAAAATCCATTGATATGAACAATGGAAAAAAGACCATCGTTGTTCATTCTCTTCTTTCTATTGTTCATATCATAGAACTTGTCAGCAAATAACTGCAGTTTAGTGAAAACTGCTAGTGAAGACCATCATGTCATCTTTGTCAAACCAATATCTGCTGTGTGCACTTTTTTGAGATTTCAATAATTTGACCCTTGCAACAAGTTCAGTAACCAAACTTGCATATAAAAGAACTGCTATGTGCTTATACCCTCTTGAACACTATACAACGAACCATGACCACTTGTCAAATAAAAACTGCTCTGTGATAGTATTGCTTTTTGCACATAGCAGATATTGGTTTGACAACGACATAGCAGATATCTATCTGTTCTAAAACTACAGTCAACTTCCTCGTTGCAAAAGAAAAGACAAAGCTTTTGAGCAGCTCTCAAGGTTAATAAATGCATATTATGACGTCTATCACGCTTCGCCCCGAGTGTTTCAATGGTCCCAAACAGATGGCGCCTATTAACAACTTATTACACTGTTAGCATGGAAAAAGTCTGAAATGACACATCTCTTTATTGATGGTCTCTGGTCTAGCTGTACTGGACAGTAATGACCAAAATCCATGTTTTAGATGATGGTGTTTCCAGTTGCTTTAGTTTATCTGTAAGTATAATCTTTAAGTGAATATGAGATCTTCAGAAAAATAATGGAAAAACTGTATGACTTGAGCATAATCGAGGTTAAAAAAAAAAAAAATTATAAATACTTGAAAGGGAAAAAAAAATTATATAACACAATTATTTGTTTGTAGCATCACATAAGACTAAATTTATGATAATCAATTTATGGAAAAACCATCAGACTGAGCGAGCTTCTTCGTTATCTGACTCTGCAAAGAATTGAAGGAAATTCTCATGGACTTCGTTGTCGGTCTCATTTTTGAAATGATACATTAATTATTTAGAGTATGTAATAATAAATGTTCATTATAACTGTGGACAATTATAATGGACAATTTTCAGATCGAGCTTAGTATGAATGCAGTGACAGTTGAAAAACTTTACTGGACGAAATCTTATTTCATTTTTCACATTTTAAAACAGTTCTTCCAAAAAACAAAACCAACTTAACCCAAAAAATATGCTTATTTTAGAAGTTCGTATTTGTAATAAAAGCCAATGTCGATGTCTTCCGTCGCGGATTCTGTTGTAGTGTGAATCTAGCCTGATTGTTATGAATTTAATTAACAAGGTGCCTTTATTGTTCAAGTATTCACAATACACAACTAAACAGAGGCAGGAAAGGAGAATTTGTTGATTTAGTAAATGAAACATGATTGCAGTGACTTTTTACATTGCACCTTGCTGCACCTTGTTTCGAGAATTGACTTAGGGAAAAGTAGATGGAAATAGTATACCCCCCCCTCCCTTTCATCTATCCCTGTTGTACGCTGCTATGAATATTCAATCAGCAGGAAGAGTTTTCCCTTGATTGGTTACAGAGCTTACTACGAATACCTTTTTAAGAACTTCAGGAGGTTGTTCCACTCTTGATAGGTCCATGTGTCCTGTATCATTATTGATCAAAGTTTCTAGTGGGCGCTTCAGGATTTCAGCTGTTTCCAGGAAGCTTAATTGTTTGGAATCGTTACTTATTTGCAAGAAATTGTAGTTGTCTATTGTAGAAGAATGCCCTGTAGTGGTAATATGTTTAGCAAAGGCAGATTTTTCTTCTAGGGATTTTTTTTTCTCCTTTGTGTGAAGTGGTGACTTCTTTCATACGTTTTTCCCCACAAAAACTTTTCTTTTATCTTCTCCACTATTTTTTACGTGTATCCATTAATCTGGGCAATGGTTTTGGTTATTTCCACTTATTCGTTTCTACAGTTTTATTCCATAGATATTGAAATTGCCCTATGTACCATGTGGTTAAAGACTGATAATTTGTGGGAATCACTGTGATTATAGAGTCTGATGGAATGTACAAAGGTACATACATGGTTTTTCTGTACACTCCAAATTTCAATTTCTTATCTTCTCTCCCAACTATAGTAAGCCATTTTGGAGAGGATTGTTTGGTTTGCCAGTGTAAGCATTTCCAATTGTAAATAAGCACTAATTAATAGTAATATTGAAGACAAAAACTAAATTTGACAAATCTACAGACTAAGACCTTTCATTTAAGACCAAAATGAATATTAGAAGTGCATTTGTTTTCATCAACGAACTGTCGAAAGAACCAGCCTTGCAACTTAAATATATAGATGGCCTTTGTTTTGTTTATATTTTTTATTGCGCACAGTTAATTTTGGACCGTGCAGCTCTTATAAAAATTAGAGGGAACTATGGGTGCAGCTTACATTTGAAGATAACTGATGAAATACTTTCAGAATATGACAGTGGCAGTGATAGCAATTAAGATTTGTTTCCTATTTTCATCAGTAATTTCAATTAAGATTTTTAGTGAATTGATTCTTCACTCTTTGTTGCTTGTCATTTTTAATTTTTTTAAACTCTTAAATAAATCTTTTATTTAAGATTGATTTTATGAATATACATGATTATACTGACACATAAATATCACATACCATGAAAATTGCAGTGGTAGCCAACTGTTTATTCAGATTTTTGGAATTAGTCGAGCCCTGACCTTATCTGTTTCTCTTTCAACTGTAAAGGCAATAGAGACTGAGAGAGTGTTTAGGTCATTGAGAAAAATTGTCTGCAATGTGGTGAAATTGTCGAAATTGTGAAAAATGTTTTCCACCCTAGTTATTATGGGGCTGTGCATTGTCATGGAGCAAGATGACACCGTGCTACAACACTCTAGATGTTTCCCATCCCCGTTTGGTTTTGGTAGCCTTGCTGAGACATCCTAGTATAGCACAATAACATTCAGCGTTGACTGTCTGTCCAGACTCAGCGAATTTGATCAGCAATGGCCTTGATCATCAAAGAATAGTGTCGAATATACCTTCCCAGCTGATAAAATAGTTTTAACCTTCTTGGGTGGAGGGGAGTGAGCATGCTACCATTGAAGGCTTTGTCGACATATTTCTGGCTTGTTGTGATGGCACTGTTACCACTGAGAGTCTTCTCCTTCCCTTTATTACTTCTGCTGATGAGTCAAGGCACAAAAGATTCTGCATCTTCTGATCATCATTGAGAAGCTTAGGAATCCATTAGGCACACAGGCAGTGATATCCAAGATGGCCATGAATAATAAGGGTATGAAGGGAGCCATGAATAATGTTTGTGAGCATAGCAAGGCAGAAATGCTTATCTGTCTATCTTGCTTGAATAACTTGTCAGCCTGCGCAATGTTTCTTGTTCACGAGTTTAAGTGAATAAGTCAAAGCTGACTGTTACATAATTTTTTTTTTTGGATTCCTCTTTTATTTTATGAATAATTCGGTCAATTTGATAACTTAACGAACTGTGATGTACATTCATTTTAATTAAGAATGTTAAATTTAGTAGACAACAATGATTACTCATATTTAAAGACCTTAATACATGATGTTTTGATATTGCCTGATGAAAGCAACTTTTGGGTTTGTTGTGCATTTTGATAATGATGGCCAACCAATCAATTATGAACGACATCGACAAAGTCATCGCCATGTTGGTACAACCTTGAGTGCCAACATCTCTCTAATTGATTACAATTTGAGGTAGCTGGGGACCACCTCCAAAGAATGGTAGTCTGAGGATCGAAATCAACTGACTACCAGGTACCCGACTAATCACCCTTGATTAGAGATTTGGCCTGCCAGTGTTGAAGAATTTGTAGATGGTCCCTTGATCAATTTCTCTTTGGGCACCAGCAATCGGCTGGTCGAAGATGTGAATAGGACTTTACAGGCTCAAAATCAGATCCTCATACCAAAACAGAAGACACCTAAGCAATTGAGAGACGTGTTGAATATTCCCATGTACAGTCTCGAATGAGACATTGATATTTAAGTTTTGGACTTGAGACATTCCTTTAAATTCCCTTGGATGGGTATTGCCGCTGTTGGTCCCTGAATGTTTTGGAGCTTGGACAGCAATGAATCTGCATGACTTACTGAATTGGAAAGCAGACAAATGTTGGATACGTCAGCAATTTGGGAAAGGAATGTTGAGATCTGGGAGAAGAAACTAGTTTTGAACTGTCGACAAGTGTCAAATGAGACCTTTTGACATATTTGCATTCGAGCTAATGAGGTTAAATCAATAACTTGCCGCTGATCATCAATCTGTTAATTTTGCTCGAATAACTTATTAACTTCACAGTTGTGCTTGGTGTGAATGCCACAGTGAATGTAGCCAGAACTTGAGTTGTCACAACGGTTGTTTCATACCAGCTAATGCACTGTGATGGTGAATATTGTACTGTGAAACACTTTCAGTAATTAATAATCTTAAAACACCATGCTGTTCAATTTCTGTTGCATTATACGTGTTTGATTTTTCTTCTGCGGATGCAATTCACGATGAGTTAACTTTGTGACAGCAAGTGACTTCAAAACAAATAATATACACTATCTACCCAAAAGTAATCGGACACTTTTGATTTTAGACGTTTTGTCAAATATCTAGAAAAATACTAGACGAATTATCCTGAAATTTCAGGGGTGTAAAGAGCATGTTATACATCACATATTTCAGCGAAAGTTTTGTCCCAAAGGCAAACAGGGAACCAGTAACAAAGTGAACAAAAAAAAAAACCTGTAAAAAATAATGTTCGAAATGCGTTATAGTTGTAGCATATGATTAAGACGCTTCTTTTACTTATGTGTTCATTTGTATGAGAATAGCATGTGTATGTTCGTGAAGATATGAAGGTTTCTCTAAAAAAAATCGAAATGATTTTTGTAGGGTTTTTTTTGTTTTCAATCCAATGCAATGCCATTTTCAAGAAACTTAAACTAGAGTAGAGACAACGCCCTGCAATCAGAATATAAAAATATTAAATATTTGATGAAATATGAGCATTTTTACTAAATAATGTTTAACTCTGCATGTGCAAGCATTACCAAAATGTCTTTTGCACAATTTATTAAGTAGCTGAAGAATTGGTTTCACAGTGTCCGTATGTCTGTCCATCTGTCCCTTTCATAATTTCTGCATTTTTTCAGGCCGAAGGTTGAAATTAGGAATGTAGCTTAACTATTTAGTTTGGTTTTGATTGGCCACTGGGGTCGAAAATTCGGGCGTGGGAGTTAGAGGGTACCAAGTGATCTATGTGGTATTTAAGTATGTAAAGTAGTGAAATTCGATATGCATACTCCTCTAGGCAAAATCTACATTCCTATGAAGTTTGGGCCAAATTGTCCCAGTGAGGTCAGAGTTGTGGTGGTGGCAGTCACTTGATCTTTAGAACTATAGCAACTTATGGTGTGTGATATATCATTCGATCGAAAATGATGAGAAAGGAAAGAAGATAGGGTTCTTCTATATTTTCTAAATACTAAGTTCTAGAAAATAAATTTTTTGATAAAAAAAAAAAAATTGGGGATAAAAAGTGCACATGAAGGGGTAAAAATTGATGAACTCAGGACTTCCGCTACTTTCCTATACCTTCCTCGGGAGGCTTAATTTCTTGTTAAGCAAATGTTTAGAGTTACTCTTATGAAAAGCCCAAGCAAATATCGTAAAAATTCAGAAAGATATCATCGATAGAATGAGTTGAATTTCAGTTGCTCCCAAAATTAAACAAAACGTTAAGAGGTTTCCTCCAATTTTTTATTTTTGCACCGGACACCAGTATCAACTTTTCCTTACGCTGATATGAAGGCATATTGACGTGTTAAATCGGAAGAAACCTCTTAACGTTTTGTTTATTTTTGAGAGCAACTGAAAATCAACTCATACTATTGACGATATCTTTCACTTTTGAAGTTTCAGGATAATTAGTTAAGTATTTTTCTAGATATTCAACAAAATGTCTAAATTGAAAGTGTCCGATTACTTTTGGGCAGATTGTGTAGCTTCATTATGCAAACAAACGCCACTGTTACTGGACAGAGCCATTGTGAAATTGGGTGGTGCAGTTCACTATCATTTGAGTCACCCTAATAATCATTAATCATCATTACACCGTGCTAATCATTTTTGCATATCAATTCTATTTAATGGTACTGAGCCATACCATGAACTTCCTGTTCTCTGTTGGAAAGATGGAAAACATTGTAATGCAGTTAGATTCAAGAATTCTAATTTAATTGTTCATTTCTTTTCTTGATTAGAATTCATAATATAGTAGACAAAGCACTTTTGCATGATAAGCAGTGACTGGAGCTATAAGAGTCTTTGAGGCCCCATTGAAAGGACACATGGTCAAATACCAAGTATTTATTGAAAAGAGGCTAATGTATTAATGAAATATGGATGCATGTTCTTCATGCTTCATTTTAGACTTGACTCTCTGTATATGGGGAAAATAATGAAAAACTTTAGAATTTTATTATGAAAAGGATAGAGCCATTAGTGACAGTAGAAAGCAGGAAAAAAATCAGGCAGCCTTTTGAAATGTCATTGAAGAGGGAAAAAAATAGCAGGAATGGAGATTAACACCTGTTTTAGAAACAGGAAAAATAATTTTAGTTCTTTGGTTAACAATTGTCGCATTCATCATGCATAATAATTCAAAATTTTGCGTGCAATAGAGAAATTATGCATCAACAGTTATTTATTTTTATTATGAAAATTCGTAAGTGATAGTAGATACTTGTAATTATTTTCTTGCAAGAATTAAAATAGATGATTAATCGCTTTTCTTGTGGAAAAAGATAGGGCTCGTTTTCATCATGGTCATAGAGTAGGTCTTTAAAGAAAGCTCACGTAAAGTTTGTCAGAAGGTGAAATAGTATAGGAAGATGTGGTGAAAACG
The DNA here is from genome assembly GCA_023313115.1 of Rhysida immarginata. Classification (NCBI taxonomy): domain Eukaryota; kingdom Metazoa; phylum Arthropoda; class Chilopoda; order Scolopendromorpha; family Scolopendridae; genus Rhysida; species Rhysida immarginata. The sequence goes on from JAHWFO010039269.1 coordinate 67,342, forward strand.
CACACATATACAAACTCACTCACTTTACTTATTTACACATTTATTTTAATTGCTTTGGCTGTTATTAAGCCAACATCCGCTCTTGCTACTGATTGAGTGCATGAGAAAAGATTGGATGATGTGATTGTTGTAGTTATAAACTAACCTAACTCACCACTGCTTTAAATATTGAACAGGAGAGACTGCTCAGATGAGCAGAAAGTAAATAAATAAAAGAAACTGTTGTGTCGGCGATTAACATTCAATTGTTATCGCACACGATCCTCATAATTGTAGTGGTGTTTGTTTCTGTGATATTTGTCCATTGTTATGTCCACCATTGTTGTTGTTGTTGTTGTTTGGAGACGAACGTTCGTCAGCTGTTCTCTCTTCACTCCCAGCCATAATCGTTCTGATGACACGCTAGTCATCCGTCCCATTGCAAGCGAAAATATTCGTCGGAGCCGGAGACATTACCACCAGGTAAACCCATAGTTCCTAAGTATAGTTCGTCTCCTATACCATTCCATCGAACCCCACAGAAACGCAATAGAAACTAACTCGTGGCCAGCTATTTTAGTAAGAATGTTTATTTAACTCTGAACCTTTCTAGGTAGTGTTCTCCCCAGAAAATTTTATCAGATAGGTGGAAAGAAGAAAGACCACGTGGGCAAAGACTAAAAAAAAATAAAATAACGTTATAGATGTACAACATTAAGAAATTTTTCATTTATTAAATTGGGCGGTCACTGAAATCTCCTTGGTAGTGCAGCCTTTCGAAACTGTGTGGGAGAACACTATTAGGTTTGGCATTGCTAACAATTGATATAAAAGATGCGTTTAACTTGACACCGCATTGTTTAATAAGTTGACACACTTCGACATTTTCTTAATCAACCTTAATCATCATCTGAACAATTAACAAGATTAGAATTGGTATTAGATTTAAACATTGCTATTTACTCCTTGCTTATCTCTGAAAGTTAATTGTATGTTTGAATTATTCAGATTTGATGTTAAATATTTCTTGAGGATGAAACAGTAAAACTTCCCAAACAGACTTCAAGTGAATGGATATCAAGCAAAATTAATAGTTATATTAAAAAAGAATTTTTCGAAGGAGTGTTAAGAAGCCACAGGATTGTTCAATCCCAAGCAAAACAGGAAATTCTTAACAGTCACTTTTGAATAAAAATTTGACCAAAGAACTAAAAGGAATCTAAAAAATATGATTTGACCTTGGCCTATAGGAACCCAAATTCTCTGAAGTTCCTCTTGGGCAACCCAAAAGATAGATTCTTCCAATATTACAGTCCAGAATCTGAGATTCAATGTAATAATTGCGAATTAGTCTATCGAGGGAAATCCAAACGTAATGTGGAAACCAAAAACATTAGCCTCTTACTAAATTTGGACGTGTGAAACATCTGGACGTGTCAACAAGTAAACTGTCAAACTTCTACAATGAGTGGACAAAGAATACCTATTGTGAAATGGATTGTACTGGATACCTACTGGATGCATTTGAAACTTTAGAAATGAGGTGGGGGGAGGGGGAAATAACGCCCGAATTTACTGCTTAATGGAGATCAAGTATGCAAAGAAGATTCAAATGATATGGAAAGTAGTAAAAATTTCCCTATTAAATGTTTACAGAACTTTAGGAATTGCAAGATGTAATCAAATGTTATTACATTGCTTAATTTAAATTCCGGTCCTATAAGTGATTCTAGACTCCTCTAATTTTTGAAAAAAAAAATCTGATGTTGCTTGATTGGTTGTCTTGCTGGTATAAATTTTTAATTACATTGTCATTCTTGTGTGCTTTCTGATTGGGACATTCACTAAACATGTTGGATTTGATGGTTACCAACTTCAAACAAAAACTGATGAGACTCAATGTCTGTTGCAGCTCCAGCAGTTCAATATGATCTTGCACTCACAAGGGAATTATACAAACATGTATCTCACAGATTCTCACCAAATAGAAATACCCTATTTATTCTACTATAATGCACATCTTGTATAATGCGATTCCACTTTCAGAGCCCAAAAAAAACCAGTAAAAATTTTATCCTCTCATATAATGCGGTCCCCATTTTTGACTTGTCGCGAGAAATGAAATATGCACGAATATACAGGAAAAAAACTTCAATTTTTAATTTTCCAATTTTAAATATGCATTTAAATAAATAAAAAATCTGTAACTTTACAATTAAAAGCCTTCAAAATCTGATTCATCATCTTCCGTATTTTTTTTCCGTATATTTTTCGTATGTTTTTTTTTTTTTGGCTACGGGAAATTCAAATAAAAAATGAATTAATTTGCTATGTAATGAACTGTACATTGTATATACGGGATAATTAAAGTTCTGTGATGTATATTATATGCTAATGTCGTCTGAAGTTCTTTAGGACAAAAGGTCACATTATCACATCGATGCAATGTTGAAGTTGCCATTCATATTGAGAAGTCATTTCGTATTTTTTTTTTTTTTTTGGCGACGGGAAATTCAAATAAAAAATGAATTAATTTGCTATGTAATGAATTATACATTGTATATACGGGATAATTAAAGTTCTGTGATGTATATTATACGCTAATGTTCGTCTGAAGTTCATTAGCACAAAATTCAACTGCCTCCCCCGGCTGCCTTTAATCGTTGCATCACTAATATTATAGTCTTGTATAGTACGGTCCCACAAATTTAGGTGCTTTTTTAGGCCAACGTTTTTTTTACTATAGTAGAATAAATACGGTAAGCTACTCACTGAAGCTACTATTGATGCTTGCAAAATAAGAAAATGCACAATTTGGTTTTTTTTTTCAAAATAAACCATAGAAACGAAAAAATTTGAGCATACATAGCCATACAAAGACTCCATTGTTAAAACCATAGTTAAACCCGTTTGTTTGTATTAATGTGCTTGACGGTAGTTCTCTCTTCTACTACTTAGCAATAAACCAGTAGGCACGAATCCACTTCACATGAAAGCAGTGGAAGTAGACAGCAGACGACAATTGAATGGATTTTCAAGTTTCTAAACAAACTTAGTTTTTAAAAGTAGATTATTAAAATTATCTAATTGACTTCCAGTAAAAAAATGCATATAGTAATTAATAACCATTTCCTTAATTTATTATTTTGTTTTATTAATTAATTCCATAATCTTCGTAAATTTTCTGGTGTTGGCATCCTGTCGAGCGATATGTTGCGTTGATGAGGGGGTATGTATGGCGGTGGTTTATAATTTTGAATAAAAATAGTATTCATGGATGCTTATCTCATCTTATAAATTATTTCGAGACGAATAATTGTGCAGCAAAATTAAGGTTTTCAGAGTGTGTACATGGCCTGGAAAACCTTGAAAATGCTTGAATTTCATAATTTTTTTCCAAGGCCTTAAATAATCGGGGAAAATGGATGTATTTTCTGATTAACTTTGAAAGTCCTTGAAAACTGATCGTTTGTAAGTTCATTATTTAAGTTACCGTTTCATACATTGATAAATGGCACCCATAATATTTTCGTTACTACACCCATAATTCTATGAGTGGAGATTGTTTCCTGCGCTCACAATGATAAATTGTCGCTGTAGTTGCTGAGGCTTAAGTTTTACTTTCATTTTCAGTTTGTAGAATTTTTTCTGTTTCGCTAAAGGAAAAATAAATTACACATAAAATTATGCAACATGGGTAAATGCTCATTCAACAAACTTTGGTTTAATAATCCCACTTATTCAACTTGGATGTCAAAAGATTTGAATAATCGTCATGGAAAACCGTTGTATGGTCGTCATGGTTGTACTTTGTTTGAAAACCGTGGATATTTCCAGTATTTGGAAACAGTGGCTGAGTCTGGATTGAAGTGTCATATGAAAAGCAAAAATCATTGTTCGCTCTTATCAAACTGTGAGAAAAACATTACAATTAGTGTTTAATCAGCTGTTAGTGAATAAAACCAGTAATGGTACGCTGACAACTTCCGTCTTGTCATCTTCAACGTTAAGAATTCCTCATGAGAAAAATGCTACAATTAAAGCTGAAACACTTGGGCATTAAAGGTAGTGAAAAGTCATTATTCCTATTGATCATGTACTGGTAATGATTTATTATTTAAACTCATTGTGTGGTAGCAGAAAATTTCTGAATAGTGTGAAAGCGGAAAATTTCTCCTGTGGAGAAAAAAAACAAAAAAAAAACGCGCTTACATCTGTTGCTTTGATTTGGCTCCTTATTTTAAATTCCTTCTTGTCAGTGATATTAAAAGTGAAAATAAACATTTTGTAATTACATTCGATGAGAGCTTAACCAAATTTACTCAAATAAAACAAATGGATTATTATATAAGAGTAGGAGTTGTGATAAAATATATAAATTAAAAAATAAATAAAAACTCCATTTAATTAAAAGAAATATAAATATAAATAAAAAAAAAAACAACGAATAAAAGTCACCCAATTATATTTCTTTTAATTAAATGGAGTTTTTATTTATTTTTTAATTAATATATAAAATAAATGGATGTTCATGTAAGATTATTGGAAAATGGTAAAACCAAACAAGATATTTGAGTTCAGTCTCCTTGGTTCATGCATCTGCAGATACAGTGATGGAAAAATTTCGAAAATGCATTGAATGTCTTCGATCAAAAAATATTCTTCAATTATCAATGGATGGCCCGAAGGTCAATTGGAAATTTTGTGACTTGTTTCAAGGTTCGACTTCATCTGATTTTAATATGTCACTTTTAAATGTTGGTAGCTGTGGTCTCCATATAATGAACAATTCATTTAGACATGGATCCATGGCTTAGTGGATGAGGAATGGAAAAACTACTTACAAGCATGTACAGATTATTCAACGATTCTCCTGCAAGAAGAGAAGATTTTATAGATTAAATAGGTGCACCAAAGATGCCACTCAAATTTTGTCCACACAGATGGCTTGAAAATTCACCTGCTTGTGAGCGAGCTATTGAACTTTGGTCATATTTTGAGAAGTATAATAATCAAATTACAAAAAAAGTCATAAAAAATACTAGCACTGCTTCCTTTGATGTTATACAAACATTTTTAAAAGATCCCTTTTACCATACCAAAGTTACATTTTTTTAAAAATTCTGTTGCTAAACAGCTATTGCCATTTTTAAAATGGTGTCAGACAGATAAACCTTTGCTTCCATTTCTGGGTAAACACATGGAGAAAATTATTAGAGGTTTAATGAATCGCTTTATTAAGAATACTGTAATGGATGATGTATCTTCAATTTTACAACTCTTTAACTTAGATTTGAAAGATAACAATGTGTGTTGCCACTATCAGAGAATCAATATTGGTTTTCAAGCAGAAAAAATAACAGAGTTTGATGTCCAGGAATGTTAGTGAGCGGCAAGTTATGGATTTCTGATTACAGTGTGGAACATTTTTACAAGAACTACTTTCAAAACTATGGTTAAAAACCCCATTCAGTATTTTCTTGTTCGCCACCTGAAGTGTTTAGACCCTCAGTTAATGGCAACAAATGGAGATACATGTGTCAAAAATTTCAAATCAATTTTAACACTTCTTGTGGATGCACATCATCTCCAGCCTGAAGAATGCGACACCGTGTTTGGCAATTCCAAGAATTTGTAACTGATGTAGCAAAAATAAATCTAGATTTTATAAATTTTGATTCGGCTGATGAGTCAATAAGGATTGATGTATTCTTTAATGAATACATGTCTTCAAATTGACCTTACAAATAGCTGTGGAAAATCATTCAGTCTCTTGTTACTTTTATCACATGCATAAGCATCTGTGGAAAGAGGTTATTCAATAAATAAGGGACTAATTATTGAAAAAATGCAGGAAAATTCTATTATATCTCGGAGGATTATTTATGATCACATTACCTATGTTGGTGGGATTGAAAATGTTAATCTGTCTAAATCCCTTTTGTTAAGTGTTGGAAGCGCCAGGCAAAAGTATATGGCCTATTTGCATATGAAATCAACAGAGAAAATGCATGCTTCAGTGGACAAAAAAAGAAAAACAATCCAAGATGATATAGATCAAATTAAAAAGAAAAAAAAAATATTGAAAAAGATGTGGCACTATTGTTAAAATTTGCTGATGACATGACACAAGGGGCAAAAACTGAAAGAAATTTTGATTTTATCGTTAATTCCAATAGTTTCAGAAAATTGGCACATGAGAAAACTGTATTAATAAACGAACTGGATTGTGAATTAACAACTAAATATGATTTACTGAAAACGACTGACTGAGAAGACTGGACATATAGACTTATAGTTAACTAAATAAACATTTTAAATATACCATATTTTTTGTTTCTTAGGATTCTGTAATGACATAAATTGGAATGCTTCATTAAATATCAAGATATTATTTAAAAAAAAAAAAAAAGTGTTTTCATTTAATTCAAAAGTGTGTTTTCCTTGAATTTTATCATCATTTGACCTGGAAAAGTCTTGAAATCGACTATCTGGCGCCGATCTTGCTTTACCAAGCAGGACAGTCTCCGACGTCCTTTTTCTTTGATGATGCGTGGACGTCCAACACCTTGGCGTCTGCTGCTTGTTTCCACTGTGCATAAATACTAACAAACGATAGATTGCGAACAATCTACCAGTTGTGCAGTTTCGGAAATATTCGTTCCGAGTCTTTGGGCCATTACAATCTGTCCTCTATCAAATTCGCCTTTCCTATCACTCGCAAAATTACGGTAAGTGCAAGTCTGATTCCGTACCTTCTCTAGCAGCAGTTAAATAACATTCCCTTTTAATTACGTGCCTTCCACGTGATCCAGAAGAGTTCATTTACCAATGTGGTGATGGTCATAATGTTTTGGCTCTTCAGTGTATGAACATGTTATGTGAATCCCAGGCGAGATCATGTGATATTAATAGACCCAAATATTTAAACGAATCAACAGGAAGGATAAGCTGATTGTCATAAAATATCATAGGTCTACTTGGGATGTTCCGTTTGTTCTGCTGGAAAAAGAACATGAGATGTGTTTTCTCAGTATTAACGGTCAGAGAATTCATGTCTTTTTCACTCTTTTAATTGCGATAGGTCAAACAAGTTTTTAAAGAGGAACAATTGGATCATATTTGAATTGGAAAATAATAGAGTGGATGTATAAATTGGTCGTTGATGTATAAATTAAATAATAAAGGCGATAAGATCGGCCCTTGTGGAACTCCTCGATTTCTAGAAATTATCGAGGATGATTGACCTCTATGGGAATAATAGTATTGTCTGTTAGTAAGTAAACTAGTTAACCAGGACAAGGGGGGGGGGGGCGCGAATACTGTAAATTGCTGAGAGTTTATAGAGTAAGAGGGGAGTTAGTATATTATCGAAAGCCTTTGAGTAGTCAACGAAGACCACTGCGACGAAATTGTTCTTGGGTATTTCAGCGGAGGCAAATTCTATCAGCTCAAAGCAGGCAGGCGGTCTCGGTGTTACGTTTCGGAATAAACGTGTTGATAAGGGTTTATTAGATTTAAAGAAAAAACAAATTGGGAAAGACTGAGGTAGAATATTTTCTCAAAAATTTTTGAAAATGTTGAAAGCATAGTGGTAGGGCGATAGTTTTTATAAAAGTTGGGATCACCCTTTGTAAATATTGGGTACGTTTTTAAGTTTTCTACTATTAAGTTTTCTTTATAACTCAGAAAAAATAATTTATTCAATATTGAAGACATATTCTTACAGCTGGAAAGTCGAATCTCTCTATAACGAACACATATTTAACGAATTTTTGCTTTGGTCCCAACAACTAAATCTTCAATATAACGAATGTTTACATGTTTGCTGTATAATGAATATTCCATGTAACAAAATTTTAAAGAAGGTCCCCATGACTTACGGTAGGGAATTTCGACTATTTCACAACTGGATTTTCCAAGTGAATCTTTCTTCAGTAAGAATTGTACAGTGCGAATGTGGTCCGCTAGATCATGAAATCGGCTCCAACGTGGTTTTGGCTTGGCTCCCGATCCCAGCCCCCCTCCCACCTCCTGTTGACAGGTGCCGCGATCTCGATATTGAAATTGAATGTAGAAGCCATTCATTTGACAAAATCCCCGATTTCATATAGACCTGTACATGTTTCTGTTTGTTTCCTTTTCGTTTACTTTTACGAAATAAAAATGTCAATTGAATCTACATATTGATGTAGAAGCCGTTCAGTCAAAAAGGGAAAACGCGATCGACAAAATCCCCGATTTCATATAGATATGTACACGTTCCTGTTAAAAAAAATATTTGAAAATCGGCTGAAATTGGATTGTTCGCAGTCGACAAAATCCCCGATTTCATATAGACATGTACACGTTCCTGTTTGTTTCCTTTTCGTTTATTTTTACGGAATAAAAATGTCAAGTGAATCTACATATTGATGTAGAAGCCGTTCAGTCTAAAAGGGAAAACGCGATCGACAAAATCCCCGCTTTCGTAAGACATGTACAGTTTCCTTTTCGTTTATTTTCACTTACTAAAAATGTCAATTGAAGCTTGGACTAAGAACAGATGAAGGTACGTTCATCTGTTCTTGCTTGGACTAATAAGTAAGAGTATCCAAGATTGAAGCCACAGAATGTAGAAGCTAAATGAGATAAATTAGCTAAAATAGGATCGAACGCAGTCGACAAGACCCGCGATTTCATATGCACGGGTACAGTTTCAGTTTCGTTTATTTTCACTTAATAAAAATGTCAATTGATGATACAGTATTGAATGTAGAGGCTATTTGTTAATTATTGTTGATTTGGATGTATATGTTGTTGTATTTGCTGAGTTATGTATGATAAGCTTCAGGGTTTACGTTGACGCTAAAATTCATTTGGGCGGATTTCTTTACTGGTCAGAGCTAAATTGTAAAAATCCCTATGATTGGTGCGTTTCTTTAAAGCTGATTGGCTAAGACATAACATGTGATCTTCGACGTCATATTCGTTTGTCTTATCATCATGAAGCAGTCATGGTTGGTTAATTAAGCAGTGAAAGTCGTCAAACTGCCTACTGCTACTTGCAGCATGGCGTGTAATAAGAGGCCTATAGTTTTGACAGATTTTTTTCATAATAAAAATAATCAAGGAGAAATTTCATCAGAACCATCTTCGATTGACAGTAATAATAAAGTCTTGTAAACATTCCAAGGAGGAGCTTTAGCAGTGAAGCAGA
>JAHWFO010039269.1:77897-135345 GCA_023313115.1 Rhysida immarginata
CCGAGTAGTGTAAGGCACTATTTTTACCCCTTTATCTGCATTTTTTACCTCTCCCCAAGTTTTTTAATCAATAAATTGATTTTCTCGAATGTAATATGTAGAAAATGTAAAAAACCTCGTATCTCCATTCCTTTCTCATAATTTCCGAACGTATGATAGATCACATACCATAAGTTGTCATAGTTCTAAGGACCAAGTGACTGCCACCCCCGCAAATCCAACCCCACTGGAACAATTGGGCCTACTTCATAGTAATGTAGATCTTGTCTAGAGGAATTTGGATACTGAATTTTAAGCCTTTACATACCTAAATAGCACATAGATATGTTGCCCTCTCTGAATCCCACCACCTTAATTCCGATCCCAGTGTACCAATCAGAACCAAACTAAATAGTGCAGATGGACATGCCCATAGTAAGCTACTTTCTGAATTTCAACCTTCTACCTCAAAAAATGTAGAAATTCTGAAGGGGACGGTCTGACATTAAAAAACCAATAAGTAGCTCCATTCTTATTCTACTTATAAGGGTCAGTCAAATGAAAACTGGAAATACATTTTTACAGCTCCTTTATTACAGACAGAGTTGGAACAAGTACACAATTTATCAACGTAGTCCCCCTGCTTTTCGATGCATTTCCGCCACCGAGTCGGGAGGACATGGATACCTTGGGGGAAAAAACTTCATATAATGGAGATCTTGCTTATAGTAATCTGCATACCGAATTTCACTCCTTTATATGCATAAATACACCTAGACCTTTTGGTCCCCTCTAATTTCCACCCCAAAACTCCGATCTTAATGGGCTAATCAAAACCAAACTAAACCTTTGGAATCGCTTTGGAATTACGCCACATTGTTAAACCTAATGTTTGGAATCGCTAGGCAACTGGCCAGGAAGTGACATCATACTTACCAGCTCTATTAGGAATATCATTGACGTATTTAATATTGATAAAAATAAGATTTTTGGCTTTGGATCAGATGGAGCCAATGTGATGACAGGAAAGCATGCAGGAGTTGGGAGATTACTAATGGATGAAATTCCACATTTATTACAAGTTCATTGTGTAGCTCATAAATTAAATTTAGCTATTTCTCAAGCAGGGAAGAAAATTGAATATTTAAACTAAGTTCATAGGACAATTTTCTCATTACATAACTTTTATTCTAACTCTTCATGCAGATATGAAAAACTTCGAAAATTACAGTTACTTCTGCACAATAAAATTATGAATGTTCATGAGCCAACAAGTATACGTTGGCTATCTATACACGAGGCTGTGTCCATGGTTTTTAAGAGTTGGCCTGCTATTATCATGTCTCTTGAACAGAAAGCAGAGCAAAATAAAAATGTTCAAGCCAAAGGGCTCCTCACAATTGTGCAGGATATTAAATTCCCAGCAGTCCTTGCTTTTTTGCAAGATGTTTTAAATTCTGTAACATTCCTCAGCAAAATTTTCCAGAGTGATAGGATTAATTTGACTGTTATTAAACCACATTTATCGTCTATGTTGGATTCTTTAAGAAGTTTTAAAGATGAGCAGTGTTGTCATACACTTAAAAAATTCTTTTCTTCTCTGCTATTTACAAATGATGATAGTCTGAATTATTATAAATATTCTGATGATCTGGATGGGAGTAAAAAGATTATAGATAACAAAAAGTCTGCTAATATAAATACCATAAAAAAGGAGCTCAGTGCCATAAAAAATAATTATTTAAATCAGGTGATTGATAATTTAGAAACAAGATTTACTTCTGATGCATTAACTGTTATTGGATGTTTAGATGTGGTTTTGAATCCGGAAAGGATACCATCAAATTTAACAAATGCAGAACTTGTTTCTTTTGGAAGCAAGGAATTGGAAATAGTCTTAAATCGTTTTAATGATTTCATTAACAAAAGTCGGACTGAAAGTTCATGCAGCTCGATCTAACGCGGTCGCGAAATCTTGGCTCCTGATGATCGCGTTCGACCAGGTCCGTACTGTATGATATTGTTTAGATAGGGAACAATTGGTTTTAGTAGTGTCAGTCTATTATTGCTAAGGAGATTTGGTTGAGAAACTTACTACTGCCATGACCTTTAATTTTTTTAGGAGACTATGTGTAGAGGAAGTTCTCCTGTTGTTGAGTAAGACTTGAAAGCAGTTTTCAGAAAGCTTAATTTTAAAAATGAAAGCTTTTGTTTGTGGTAAACAGTACACAGTGGTGCCTTCATTAGTCTCAACGTACTCCTGATTAACATGGAATGCGGTGACTAAAGAAATAAGTGAAAGCACAATCTTACTCTGTTATCTTCAATGGTCAAAAGCCACTGTTAAGTAATGATGAATCCCAGCCATTAGCACAGGTAACTTCAGCAGATGCCAGTCTCAGAGATTCATATAGAGCAGAGCTTCTTGGACAATGTTGCATGCCATAGATGTGCCAGGTTTAATTCATTCTTCAGTTTCCTGTAGCTTGTCTGTCGGCCCAAACAAACTGGGATTACCAGTATTATACATGGTCATCAGTGTTCTGTGGATGTCCACAACTTTCTGCTTAATGCAGCTCTTATCTTTTCCCAGTTCTTTTGAATGGATGTGCTGGCCAGTTGCATTTATTGAGCTCCAATTAAAGGAAAGAACAATTTATAATTCTACACAATAGGGTTTTTTTTTTTCCCTCCATGGCTGCTGTTCCATATTTCTATTTTATTAATAAAAATTTCTGATGATAGGGTTTGCTTTAGGGAGAATAATTATTGAGTCCCCGGACCCCATGTATTTCAGTTATTGGGTCCTCTCTTATTTATTTAGCGCACTCTTTCAAAAAAAAAAATCATGTTCATTACTTATATTTTCTTCTATTCTTTCAATGCCGGTTAAATTATTACTAGTAACCGAAGGTGAATCGAATGAAACTTTTCCTTGACTAAAAATTCCGTCATTACTCTAGGCCTCTTACAAGTCTTGCTGTCAGGAAATTCACTTTCACTCCGCTTTTATGTCGAAAAACCTTGGTTATGATGTCGGTGATCACATGTTACATCTTAGCCAATTAACAATTAAAAATCACGTCAATCATAGGGAATTTTACAAGTTAACTTGACCAGACAAGAAATCCGTGATATAAATTTAGCGTCTTCCCGGACGCTTAAAAATTTCAAAATAGCATCCAACAGATAAGCATTAGCGTAATTTACGCTAAATTTAGCGTTAACGTAAACCCTGGATGAGAAAAATTCATCCTGTTTCTGGAATTGCCTGTATTCCTTTCCAGAGAAACTGGCTGACCCATTTGACACCTGAGCTTTGCAGGGAAGCCGTGGATAAGTTTAATATGTAAAGAGTTGTTTTTGAATGATTCCAAATAAGTTTTGTGGAAGAAGTGCTGTGCTAAGATATTTATTCTGATTATAGTAGTAGTAGTAGTTCAAATTTGTTTTCTTTCCGTGCAGGAAAATGGACGAGCTATTCAAAAACTAAAATAATTTTTTAAAAACTGTGTCAATATCGTGATTTTTGTTTCTTGCTTTCTGGCTGCTAGGATAAGTATTGATATTGCACAATTTTAAGTTGAAGTCCCGTAAGTTTTGATAATATAAGGTTTTTAAGATTAGATTTTGGTTATAGATATTTACATTGAACTTTTATCAAAATAAACTAATTGAGAATGCATGGTACTGCATTGCCATAATGATGTTAATTAAAAACATCTGTACTATTTTTGCAAAGTTGGTCATTCTGTCTTAATTTTTTTTTTTTTTAATTATTTTTGATTTTCACTTCAGATTTGGATAGAGCATCATAAATTAAGTAAAAGTTTGATAGGCACAGATGTCCTATCCATTTGTAAATGAGGCCAAAATGGCAGGTAACCAAAATTATTAATCTTAACTGCCATTTTGGCTATGTTCCTGAATAGGTAGGACACTTGTGCCTATTATAACCTTTTGAATGCTCTCTCCAAATCTGAAGTCAGAATCAAATAATTCGAAAAACACTGACAACAGAAGGACCAGCTTCATAAATGACCTCTTAAGTAAGGAAAATATTAAATGGAAACATTAAAAAAAAAAAAAGAATGAAGGCCGACATTTCAGGGTTTTATGGATTTCATGTTTCTCAGGATATTATTTTTCCTTCAAGTGAAAGTTGTTTGTTGTAATTATTATTTGGACTGGACGTGTTCAGTTAAACTTCTAATTTCAGTTGTTAGACATTGATGTAATAAAGTAAAATTAACATTGTCTACAATTGAAATTGGAAATTTAAATGGACATGTTCAGTCCAGTTTCATTAGACAAATTAGAGTGAAATAACATTTTCATGTCTAGGGAAGCTTAATGTTTCCTGCAAGTACAAATTTGATTATATATAAAATTGCTTTTCCCATTTAGAAAGAAGCCTATCCAAATTAGCGGTTTTAAGATCTATTTGGATGGGAATCTATATGGGAAAATCCTGGTACCTTCTAAAGATGTTTTTGGTATCTATTTACATTGAATTCATATTGAATGCATTCTTAGATCTAAAATTTGTTAAATTAGTTTGTTCACTTTTATATAGAAGGTTAAAGTGTTGTCTCTACATGGAAAGTAACCAGCCAGAGCCATCCCCTCAGCATACACCACCCCCTCCTCCTCCACATTCTTCTTCTCAAGTGGTGTGGCCTCCTCATAGTCAGCCATATGAAATCAACGATGCCACCAGCAGTAGTCAGTATGGGGAAGATGTTCAGCAACAGGTCAGGAATGCCAACGATTTTGATATCCACCCTTTTCAAGATTCTTCTTCTTTTAAAATAAATTAATCCATATATCTATTTAGTTCTTGTTTTTTTGTTTTGTTTTGTTTTGTTTTTTTAATGTTGTTTATCCGTATATTGCATGGTTGTTGTTATTGCATTTTACATTATTTTGCTTGCCTCTTTGCTTGGGTTATTTGGATTTTTTTTTACTTGAGCATCATCCTGTTGCACTTCTGGCTTGCACCTGTCTAACACCTGTGTATATCCAACCCTGCAGTTATTGCTTGCCATCCGCTCCCTGCACTCACCTTTACCAGCAGAATTCTTTCGACTCAGCGCTGCCAAATTTCCTTATAGAGAGCACGAGTTTGCCCACACCATGCTTCTTTGTAGGGGAGGTCAGGTAGGGAATTTAAAAAAAGTCATTGGTCAAGATTTATGGATAAAAGGGGTGTAGTAACTTCTCTCACATAACAAGTCTTCAAAGAAATTTTAATTGCATCTACTATATCAATGACCTTTCTCTAATAGCATGCTAAAAATTTATCATTAACATTAGTAACTTTTAATTGTTTAATTTTTAACATTTTATATAAAATGATATTAAAGTACCAAAAGAATAGCAAATATGCTAATAAAATTTTTAAGAAACTCCCATTGATAATGACACCTTAATTTTTTATTTATTTGTTTTGTTTATTATTTTTTTTTAATTTTTGTTTCCATTTTATACGGGCAATAGTCTTATTTAATTTAAAAACCAATATCCAAACCTTAAATTTTAATTTCTCTTTTCTTTTTTTCTTTTATTTATTTTTAATTTTAAAATATTTCTTTTAGTCTCCATCTTATAACAACGGAAAAGATAATAGTAAGCATTATTCAAAGAGAATGGTCTTGATTACAGAAATAAGAACAGTAAATTGGGAAAAAATTTAAGAATGAAATAAAATGAAACAAAGCCAGATATAATCTGGATTTTTAATTTATCGCATTCAAATTATGTATGATAAAAGATCACGAAAAAATGTTTTCATTCATTAAATTTGTTAGGAATATATTTTTATTTTAATTTCTTAAATATTAATTTATTTTTATATACTTTAATGATAAAGAAAACCGAAGAACTGGATAAAATCAATATAGAAGAAGAAAAACCAACTTCTTGCTCACAACAGTTTATTTAGCCGTATGGGCATTTCGGTTATCTTGTAACAGTCATTCAGCGGAATACAGAGTACAAACAAATTAAACAATTAATACAAAATAAAACACAAAAGAACCAATCAGGTAAAGAAAATGACAAATTCGAGAAAACAAAACAAAACAGACCAACTCATTCGAAATTATTCTGAAATTGGCAAACGGAATGTCTTTGCAATATCAAGTAGGGAAACTATTAGAGTCATACCTCGGACATTCATAAGGTTAGGTTCCAGATCCTGACACGAACGACGAGGATTTGTGGATGTTTGGTATAGTCATTAAAACAGTAATTTATGCTATTTCTATAGTTGAAACCATAAATATGATCCCATTCATGCTCCCAAACTCTTTAATTTCATTTAAAAGTTAGCTTAATTCATTACACTTAAGAAAAAAAAAAAAAACCAACTACAAATGTTTGATGTAAAATAGAATACAGTAGCACCTAACGCATAGTTGTCACACTATCGCATTTACAGTACATTGGCTGCCATTTTCTTTTGCATTCACAGTAAGGTAAAATGAGTAAACGAACCATGTATGTGTGAAAAAATCGTAGATGCGAATAAGTTAAGTTCCAAAGAATTTTTCGTGTATCTGTGAATTTGTGAAATCACAAAGCGCAAATGTCTGAGGTTTGACTGTATTAATGTCGTACACCAGGCCACTTTTTTGAAGGAAAAAGGGATTTCTGATATATCTCTGGAAACTTAAACGATCCTTTTGGTCTGAAAATTTTTGTAATAAATCGGAGATGTTTGGTTTGTTTATAACATTTATTTCATTTCCATATTATATATTCATGTTTTGTTCCAAAAACCGAAAATAGTCGTGTTTTAGGCGGTTTTGTTCATGATAGTAATGAAGAAATTTTTTAAATA
Source organism: Rhysida immarginata (assembly GCA_023313115.1). Lineage (NCBI taxonomy): Eukaryota > Metazoa > Arthropoda > Chilopoda > Scolopendromorpha > Scolopendridae > Rhysida > Rhysida immarginata. Next base: position 84,721 of record JAHWFO010039269.1, read on the forward strand.
CGTTTGTTAATTATTTTTTTATAAATTCTCACTTGAATTTATGTGAAATTGTAATTTGAGCTCCAAAACCTCATCAAACATTTTTGAGTTTTTCTTAAATATTTATTGCTTCGATTTTAATAAGTGCATTAAATATTTCATGCAAAAGTTCTATCTTACTGAAGTAAAAAGCAGTGATTAATCTTTTCAGTTAAAAGTACTGTAATTAGCCCATACCAGTCCATTTGATATTATTCACGTGCGTAACCACACGATTACCTCTCCTTATTATGGTTGACTGCACAATGTTCAATTTTCCTTTGTTTTCTGTAATGAGGCTAATGACGTCATGCTATGGCTCAACCAAAAGTGATGTTGCTTTCCGGGGGGGGGGGTATTATATTTTTATTGAAAATATAATAATTTCTATTTCCTTTTAAAAGTAATTGACTAAACAGCAGCAGTATCTTCTTTGGTTTGAATTGTTTTTTCCTGTTCTGGACTGCGGTATCTTCTTCAAGTCCACGAAATATGAAAAATGCTTTCTGAGACTACAGTGCTTTGAGCAAGTCTAAATATCATTTTTTTATTTATATTATGATAAATGTTCTACCTACTGCTAGAAAATAAATGTAAAGGTTGAAATGTACAAGCAGTTTAAGATCTAGCCTCATAAGATAATTATTTATAAGATGAGATATATGTTGCTATTTCGTCGAGTAGCAACTTTCTTCATTATGAGAGCAGCATGTTATAAATATTATTTTAATAAATTTCCAATAGTTGCATGTGCCTAATATCAAACGGATAATTTAAAAGAGGGTTTCTATATTAAAAAAAATTAGCGATAAAACATCAAAAGTTTTAATGTTATTCTGCTTTAAATTTTCAAGGTATGTAAGTAAGTTCTCATAGAGTTCAAAATTGATCTCGAGCGACTGAGCACTAAATAATAGGGAGTCCCAATGGGGCTGTTATTACAGTTTTGCAAAAATGTGGAATTGTTCTTAATTTCCAACGTCTTGTATGCATCCAATAGCTAGTATATTGCTAAATTGACGTAGAAGCTTCAGGTTTTCCTTCTGTACACAATGTCCTGTGTCTAATGTTTGGCCACAGAAGGCCTATAAGGACGTCAAAATCTGGCATGGGACAAATGCTCTTAAAAGGAGTCTCGATACGTCGTTTAGAAGCACCTCTATAAACGAGATCGCAATTATTACAAGGCATCTTGTAGATTCCCAGTTACATCGGAGGGGTTTCATCTTTGGCATGACCTAGCAGATTTCTAAGAGAATTAGAATTTCTAACATATTTTTAGAACTTCTCTCTTAGAAATCTGTTAGATCATGCCAAAGATGAAACCCCTCCGACATAACTGGGAATTTACGAGATACTGTGTAATAATTGTGACCTCGTTTATAGGGGTGCTTCTAAATGACGTATTGAGACTTGTTTTAAGGAGTATTTGTCCCAAGCTAGATTTGGACATCCAGATAGGTTCTTCCATGGCCAAACATTTATTAGACACCAGACATTGTGTGCAGAAGGAAAACCTAAAGCTTCTACGTCAAGTTGGCAATAAGCAGTTATTGGATGCATATGAGACACTAGAAATTAAGAAGATAGATTGCCAATATTTGTTAAACGGTGATAACGACCCCATATTATTTAGACTCTCTAATAATAATTTCCTTATTTTAGATTGTAAAGACATTCAATCTTGCCATCTTCAGAATTGTTTCTGATTGGTTGGTCTGGTTTGTTTTTTTCCTCACAATTGTTAATTTCTTTACCTGAGTGGTTCTTTTGTTTTTTATTTTGTTTAATTGGCTATATTCTGTATTCTGCTGAATGATGGTTACAAGGTAACCAAAACGTGCATACGGCTAAATAAATTGTTGTGGACAAGAAGTTGGTTTTTCTTCTATATACTTTGATGAGTTATTAAATTTTTTTTCTGAAGCCTTAAAAATAAATGATCTCTTTGTCCGGAGGGTTTTTAGGAGTATCACATGCAAAATGATTTCAAATTCTCCCCCATTTAGGTGGATTATTCGACAGACCCCAGCAGTGGGGTTCACGACTTTTCTTCAGGTAGCTATCCTGAGCGATTTCAACAGGCCCCCCCCAATTCCGGACCGATGATTCGTTCAGTTGCATATGATCAGGGAGCAGGTCAGGGAAGTCCTTTTTCACCCCAACCATCTACATCAGGGTCCTACCAGCAGGTCAGAATGCATCCCCGACATCGATTGATGAACCATCACCTGGGCTCTGCTGTAAGCATCTTAACACCACATCCCAAGACATAGATTTATAGTTTAAAAGACGTGATTATGCTTCTTTTAAGAAGGGGAACCCTTTGGGGAAGAGAGGATTTTTTTTATTATTTTTAATTTTATTTTTTTATGATTTGATTACTTGTTTGTTTTATCTTGTTTGCAAAGCAATAAAACCAATTTAATTTTAGGATTTTGATACCAGATTAAATATGATGAATTGATGATTAATAAACCAAAGCCCATTTTGCCAAAGGATGTGTACTTAATATAATTTAAAAGTTTCCTTAGATTTCAGCATCTTATTTATAGAGTCCATTAGCATAACTGTTTATTTTAAGTTTGTTTAACGGTAAGACTAATTATAGAACATGAGTTTATTATCATTTCCAGTGTGATCGCTGAAACTGTTTAGATATGCTTTAGAAAGCAGAAAGTTCAAAACGAATACACAATTTGAATGCAATATATGTTGAAGTCTTTTGCAGTTCCTTCTTAAATCCAAATAGAGAAGGCCATCGCTAAAAGAGGAAAAGCATACAGCAGAGCTCCACTGACGTATTTCTTTAAACTTAATGTGTATTTGCTGCTGCATGTGAAATTGCATTTGAATTTTTTTTTTTAAAGTTGTGCAATAGATTTTGTAGGAAATACTTATATGGTAGACTTATTTTGTTTATTATTGGTCTGCACGTATATTGTAATCTTATCCTCCTTTTCCACTCCTGTAAATGAGAACCAATTTCAAAGATCTTACCATTGCATGAAAAATGAATACATATATAAATAGAGGTTTGAAATTTGTACTATTGGGATAAGACGTGTTTATATTAATGTCTTTTGAAGTGCATATGTAGCTTTCATTAATGTTATCTACATGGTGGAATAAAATTCTGACTGCTGGGATAATGACATTTTAGAATGGGGTACTTACTATGTTCAAAATTGTTTCCCATTGTGAAAAGTTCTGTAGCTTCTCTGCAATTAATAGCTTAAGGATAACAAAGAATTTTTGTTATCCCAACTTGAGTGATAATTCACACTCCTTGGTTTTTTTTAAAACTGTTATTAGCTTTTCCGTCAGATAATAGGCCTATCAGGTAAGCATCTCCAATAGTGTTTTTTTCCTGGGATTTACTAGTAAAATGAGATTATACGCAAATGAAACGTAAAATCTTGTGGACATTTTGCCAAACTATGGCCCGGATTCACAAAAGTGTCGTTACCAACTTAACGTCAACATTTTGTCGTTAGATATCTAACAACGTTTATTGCTGTTCACAAAACCTGTTGCAAACTAAAATTTCAATAATTAGTGTTGAATGCTAATGACAACTCAGAGCTGCCGTTACAGCATTGTTACCTAATCTTTAAAATGGAAGAAGGGTTTGTACACAATGAAGAAAGACATTGTATTCTAATGTTATGATTATCATGACTCAGCGTTGGTTAAATGTCAGTAATTAAACAATTTCGAAACCGTAGATTTTCCATAGATGTGTATTTTCAGTTGACTGATATGCTCAGTTGACGTATAAATGAAAGAGCAAATTGGTGAACTTGTTCAATCAGTCTCCCGTCCTGGCCAAAGGATATTGACTTCTGAATAAATTTATCTCTATTTTTCTAGAAAGAGTTTTCATTATTATTATTTTTTCGTAGTCATTAACTGTAATTCCGAAGAAATAAATTGTTGCTTTCTCTTTCAATCTTTCTCCATTTTCCTTATATTAGCTGTAGTCGGCTTTTACATTGGCTGCTTTAAAAGCAACCAAAGACGCCGATTCCGTACTATTTTCTCGTTGTTACTATAAGAAGGCTAACGATGCATATTATGAATTGCATTTAGACAAACCGTAAACTTGCTAAATTTACCGACATCGTTGCTGCACAACATTTTTGTGAATCTGGGCCTATACCATTAAAGGTTCTGTGAGTTCGTATCTTGAACATGGGTCATAAAAGAAGCAACTAATCCAAAATCTGTTTCAGATTGAATTGAACGATACAGTGCTTTCTATAATAAAAATGATAGGGTGTTAGTTTACTAATTATAATCTACAGTTTTGTCTGGCTGCATTAAAACAGTTTGCGAAAATGCGAACTTGATTATATGGTGGGAAGTTTCTTAAATTAATAACTATTGTGCAACAATAGGTATCAGCAATGGTGTCAACACACAATGCACCAACACTATGCAAGGATCAACAATATTTGTCTCATGACCAACTTTTTTGATATAGAATTCAATGCATAGAATTTCTGTTATTCAGGCTTTTCTTAGAAAAGAGAATTCTTAGTACTTAACAATTTCTTGAAAATCTTTAAAATTGATCAGTAACTGGAGATAATAAGTTAGCAGACTATTGAGAAAGAGTGAAAGACGATAGAGGAAGCACTCCTTTAGCTCCGTGCTGTATTGAGCAAATGGTAAGCAAGTAAATAGAAGAATCGGCGACCGCTAGACTACAGAAAGTGATGAATGGCCAATTTTTGCTTCAAGACATCGAAAGAAGAAAGGAAATTGGAACAATATCAAGTGTATATATAAGGTAAGATTACGTGAGTAAAAAATTTAGACTAGAAGGCATCCTTGGAGAGGTCCATCCATTGTGAGGCTTTAAAAATTTTTTTTTCGGTAAATCAAGTCCCGGTATATCACCTAGAATGGATTTTTTCAGTGAAGAGGTAAATTCCTGTCTTTCGGATTTTTCTTAGAATGGATAGTTCCTTTCGCTCTATATTGTAGTGATCGAGTTATTATTTAACAAATTTGGAGGTTTAATTTAGCTTTTTGAGGTTGTTCTGTTTACCTACAAGCGTAATTATCCCGGGCAATGCCGGGTCCTCTGCTAGTAGTATCTAAAACTAAATGCTGCGAGACATATTGCTAATTAATAGTAGTTAATCGCTTGCTTCAATAGTAGATGTTAATGTAGAAACACTTTAGTAATTTAATATGAAAAAATAATAGATGCTTACACATAATGCTTCAGCAATTGAAGCTCACATCGTTTAACATTATGTGGGAATGCCTACAAATTAAAAAACTTTTAATTATTTAAATATATGAAGAATAGCTTCACTATTTAACCTCTCCATTTAACCTTTCAGTTCTTCAAGTTTATTATTTAAATTCTCTCTATACATTAGTTTACTTAAATAATAATTTACAATTTAGTTTTCATATTTATATATTTTCTCTAAAGCGTTTTAAAATGCTGGTTAATTCTATGTATCCATGTATGATGCTATAACACGAAAATGTGCTCTCTTTATCCACTTTGGAGGTAAAATCTTCTTTTAAATGGAGTTCGGATTATTATAGATCATTTGGTTAATGTATGACGTACCCGCCCCCCTTCCAGATATTTAATTATCTATAAGTATCTAACAGAATCCACGAGGGGAGGGCTTGTCAGGAGTTCGGTTGTCTCTAAGGGCTCAATACATTGATACGGACTAGCATATCTTAAAAAAACTATTTAATTTTCCAACAATTATCACTACAGGAAAATAGACATAACAAAACTGCAGTACACTATACAACAACCGCTTCAGCGGTGACAGCGCTATTTGTCACTTTGAGAGGCCCCTCAATGCTCTAAGGCATCAACATAACCAACGTCGTGCATTACACTATTCAACTATAACCTACTTACGTCTTATGACACCTAGGCCATACCCTGTAAACGAGGGAGAAGAATACACTGAGTCAGCTACCACTGACTCTGAGCTTACCCAACAGGGGAGCTTAGGCTATCGCTGCAAAGAGCAGGCTCACCTCTGTGGCATTTGCTACTGCGGTTTTGCTGGGCGAATGGCACCGCCTTTCAAAAGCCAGGTCAACATCTCTCCCGACATCGTGAGATTCCTTTAATAACACACAAATGAGTGGGAGGGGGAATCTCGGAAACCTTCTTAGGTGACGCGCATTGACCTCAGTCTGCAAATATGTGCTACGGGTGTCCTGCTTGCCAGCCTCGGCATGCGCCCTCAAAGGAACCTGTGTTGAAGCAAAGACTCCACCACCACGTGCCGCCTATGCAGCTCTACCAGCGTTTAACAGCCTCTACACAAAACCCCCATAAAGCTCGTCTGTCCCTCTTTATGGGCAAGCCAACCAAGCAATCTCTACTGAGCTTAACGTCTACAAAATTAAACTACATTGAATCTTCTCAGGGGCACAAAACATTTCGGAGATATAAAGCATGAAACTTGCGAGAGTCTACTCTAAGGAGCCCCACACGTGAACGGAACTAGACCAGTTTACACAGGTGCTGAGCACATGAAAATGAGTTCCCCAAGCCATCTGTCGAAATACTTCAACGTTCAATTGTCTATCGTTGATACACCCATATGTCGCCGTTAGAAATAAGTACAAAACAACTCTCCATCTGTTGTCATCTATTGGCTCTGGCATTTCACCGTCCGTTAGAATTTAAAAAAAAAAACATGATTCCGAGGATGCTTCCAAACTACATTTTAACTGGGAATTATCATCACGAAATTTAAACGTGAAAGGTCATCGCTTAAGCCAGCTGCTATCGATGTTCTTTTTTCCTATAAGCTTTAAAAAGCTCTCGTTCAGCTTCGCTTGGCACAGAACGGCACTCTTCTCAACAACAGAAAATTCTTCTGTAACCAGGAAGCTATTAATAAAACAATGCTACATTGGGATGCTGATACTGTATTCTCGGAAACGAAAATATCCAAGAAAACAATGTCAGCTTCAACAAACACCGATCATTTTAAACAAAAGAACAACGACAATACCAAAGCATGAACGGCGCTATAAAAGACATGCCGTTTTAAAACCCAAAAACAAAATATATCTTAATAAGAAATATAACCATAACACAATAAAACTCACTGATTAACCATATGAGAACCAAAAATACATAGTAAGGAAGTTATGCGTCTCTCCCGCCGGGGTATGTGTCACAAACTGACATGGAATGTCACAAATGTGTGTTCGGATAATACAGTAGATAGTATTTGAATATCATTTGAATTGGACTAATTAATTTTTCTCCTTCAATAAAGCTACCACAATGAAAGAAGGGAGCAAAAGTAGCGAGAGCCAATCAAATTCAAGCACATATTGACTGGTTAGATTTTTCCTGCTTCCAGTGAAAGGGGCATCGTAAAAACTAGGTTTTTGTAAATCAGAAACTGCCTGTTTAAAGACCACAAAATCCTGCTGAAAGAGAAAGAAATCCTGCTTCATGATGTTGTGGTCTTTAAAAGATTGTTTTTTGTGTCTAAAAAAAGTCAGGTTAAGGAGATTGTGACAGTGGTTGAATTCCTAGATCGCTATCACCATCATTGGATTCATCAGCCACAGTGTTGCTTCTAGGTGGATACAGAAGGGCACGGCGCCCTGCTGTTTTTCGTTGGATTAATTAAAAATAAACCATTAATGAAAGATATAATCAAATACCGAAAGGCTAAATGAATACTGCTGTATAAACCATTGAAGAACTGCGTTGTTTATATATTCCATCCGAAAAACTTCTAATTTGTAGTTTGTGTATATTTGAAATGAAGAAACTGATCGTAACGTAGGCGTGTGCAATCAATACCGCCTAGAGAGAACGCATGCTCAAGGAAAAATCATACGTTGTTGCCTCCTCTAAGGTAGGGACAATTTCGAGCTTAATATTGGTAGAAATACGATTTACATTACCCCACCCCCCGTGCATCAAATTAGCGCCAACAATGAGTGAAATATTAAATTGTATTCGTTCGTGAATCGTCATTATGAAATGATAGCTATGCAATTTACCTATCCTGTCCTTTTCCTATTCGTTTTCCTATCCGTTCATTCGTTTCTTACGTTATGAATTCGTCGACAAAACGCACAACTCGCTTCTATTGTTTGCAAATAGATACGACGTTTATATTATTCTGTTCCGCACTTTTCTTCCTTGTACTTGTGAATAAATTGTGAATAATTTTCAACCAGCTTTTAATTATGACTTAATTTCTTTATATAACTTTTGAAAGTATTCCTACGTCATTTTTCATTGTTTGGAATCGAACGACCGCAAGCTAAGGAAGTGTGCGCGTGCTAAAACACTCCCTTCGTAATGGGCGAATGTTCCAAGCTAGCTTAAACAATGCTCGAAGAGTCGACATATAATATCTTATTTATTTATTTATTTATTTATTTATTGACGGGAAAACCTATTTAAAAAAGAAATATCTTCTATCTATATAAAGAAGGATGTTTGTGGGTGGGTCTGTCTGTACGTTTTTTATACAAATCTACAGTTTTATTCCGATCTTGATAAAATTTCGCATACATGACCTTCAAAGCATGAGGAAGGTCACTGTCTACCTCAGATTTCGGAAAAATAATAATTATCGATAAAAAATTGATATTCATGGTTATGGCAGGGCATATTAATGAGAAATATCTCATGACCAACAATGCAAGGCAAAGTTTGTGCAACAATAGGTATCAACAATAGTATCAACACGCAATGCACCAACACAAGGCAGGGATCAACAATCAATATCTCATGACTAACAATGAAAGGAAAAGTTTGTGCAAGTGTAATTATCCCGGGCAACGCCGGGTACCTCTTCTAGTTATATATAATCATAAATAAAAAACAAAAACAAAGAAAGAGGAAAAGATAATGACATAAATAAAGCAATAAAATCACTAACGAAATAAATTAACAAAAATGATTTTACCGCCAAAGCAGATAAAGGGAGCACATTTTCGTATTATAGCATCATACATAAAAATATATATAGATTAACCAACATTTTAACACACTTTAGAGAAAATATATAAACATGAAAACTAAATTGTAAATTACTATTTAAGTAAACAAATGTATAGAGAGAATTTAAAAGAATTAACTTGAAGAACTGAAGGATTAAACGAAGAGTGAACTTATTCTTTATATATTTGAACAAATAAAAGTTCAATAATTTGTAAGACATTCTCACATAATGATAAACAAAGTGAGCCTTAATTGCTGAAGCGTTATGTGTAAGCATCTATCATCTTTTCATATTCAATTACTAAAGTGTTTTTACGTAATCATCTACTATTGAAGCAAGCGATTAACTACTACTATTTAGCATTATGTCTCACGGTATTTAGTTTTATATACCATTAAGCCAAAGGCAACATATACCACCATTCAAACATGTACTACTAAACAATTCCAACTACCATTAATTACTCGTTATATTCACTCATGACACTTTGTTACGAGTTGTTTGATATATTACTTGCCATATCTTTGCATTGAAAATTCCAGCGTTAGCATATAGTACCATCTGGTACCACTAGGCCACGTGCTACTAAACCAACTCCCACTATCATTATTTACGCGTTACATTCACTCATGACATGTTGTTACGAGTTGTTTGATATATTACACGCCACCATTTCCGACTACCATTATTTATTCGTTATATTCACTCATGACACGACGTTATGAGTTGTTTGATATATTACATGCCATATTTTAACATTGAAAGTTCCAATGGTACCATATGGTACCTTACGTTACCATCAGGGCATGTGCTACTTAACCATTTCCCACTATCATTATTTACTTGTTATATTCACTCATGACATGTTGCTTGATATATTACATGCCATATTTTAGCATTGAAAGTTCCAACAGTACCATATGGTACCTCATGTTACCATTAGGGCACGTGCTACTTAACCATTTCCCACTATCATTATTTACTTGTTATATTCACTCATGACACGTTGTTACGAGTTGTTTGATATATTGCATGCCATATTTTATAATTGAAAGTTCCAACGGTACCATATGGTATCATATGGTACTATTAGGCACGTGCTAGTAAACCAATCACCACTATCATTATTTACGCGTTATATTCATTCATGATACATCCTTACACGTACACGTGCCACTAGACCAATATCTGCTATCACTAGCTACTCTTATATATTCTTTCATGAGGCGTTGTGACGATTTATTTTATGTATTACATGCCATATCTGGTTAGAGGAAATTTTTAAGGGCATATCGTAATGTTACCATTAGAGCACGTGCCATTAAAGCACATATCTATTCCGGCTATCTCATGTTCGTACTTGTTCGTGCTCTGTCCCATATTAATGGATTGGTGAAAACAGAAGTAGAAAAAAAGTTAATTCCTTTTCAAGTTATCTTAACCCGGCGTCACCGCACTTTTTTGATTTTTTTGATATAGCTCCTCATACAGAGGCGCTACCATGTGATGACTTCCATGTATTTCAAGTACAAGTTATTGGCAACAGATAGCGCCGGTGTTGATCTCATTCATTTTATCGAAAGTGAAGATTAAAGCTATGTAAGTAAATCTTTGACATAAACATGATTTCTTAAAAATTACTTTAAAATCACTTATTTTCTTCTAATTTGTATATGTGGTCATAAATTGCAATATCTTGAGTTATCAAATGAAATTGCACTGAGTTCTTTTTTTATCAAATAAAAACACTTTTAAAAAGTGCGTTGCAAACACCGCAGCGCGAGTAGTGCTGTTATAAAATTTGGCGCGAGTGACGCATTCTCCGCGATGATGAATTAGTATTGATTATTTATGATGATGAATGAAGAATTTTGGCATAAAGGAATTTATAAAAGTATAATAAATAACATTTTATGTTATTTTATCTCACTAAGTTGTTTTTTTTATCAAATAAAATCACTTTTAAAAAGTGCGGTGTAAACACCGCAGCGCGGGTAGTGCTGTTATAAAATTTGGCGCGGGGGGGGGGGGTATCATAATATTACAATTAGAGCGCGTGCCACAGTACCGATTTCGACCATCTTCGAACTCGTCCGTGCCATTTCCCATATTAATCGATTGGTGAAAACAGATTTTTAAAATCTTTCATACTTTCCAAGAAAATCAAGTTACGGACAGACAGACAAGGCCAAAGCATAAAGCACCTTTTGGTACTTAATAATCACTGTAATATGCACTTATAACTCTGGCTTGTCCTTCTTTATGAACAAATATGCCTTAATTACACTGGTCAACAGTGAAAATGTACTTTAATTAAAAATAGCCAAATCCGGACTAAAAAAGTGTCCTGAACACAAATATGAAAACCAAATTTATTTTTTGGCTATAATATTTGAGGTACGACTGCTACGTGGTATGACTTAATCAACCTTTTATATATAATGCATGTATAGAAAAATCACGTGCATAATTATTATATACTTGCAAAGATATTATATATTATATAATTATATATTATAATATAGCTATATATACAGTATACACCCCTTATAATAAGTACAAACTTTGAGAATTAATATGATAGCTGTGGTTAATGAGAGGTGTGGTTACGTAATACCTGCTTGGATATGAATTTATGATGATACAACACTACCATCACTTTGACTGGTCTGCAGCTGGGCTTTAAAAAGTACAGCTGCATTACATTCAACAAGAATGGCCAAAGAGATCACAGTTTCAAGTTGGTCAGAAGCGGTATCAGGACAAATGGTCAGCAAGTATGTTGGCGGACTACTGCTGGGTAGTCAGTAGAGATGCTCCTGACCTTCAGTACAAGAGAAAGATGAAGAGACATCACCTGTAGGCAAGTAAATGCATGCTATGACATTCAAAAAGCGTGATTTTCAGTATGACATTTTCTAAATATTTGTAGCCAACTCAGAATTTTTGTTATGATATTCGTTTTCAGCAATACAGAATTAGTATAAAAAGATCACTTTGGTTTTGGGTACATGATTTTCATAAAAAATTGTTGCCCAGTGTTATTGTTCATTTCCCAGCCCCGCCATTTAGCTAGATGTGACCCTGAACCAAATTGTTCGTTAATCACTCGACATGTGCAGTCGATAAGAGAATGATCCTGATTGGCCCCTTCTTTCATTGTGCAAGCCTCAATCTTTAGTTTGATTCTTAATTTGTCTCGAGCCTCAGTCTTTTGTTCCACCATAGGTATTAAGCCTTAGTTGGCTTCTTTTCATAACAATCGCCAAATTAAAGCATGCATAAATAACAAACTGCCATTTCGCCCTAAATATTTCAATATAAATAAATTTTTCATTAAATCTTTACTTTGTAAAGGTTTTTTGTATAAGACTTAGTAATGCGGGTGGTTTACATGTTTATACCATAAGCTTTTTTTTTTTTTTTTTTTTTTTACTTGTGTACAGAGCTTGTGTGTTTATTGCTTGCCATATGCCAAGAAGGGGTTTGAATTCTCCATCTAATTCCTCCTCCTAATTCTTAGTGCTCTCTTTATTTGTGTCTTCAAAAAATATATTTACTTCTAAATAGCTTCTAATTAAATTAGTGGCTTAGTCATATAGGCCTTAAAAGTAATTAACAAATTCTTTCTCTCTTATTCTCATTTACTAGATGAATTGATATATTTCCATTAAAATGTAAACATAAATTTCCAATTATTCTATTTAATTTCAATTTACATTAACATTGTGCATGTTATATAACAAATTTTTTTTCTTCCTTTAACAATCGTCCCTCCCCAATTTGGCATAGTCAGTTCTCAAGTAAAATGCCTTTCTTTTAAATTCTGGGATAGAATAAACTGTTGAATGTAGTTTGATCATAATGATCCAGTGTTCTCCCCAGAAAATTTTATCAGGTGGGTGGAAAGATAAAATAGCCAGGCGGACAATTAAAAACAAATAAACACTATGAAGTGTTGTGCAGCTTTTCGTGTATTCAGCCGGGCGGTCACCAAAATCAGCCAGGTGGCGCATCCCTTCAAAAGGGCCTGGGGAGAACCCTGATGATCATGTCAGTAGAAAATGGAAAAACTGCAGAAATAAAAATTGTTGGTTTACCAACCAATCATTAGCAATAAATTGGCACCCACTCCTTAATAACAGGTTGTTGCAAAAGTTTCTTCCGGTTCTAGAACCCGTGCCCAAGAAGGGCTCATTTTCCGAAGGGGGTGTTCATATGTTTTCAAACGAATGTGGGGGTGTTATTGCATTTGATTCCTGAATATCTTTGCTATGTTACATCCAAGAATCAACTTTCTGACTATACGTCTGTGAGTGCCATCAACGGTCTGAAATGGACCTTTCACGCGAGCATATTCGAGCAATAATCTTCTACGAGTATTCTGGAAAGATCAGTGCTGCGCAATGTCACCGAAATATTTGCCAATGTTTAGGTGATGGCACTGTTAGTTTACGTACAATAGAAGAATGATATCGCCGGTCCAGACTCGGAGATATAACTCTTCAAGATGCACCTCTCTGGTCGGCCAATCATGATTTCAGATGGTGATCTACGCCAAGCAATTGATGAAGATCACAATGTAACAACGAGGGAACACGCAGAATAGTTGAAGGTTCACTTTTCAACCATTGCCCGGCATCTGAATGAGCTGAATCTGTCATTCAAGTTCAATCGTTTTTGTGTTGGAATAAAAATCCGGAAAAAACTTTTGCAATAACCTGATATAAATTGGCACTTAATGATTACATTTCCTACAAACCCTGAACTTTTAATAATTTATTTTATTATATATTATACATATAAATTATATTTTCAACTTATATATTTTTGGCCAGAAACTTTGCTTTTTTTTTTTTTTTTTAAATCTCGTTTTGCTTGCTGTTGTTGAAATATCGAGCTTCTTTATATTTCAGCTCTCATCTCCACACATGATAGTTAATGCTAAAAATGTATTATAATTCAAGCATAACTAACTTTTAACATTCATGAATAATTAAAATAGTCAATGATTGGTTTCTTATCACCTAAAAGTGGTAGCTCATCATTTAGCCAATCCAAGCAAATAGGTGATTGATTAATCATATGATACTGTACGAGCACGGAAGTGAAGCTCTTAACTATTCTAGTGTTAAATTCATGATATTAAAGAAGCGCCAGCAGTCGGTAGTGGGCGAGACAAAATGGGCAATGGCTTCGCTATTGTACAACCGTGACAACCTCTCCATGAGCATGTAATTGGTAGCTATTCTGTTCAGCCTCCTGTTGTGATCTTAATCCAGTTTTATAGTACAGTTGAGCTCTGTTATTATGAATCTTGTTAATACAAAACATTCTTATATTAAATTGGTTGTTTAATATGACTTTTTATATTAACCCAAGTCCGGATGATATGAGAAAAATGAGGAAATTCATTCCAAAAAAGTTACATTAAGATTTTTATGCATATACGAGGGGTGGGGCATAAGTCATGGCAACTATTTTTTTTCTCATAGCTAAGGGATGGTATCACAAAATGTCATGTGTCTCGAGGAAACCGTTCATTCATAGTATATTTCCATGACACCAGATGGCTCTGTGATTTCCTTTTGTTGCATAGAGAACAATGTTAAATCAGTTCTTAGTCAACCGCCGTGCAGGATGGATGTAACCCAAGTTGAACAATGCTCGTATATCAATATAGCTGGTCTCCGCTGGCTTTAGTAAGAATTGGAGCACGCACTATACTCTCCGGAGTTTTCTCCATGTGATTTTGATCTTATACGGACGGTAAGGAACCATTACGTGGTAGACAGCTTCGGACACGAATGGACATTGCAAATACTCGTATTGTGCAACAGGAGATGACTAGATTTCCACATGGTGAGAGAAATGGTGAAGCAGGTGATATGGGTGCCTGTCACATCGTTGGCAGCGTACTGTGAACGTTCAGGGGACTACTTTGAGGCCCTTTAGAACGGGTATGTGTGCTGTAATGATTCTGGAACATGAAAGTTGTAATGTTATATCAACTACCTTAATAAACATGAAGAGCAAAATATTTCCGTGTTGCTAAATGTCCGTACATTTCCTCCATTCCTTGTCCTTTCATCTATATATTTCGCATTTTCCACCCACGATCGAATTCTCACATAAAAAATAGTTGCCATGACTTATGCCCCAACCCTCATATATATAAAAAAGGTGAAAAGAAATTTATTTTGGTTCTTATGCTGAAGATCTTCTTAAGCATGGACAACATAATGGAGCACTGTCGAAATTAAAATGAAGATGGTGAATCTGAAGGAGAAGCAGAGACTGATGATGATGAAACCGAGAAATTCGAACCATTTAACAAGCATGTAAGTAGAAATAAATAACTCTTTCGCCACAACAAATAGGAAAAATACAACCTGTAAGATCTTTTTGGAAGCGATTGCTACCATCGTTCAGCAGTCCAGTAGCCCCTCTAGTCGGTATCGATGAGAGAACTGCCTGTATAGAAACGCCTAAGCGTATTTATAAGGAACATTGACCAATCCCTTTCAAACTGCGAAAGACTCAAGTGTTCTTTCGTGTTGATTGGTTGGTTATTCTGGCCATAATATATTGTCAATTTTAGATGAGATTAAGCCATGCGTCCTGTATGGCAGTGATTATTCCATCAGATCTTTTTAATTTATATTGTTCAGTGAACAAGTACTATTAAAAAATTATATTCTTACTTACTTACTTACTTTTCAAACCCGCTTATCCGTTAGGGTCGCGGGGGCAACAGCCCTATGGAGGATCTCCAACGATCGCGATCTTCCGCCATCAGGTGCATGTCCTCCCTGGTAATATCCAAGCGACTCGAACCCAGATTCTCCATGTAGTCTAGCCACCTGGTTCTAGGCCGACCCCTTGGTCTCTTACCCACCTGCTTGGAAAATAACAACTACCTAGGAAGACCAGTTTGCAGCATTCATATCACGTGGCCATACCAGCGCAACTGAGATCTCTCAATGCGGAGAAATAGCGGCTCAACACCTAAAGACTCCCTTATTGTGCTGCTGTGCACTCTATCTAGTAGGGTAACACCTGCCACACTTCTCAGAAATCTCATTTCGGCCGCTTGTACCTGCGATTGCACTCTTTCGGTCATTACCCAAGCCTCATGACCATAAGTGAGAATAGGGACAAAGATAGATTTGAAGACGGAAAGCTTGGCTTTGTTACCCAGCTCGCATTTTGTAACCACGGATCGCCACAGTTCACGTCTGACACAGCTTGCTGCACCGATCCGAGCATCCAATTCTTTCTCCTGCCGTCCATCACTCGTGAATGCAATCCCGAGATACTTGAATTTCTCCACCTGTCTCAATGAGGCTCCCCTAACATGGAGAGCGCACTGAGCAGGCTGTCTTGAAAGGATCAGAACCTCGGTTTTAGCCACACTGATCTTCATCCCAGCTTCTTCACATTTGGCTGCAAACCGGTCTAGTGCATGCTGAAGTTCGTGCGAGAAGACCCAAGGAGGACAAAGTCGTCAGCAAAGAGTAACCTCTCCACCAGGCTGTCGCCCACACAAACACGCTCATCGCCTCGGCTGCCCCTGTCTATCCAGTCCATAAAGATAATGAACAAGAGGGGCGACAGTACGCACCCTTGGCGGAGTCCAACACCCAAGGTGAACGGTCTTGACTTAACGCCATTTATCCGGACACACATCTCAGAGCTTTCGTACAGAGACATGATAGCAACCAGTAATTGCCCATCCACTCCATACTGTTGCAACACTTGCCAGAGCTTCTCCCGAGGAACTCTTGTCATATGATTTTTCGAGGTCCACAAAGCAAGTGTAGGCCTCTTTTGCATACTCCCAGATTTCTCAAAGATTTGCCTCAGAGCAAAGATGTTATCCGTCGTGCTTGGAGTCTACTATTTCCCGACTTCTCTTCTCCAGACACTTAGCGCACACTTTCCCAGGAATGCTGAGCAAAGAGATGCCTCGATAGTTGTTGCAATCTCTATGATCTCCCTTTTTGAAGATAGGGATCACAATTCCTGTCTGCCATTGCTTATATATTCATTCATGTAAAAAAAAACAACTTCAATAGCCAATTTTTTCTTCTGATTTAAACAATTGACAAAAATTTTTAGACCTGATTCGTACGTAAACAAATTTTGGGTCCCCTGAATTTCAGAATTTCGTGGGGTTCGGCTGTACTTTTTTTAATGCTTCCTAATGTTTTTAATGCTTAATATTAATACTATTCGAATGCAGTTTTTTGTATGATGTGAACAATTGCCAATCCTCTATCTGTGATTCCTTGAAGGCGTGAAGCATGGTACATGAATGAAACACCCGTTGGGCAACCTGTCTTCTTTGAAACTTCTTAAGCTGAGCCAACACTGAGTAGGCTATTGCTTTTGGTTTCAGTTTTAGCCATTTTGCCTCGAACACTTGGTGCGCTAGTGGTTTCCGAATATCACAAATCGGCAAGAGCTTCACTTCCCATTAGCCCTCTTCCATGGTACAAGTGTGTAGTAGAAAATAATAGGACCACAATTGCTTTTAGTGATATCTAGGAGAATGACCTTAAATGATTGAATAGTGAAATTTTCAACATGAGCACACAATCATCTTAATTTTCCTGAAGCTAAGTGATATCTAGGGGAATGACCTGAATTTCACCTGATCTATATGATTGATTCATAAATTGTTGTTCTTCTGCACCCATGTGCCCCCTCCCATGTTTGGCTGTGAAATTTTGTAAATTTTTGTTCCATTGGATTTATTGATATTGTACACGATTTTCCTCTCCTCCTGCATCACATCATTTTATGAATTATATGAGGTGAGTTTTGTAGTTTTCACATGCTTAAGTAGTTGGCAGTAAGTAGCATAATTTCTCAAATATTGGACGCATTCACTTTAGACCGCAAACTTTTAGAATCTACCAAAGATCAAACTACTTTGTTTTAGCATCCAATAGTATCTTAAATAGTAATTTGGACAGTAATTTTTTTTTTTATTTATATAACCATCTTCATTATTTTTATAAATTTATTAAAGAAATGTGTAAATAATTATAGAAATCTCATTTTAATGAACTAGTGTAAAGCCTGGTTTCACATGCATAAAAACAGTGGCAGAAACCACAAGGCAGAAAATTTTTTTTGACATCCTACTTCCGTCTTTCTGTCCGACAGTAATCTCCTGATTTTTCAAGTTGGGTTGAGTCATAGCCTACAAAGAAAAGGAGAGTTTTCTGTCGGGCAGAAAGACAAAAGCAGGAAGTGACATCATAAAATTTTTCTGCTTTGTGGTTTCTAAAGAAGTAAATTTCAAGCACCTAGGATAAAAACCAAAAAAAAACAAAAAACAAACAAAACCACTGTATTCATCTTGGGGATTACCTACCTGAGGAGGGACGACTGTACTTAAATTTATTCTCCACCGTCTTCATCAGAAGTCTGCCCACGTAACAATAAAAGAAGCAGATTAATTTATATGAATTTTGATTTCAAGAGTTTAATAATAATGGAAATGATGATAATCTTTTTTTTTTTTTAATGACAAGCCATTAATTTAATTAATTTTTTTTAAATATTTTTATCAATGAGTAAAGGATTTCGTCCTCTTCTTTAATATTTCTGTATAAAAGAATGGCCTGTATGTAGAATATTTTCTTTTATTCTTCATGCATAATGAATTGTAATTATGCTTTTTATGTGGCAAGAAATATATAGAAATTGTATTTAAATATTATGCGGGATGTTCATTAATGATTGTCGGAGTTTGAAAATTGTTTAATGTCTTTTTTTCTATGGTAGACAATAACAAACAATGTAGAATACAAGCTCCCTTGTGGGTGGATAGCTATCCAGTCAGTAGTTCGATTAGGTTCATTTATGGAGTTCATTTGCCTGCCACATTTCCTTTATCATTTGGATGTGATGGACTCAACAATGTGATCTTAACTCGACAAATACTTATAGCAGTGACATAAGAATATCTTACCCCCGCTATAAGAAATCACATGGGGTGATTTTGCAGATCCAGGCTGGCCATTGGCATGTCTAATCTTCCATCAAAGAACCTCATTTGACCATTCAAAAGATGGGAAACTGGATAAGCTCTGTCTACTAGACAGAATGAACTAGACAGTTACCCAATGAAGTTCAAAGGTTTGTTATGGATGGTATACTTTCTTAAGCAAGTAAAGAGGTATCTGTCGCTAAAAAGTTGGTTATCCGGACCGCTACACTGTAAGACCTGGGCTTAAGATATCAACTTTCAGTGTAGTGATCTGGATAACCAACTTTTTAGCGACAGCTAACTCTGAATTTGAATAAGAAATTATACTGAAAGTACCGGGTGTTTCATTGGCTATGACCAACTTGTTAGTTGAATAACTTGTCAATAGGTGGAGCTAGTGCCGTGAACGTTGATACACATATGCAGGAAGTTGAAGGAAACTGATTAGGCTTATTTTCGACGAATACATTACTGCAGTTGTGTATTAAGTCGATTACAACAGAACAACTCAATCATGTTATCACCAATTTTGAGCAGAGACTTCGTTTCGTTGTCTCTTCCGACAGCAGGCATTTTGAGAACTTAATCTGTTAATTTCCTTTATTCTCAAGTGTTGATCCTGAAAGTTTGAAATAAAGATCTTTTTCCGTTCAAATGTTATTCGCCTTTTTCTTTGGTCTATACCCTGTGAAACACCCAGTATATGCTGCTATTGCGTTAAGTTTTATCTTCATTTTCCGTAAGTATTAACGAATCCTGAATATGTATGGGGCTTGGTATACTAAAATGCACATATACCATTTTTCTTGCATTTCTGTTCAAAAGTTAATTTTTGACATGTGGTCTCCTGGCTGAAGGGCCCATAGCAATTGCAGAAAATATGAATTATGACCTTCCATGCTGTCATATGTGGCTTTATATACATAGTTCCTGGTTGGCATGCTGAAAGGATTTCTATGGACTGTGCACGAATGTCACTCTGATATTCTCCATGTCTTCTGATGCACATTGATGTCCCCTGTTGATGTCTTTCCACAGGTACTGTGAGATCTGGAACTGCTCAGGCCAATGTTAAATGCTGTTGTCAGATGGTAGCTTTCTTTTCAATTGCTGTTGGAAGTCCTGGTGAACATAACTACTGAATTACAAGTTGCAAGACACAAAATGCTTTTCTATTCAGGAATTACAGTTTTCTACCATTTTCTCTCACATGACGTAAGAGATGAACAGTATGTTTAGTATAAAATGCCAACAACTGTTTTTTTGTCATGCATCTATGTTGCCATGAAAAACACTGACAATCATTTATTAACATCTGGCATAAATTGTAGCATAATTGCTTAGTTATTCGCTATTGTGTTTTATCTCATGCATTGATATCTATTACTTTTGTCTTTGTTGTTGATGTTATTATGTCTTTGTTAAAATAAGTTTATTTAATCTAAAATCCACCAAAGTAACTTGTTTGTAGTAATTAAATTATAAAGAAGCTGTTTTATTATACAAATTTGAACGTTTTTTCATACTTTAATTAATTTATACATACTACTGATAGGTTTCTTTGCAAGGATATGATAGAATCTCCCCAGTGCATGATTACCAGAGTTCACCTGCACCATCTGATGATCATTTGCGATCTTATGATTCCATTTCTCATCTCGCTGAACAGAGTGACCAAGTTTCATCTGCTGTACGAGTTTTACATGTAACTTAGGAGTATAATGATTTTTTTTTTATTCTAATAGATATACCTATTTATAGTATTTCTGTTTCTTCACTTATATTTTCTGTTTTCTGTTTTCGTAAGGCAATTCCAACACAGTCACACATTTCTTTAAACATGACATCTGGCAGAGTGGAATCGCCATCAACTGCTGATCGTGGACCTTCTCCATTGACTGTCGATCGCAGTACAGTAAGCTTACAATCTCAGAGAATTCCTTCTCCCTTAACTACCATGGCTGGTCAGCGGCTTTCAAACAACCTAGTTGTAGCTTCACGTTACTTAACATCTGATATGGTGGAATCGACCATAAATTCGCAGAGTTTATCACTTCCTCATCATCAGAAGGACTTATTAACAGATGCAGTCACTCGCAATATGGTCACCCAACTGGCTAATTCAAATCACGTATTGATGCCCTCCCAACGCATTTCATCACCAGTCAACATGGTGGTCTCTCAGAGCCAAAGAATTCCCTCTCCTACCTCCTTAGACTATGGAACACTCCATTCAAACACCTTGTCTTTAAACCGTGGCATCAATACTATTCAGAATGTAGGGATTCCTCAAAGATCAATGTCGCCTGTTGTGCAGGTAAAAATTTTATTAGTTTTGTTTGAACATTTTTTCTAGTTGTTGTTGTTTTCATGTCATAAATGAGTTGTGATATATAATAGCAAATAAATAAAATTAGGGTTTTGAAATGGGATATTGCCATCAACAGCAGAAATTTTTATATCTTTTTACTTGAGAGTAAAACTGAATTTTCTTTTGATATTTTAATTGCTTTGGCAACAGAAAAATGTATAGAGCACTAATGATCTGAACCATTTTAAACTACGGTGGTTCAGAAAATCAATTTGTTTGGATAAACAAATATGTATGAGATGTGTTCAAAAAGTATCGAACCTTATTATTTCATGTCGAAACAAATAAAAATGCAGAAGCCCTCTTTTGGTGCGATTGTGAAGGTGACTGAATGTAACTTTTGGCTCTTTCCCAAGTTGAAATTTCGCTGAAAGGGACTCTATTTGAATCAAAAGGATATTATGCGAATTGTGACAGCCCAGCTGAATGCCATTCCGACAGATGCGTTCCGGAAGTGCTTTAAACAATGGTAGGATTGCTGGGAGAAGTGTGTGCACTACTAAGGGAATTACTTTGAAGGAAATTAGAGAATGTCTTGTATATGAAGAAATGTATTTTTGCCAACCAAAGATGTGATACTTTTTGAATACACATCGTATGCATTTGTATAAGTTTTCCATAAGAAAAGAGCACTTAAAATTTTTCAAAGGAAAATAAATGTAGAGATGTAGTTGATGGATAAATAATTTCATTTTATATGTGCTGTATAATGTAGGTGGCTGAGGAAAATTTTTTGTTTTTTATAGATTCGGATAATCGACACTCTACTCTAGCACACTATTTCAGTATAGTGTTTTAAAACTGTTACATTTAAAAAAAATAACCAAAAATATATTTTTATGAAGGTTAATTTACTTTCTGTTCTGGCATTCTTTTCAGTTACTGTTATGCTCCTATATCTATGGGTGATACGTGATTAAAAAAAAAAAAAAATGATCAACTTAAGAACGAGTGTTTTGAAGCGAGCATTCGAAGGTTGGGCTCCACTTTCACAAAGAGCGGTCGGCATCTTATAGGGAGTGCAAGTGACTAAGTCATAGCTGACCTCATTTGTGCGATGAAGGGGCCAAGAGCCTAGGAATTGGGATCGCTGGTTCCAAACATTGGAACCACACAATATATGTACTAGTAACATTGAAATGGGCGGCCAGTAAAAAATGACATCTCTTAAATTATCATGTGAATTTGTGTAATTTATATCATTACCAAGACATTTAATACCATTGTAATAATTTATAAATTAATATTAGAACGCTTTTTAATCACTTAACGAAAGAATGCCATTGTTCGCGGATCTTTCTTTCTTTTGGAAAATGATAGATGTGTAAATCGCTCCTTCTGGAGCAGTGAGGAACTCAGCAATTTCACATCTTATCAGTGTTATAAACACTGGGTTTATACAAAGTGATTTTATTCCATCCCTACATTGGAACCACTGTTAAACACCGAAGCGAGAAGACTTGTTTGGAATCAATTTGAGTCACGTGACTGAAGAGCACTTATAATACATTTTAATTCCTTGAATTACTTTTAGATGCCATAATTGCTTTGTCCGAATGTAAATAGGAAGGGAATGGTAGATATTGTATTTGTCGCCAAGTTATTTCAGAATCGAGAATCAAATTCAATAAAGCAATTCTATTTATCGCTCATCAGTTTGTTTTTATTCAGATTCCCTTCACCCCATTTCCCTTTTCCTTCATGGACTTCACCGCCACTGCTCTGCGAGCCAGGTGTCGGCACGTCTTTGCTCATGAGGACTAGCTGGCTCGCAGGGGCATTTCCATGCCCAGGATTGATGTAGATCATGTAAGATTAATTGCTTAGATTAATTTCATAAAAAAACTCTTCTTGTATTTCTTGGCAATTTTTTCCCGTCGTCTTCAACTGTGGATTGGCAGATAGATCTGCAGATAATGATTCATCAGATATGGAGGCATGGGTGTAATTGTTTAAAATTATTTAATTAATTAATTAAAAAAAAAAAAATAATGGGATTCTATGATGGAAAATATATAAATTTTGCCATTTCCAGTGAAGTTGGATATACTGTACCTTTGTATTACTTTTATTTGTGCATAGATGAGCAGTGTGGATTAGTTTTCCTTTACCTATCCATGTTTTAATATTTTTTTCACTATCTTTTGTTCTTTTGGTTTTAGATGAGTTCTTTATAATATTTGGGATTTGATTCGCTCATTTCTGAAAGAGTGATTTTCTCAGTCTTAAATTTGTAAGGTGAAAAAGAAGTTTGTTCGGAAATGAAATGGGTAGACAGTCTACAGTATCAAATAGAGACAAGGGTACATGAAAGAGGCGACACTCCTTTATGTATAAATGATTTGATGCGAAATCATGACTTGGATTGATTGATTGGATGAAGAAATAAAGATGAATAAGCAAAGAGGATTATGTTTTTTTGCAGGATTTGGTTGGCATAATGGGATTTGGTGAATGCTATGGGTCACTAAACCTCTATAAAATTTATTAACCCATAGACTGGACACGAGATATGTGTAGTTACATAAAAATGGCAAAATTAATCGGGATCTATGAAAGTTTTCCCTATTTTGTACTGTAAAGTGTTTATCTATTTCATTGATAGAGACAATACAATATAATAAGTTGCATATCTCATTTAATTTATGCATTTTGCATTGATTGCATGCAAGGCACTTTATTTGAAAACGCTCCAAATAGAAATTATATTTTTTCAGGGAGAAAATTTTTTTGAAAAACCATTTGCTTATTTTGTTCTTGGGAATATGTCTTGCATGCAATCAGCTAGGATGAAGGATTCAATGGATTTTGTGGACATGATTTTAAAAAAACAAAAACAAACAAATAAGGAAAATAACTTAAAAGATTCTTTTGCACACAGAATGCCCATCGTTATTCGCCTGTACATTTGCGATCCATGTCCACATCTCCACCAATGTTATCATCAACCCAGTTGGCAATGCAAAACTATGTTAGTTCCTCTACAGGACCTATGGAAGGGGCATCATCATCAAATATAGTTTCGTCTGGGGCAGTGCTTGATTCTACAATTGATTCCACTGTCGAAACAGCCGATTCTCACTTGGAAGAGACTGAAGAGGTAGTCATCATTTCATTCTTTGTTTTGAAATAAATTATGTATGAGACAAATGTTTTTCCACACTTTTTAATTAATTCACACATATGATGGAAAACTTGCAATCAATATTAAACCAACTTTCCGACAAGCTAGAGAGCTGAAACTTGATGACAATGTACAAGCTGGTTATAATTGTAAGTCCCCACTTCTGCACGGGCTGCAGACCAAATTATTGCATGGATAGTGATGGAACTTTGTGTATAGGCTATTGCGTGGGGAAGAGAATTCCAACGGAAAATTTATTAGTGCATACAGTTGCCACCAGGGAAAAAAGTGGCCCTGTATGCAAAAGCGCAATGCATCTGTGAACAACCAATCTGCAGAGGTCACTATGCCATTAGGAAAGAAATAACGTGCGCTTTTTGTGAAGCTCCATTACCACAACGACAACAATAGTGCAGTAGCAGTGCGAGAATATCAGCAAGTGTAGGGATTGTGAACAAGACCTATGACTGCACGAGGTCAAGTCTTGAACGGCATGTGGTTCCAACATTGCAGAATTGCCTATGTTTGGAGACAAGTCTTCATGCAAGATGGTGCAGCACCTCATTTACTTCGGCGATAACCGTGTTCTGTCGAGACACTTTCCAGATGCATCAGACCTTAACCCATGTGACTTCTAGCTGTGGGGAATCATGAAAGATTGCGTTTATCATGGATGTGTACGGACCTTGCCTGAACTGAAAGCTAAAATCATTCATCATGTTGCAGCCATTTCTTGGGAGACCCTTCGTGCTACTGTTGAGCACGCTGTCCTGTGTATGATCTTGCAGCACCACTTTTTCCCCTGGTGGTAACTGTATGCACTAATAAATTTTCAGTTGGAATATTCTCTTCCCCACGCCCTGCATAGCCTATACATAAAGTTTCTTCACTATCCGTGCAATAACGTGGTCTGAAGCCCACACAGAAGTGAGGAACCTTGATTATAACCATCCGGTATGTTAATGGAAAAACTTATCCAATGATTCGGGTTCTAATGGTACTAATTCATTAATACAAATTGCTTAATTGTTATTACAAATAATTCGTGTTAACGAGGGATGAATGAATACTACGTTGCCCCCCCCTCTTCAGGTTCTTTTTTGCATATTCACTCTCAAATAAATAAATATTTACTGCAAGAGATTGAAAGTGTGGTTTGAAAAAATCCGTTTTTTCCTAAATATTTGTTGTATATTTGTAGATGGTTGGAAGTTCAGGAACAGCGTACATGGGTGATTTGGATGCAGGTGATGGTACTCAAGGTATGCATAATATTTGTTTTTTGGCGTTTGTAAAAAAAATAACAAAAATGACTTATGGGATCATTATGGGAAATTATTCGAGTGGCTAAAATTGCACTGGTCAGTAAGAATATTTTCTCCCTCAGAGATCTAAACTTATATGTTTTTAATTATGCAATGATGCCGTTTAATTGGCTTTATATTAACTGAATTAACCCATATGTACAATAGATTTGATTAAACACTAAGTTTTGAAATTGTAAGATTAGATTTTTACTAGCTTAGATACAGGACAAGGTGATCAGAAAGTCTCTCCCTGATAAAGAAATTTAATAAGACAAAATTTATGTTAGATAGATACATATACTTTTTTGTATTATGTTCTTCATCTCAGAAACTTCTTCAAATCTGTAATAAACATCAACACATGCCCGTTTCATTGCTCGAAGGACTGGACGTCAAATATTCGCCAACATGTCCCGTTACAGGAATTATCGCATCTCTTATTCACGCTCACAATGTGTATGTATTTAATGTTCGGAGAATGTGGAGCACCATGCCTTCCAAACTGTCATTTGGGAAATGTTGAATTCTGGAATGCACAGACTGGTACTCTTCTAATTGAAGTATTACATATCTTGCCAACATTTCATTTTCTCTTTCATAAATACCATTTTGATAGGCTGTTACTGGTGCCACCTACAGTCCTCCTAACAAACCATCCGTTAAAAGAACTTTCTAAAATGAAGACTATAAAAAAACCAAACAAAAAAAAACACTGTTTATCAAATATAAATATGTATGATACAATGTAAGATATGGTTGGGGCTGTCGTTTTCGCACACATTTTTTAGCATTGTCGTCTAAATTATTAAAAGTGTTTGTTTGTAAGTATTATGAGCGCCTGTTTTAGAAATACTGAACCCATTTTGTTTGCACTGTTTAATGATCTCAGAATTACTATGTCCTACGTCAGAAAGGGCTTCCCAAAAAACCAGCCTGCTCGAGGTGGCACGTTGGTGAAAAACGATGAAGTGCCATCGTCGATTTGCCTATCTTGGATGTAAGTATGGCAGATGGGTGTTGAAGCGTGAGGTTCATAAAAATTGCAAGAAATCACTCCAGGTTATCAACACAGAGTTCCAACAGGTGTGCTTTTTGGAAGGGACTTTGTAGAAGGAACTGCATGCACTCTGCATTCACGGATATGTAATGGCACACAAGCCAAACATCTCGCCAAACAACAAGTCTGGCAGATGCCGGTGGTTTTTGGAATGCAGATATAGGCACAACTGTCGAAGAGCGAGAAAACATTTGGTGGAGTGAGGAGTCATGCTACACTCTATTTCAGTCGGATGGATGTATTTGGGTATGGGAAATGCTGGAGGAGTTCTGTACCCGAGTGAAGTTTGATGGTGGTGAGTTTTTCATGGTATTGCTTGGGACCCTTGCATGTGATTGAAGGCAATTTGAACTCTGAAGACTCCAAGGACATTTTGGATAATTGGATGCTTCTTACACTGAGAATTTCGTGGTAATGAAAATTGTTAATTTCAAGATGATAATGCTCCATGTCATGTTTCGGCTTTCATTAGGCAATGGTACATAGACGTGAAGTGTCAGTTGCCTTTGTGGCCCGCACAGAACCCTGACCTGAATGTCAGTCAAGTGAGAGCCACGTCTGAAAGCCACTGCTGACATGGCTAGGTTTTTGCAGCAAAAATGGAAAGCTGTTTATTGTAGGGTAGTGTATTTTACTGTTTGCAGTCGTCACCCTTCTAGTGGCCAATGACTCGAGCTTCACATTACCCCCTTCGATGGCCATATTGGAACATCAGATGGCATCTCAGAGCAGGGCACTCTGTCCAATTAAAGAAAAACTATGTCAAGTTTGGGATATTCAAAAATAGCCAATCAGAGCGATTTGGATCACTCGAGCAACTGCTTCTGGCCTAACAACTAGCTCTAACACTCCCACAATGCAATGGGATTCAGCTTGGTTTTCTCACCCTTCCTAATCCTGAATCGATTAATAGATATCACATGGAACCTTGACCTAGATTTTCTTTCCTTAGACAGAGTATAGTGGTGCAGTTAGCTGTATAAGTGGGAATCACTCTATATAAGGTGTGCCAAAGAAAAGACTTTTACTGTAGCGCTGTTTTATCTAAACGAAGTGGCCACATATTTCTATAATTTGAAGTGGCCATCCCGGCTCCCCATGTCCAAAAAAAAGCTCACTCTGCCATGAAGGCTGGAACAGTGATACTCAGTTTCTTTTTTTGATGAAGAAAGACCTCTGCTTATCGACTGCTCAGCTGTTTCTGAGATACCATCTTCTGTCTGGTAGGCTCGGTGATTTTCCTCGCAGTCGTTTTGGCTATATAAACATGAAAAATTTAACAGCTATATACAAAGTCAAACCTCCAGAACTATTCCTTCATCATCATCTCGTGTAAAATTTCAAGCTGATTTATGGTTTCATTAACTGCATCTTTCTCTTGAATGCTATGTACAATATCCAGTTGATAACCAACTTCTCACCATATCTTCTTCAGCATTTCGAGCGTAATTATTTCAATGATTTTTTTGATTCTTTATAACTACGTGCGAACACGAGCCTACCAGATAGAAGATATCACGGAAACAAAGTGAGCATTTAAAACTGGCTCCCCTCTACCATGCACTTTTTTTTCTTTCATTACTAGTGTTCAATCCCAGATAACTCAAAATGTCAGCAATAGAGAGAAGATGCTTATGCAGTTTATATGCCATGCTGCGAGGTGTCATCTGATGTTCCAGTATGGCTACCAAAAGGGGGTAATGTGAAGCTTGAGTCATTGGTCACTAGAGGGCTGATGACTTGTGAATTGAAAGAATATGAAATGCTTGGTTTTATTGCTTTAGATACTCTACGAATTAAGCAAGCCCATATAGTTGTAGAGTTTACTTTTCTTGTTTCGTCATTTTATAATAACTGATTTTATTGTTACATTTCAAAGGTGTTAGTACAACCGCTGATGACATGGCTGTTGATTCTGCAGCCTCTAGTACCATAGTGTCATCACAAGCAACACATTTACAAATGGCTGCTGGGATAGACACAACTGACGGCATAGACACAACTGTAAATACCACAACTCTCGACAATCCCATTACAAGTGGTAATTGTAGGTTAAACCAATTTTTTTTTTTTTTTTTTTTTTATATTGTAAAGCTTGATTTAATGACCATTGGTGCAGGGAGATTATGCTTCAAGCACAGACGTGAAATTGCATTTTTGATTAGAAGCCTTTCGAGCTTTGTTACATTTTTTTTTTTTTTGAGTGGCGTAAGCAATCACAGTACAAAAATATGGAAACTACATAACTATAATGACAGAAACGGTATATTAGCATTATCTTAGCGCAATGCAATACTGTAGTAATGAAGGGAAAAAACATTAGCGAATCTCGTTATTAGCGTGTTAGTCCTCTTGCCTATATTACTAGAGGTAGTACAGTCAGGTTTATTGAAATATTATAGAGCTTTACCTCACCCTTGGCCCCACTTTCACTGCTCTGATGTTTTGTCAGTGGTATCCCACAGAGATTCAGTAAGATTTATATCCTGCAAGCTGGTGAGCCATTGAATGATTCTAAACTCGAAAGTGTTCCACAAGCTACCCCCATGGAGTAGCACAGACTTATCATCTGCAGGGGGTTTGCAAAAGCCATGAATGGGTGAAAGTGATCATTCAGCCATTCTGGTAGCACAGGTGTTTAAAGATCTCTCCAGGTACCATTAGGATGCCCAAAATCCATATAAAAAGGCTCTCAAGCCATCAAAGAGCCAAAACCTTCTTGAAATATGTCTCAGTTATGCTCATGCTGCTTATACCATTCCCTCGTTCTACCAGATGTTTGGTATGGTTGTAACCAAGATAAACCTGCTATATGATTCAGCGATAAACTGCAGAGGTCTGATTTTTAATATTCTTGGCACCAGTCAAGGTGCAATGTCTGAGGACAAGCAGTCGATAGTTGTATGCAAGTAGGACTTAAGCTTGATGGGTACTGGTAGGTCCAGTATTGCTCTCAAGAAATCCTAGGTTTGTCACCACTTGGTCAAAAAGAATGGCCTATCTACCTTGTGTCAGCTAAACAGTATGGAGCCACTTGAACACTGTGGTCAGAAGCCAGATTTTAGCAACGGTGTTAAATCGACTTGCGTTAAATCGATCTGGTTTCTAGGCAAAGGCACTGTAGTGTAAGTGTGTTAAAATTAAAATTGTTTCAATGCATTGTGATATCATAAAATATGCTTGGTTTTTGTGGACTACAAAGTGTGCAAGAAATAGTGCCCATCAGTGTTGGGACATTCTGAAAGGCATAGGATAGCATGCTGTACAACTGCACGAAGAATCTACATGGGTATTTCTGATACCTTTCTTGATATGCTTCTTTTCAGATTGGCATGTGCGAACATTCCCCTTAAAAAACTATCTTCCAAATACACTATATGATCAAAAATATCCGGACACCCCTCACAGATCATAGATTGGCCCAATGTCACATGATAATGACTTGCACATCATTTAAATAGCTTCCCACACCTTCAGACACAACTCTGCTTGGACATTGGCAAGAATGGGTCGTTCGGCACAGCTCAATGAGTTCCAACGTGGAACCATCGTTGGATGTCACCTATGTGGCAAGTCCGTGCGTGACATTTCCAGCCTTCTTCAGATACCCACGTCAACAGTAGGCGATGTCATTATGAAATGGAAGACCCGGGGATCAACAACAGTTCAACAACGAACCGGTAGACCCAAGAAACTAACGGACAGAGACCATCGAGTGCTTCGTCGTGTCACCCGCAGCAACCGGAAGTCCTCGGCGGAAAAAATTGCCACAGAGTTTCGAAACGCCTCTGCAAATGATGCCAGTACCATGACAATTCGTCGGGAACTGCACACGATGGGATTCCATGGCCGTGCTGCTGCCCACAAGTCCCACATCAGCAGGGTCAACGCCAAGCGACGTCTGGAGTGGTGCAAAGCCCACAGAAACTGGACAATGGACCAATGGAAACGTGTAATGTGGACAGACGAATCTCGCTACACACTCTGGCAATCCGATGGACGAGTTTGGGTTTGGCGCATACCTGGAGAACGCTTCTTACCTGAGTGCACAGAGCCCACAGTCAAGTTCGGAGGAGGAGGAGTCATTGTGTGGGGCTCATTTTCATGGTACGGACTGGGCCTGTGCAAGGAATCATGAACTCCGACCGTTATCTGAATGTTTTGGACAACTGTGCACTTCCAACGTTGTGGCAATTTTTCGGAAACGGGCCATTTCTCTACCAACACGACAATGCTCCGTGCCACAAAGCGAGGCGTGTACAGCAGTGGTTTGCGGACTCAGGGGTCGAAGAAATGGGTTGGCCGGCACAAAGTCCCGACCTCAATCCTATAGAGAGTCTGTGGGATGAATTGGAAAGACGCTTGCGGGCCAGATCACATCGGCCAACTTCTGTACCTGAACTGATTCTCGCTCTTCGGGAGGAATGGAGGAACATTCCGGAAAGTACCTACCAACATTTGGTGGAAAGTCTTCCCCGAAGGGTGAAAGCTGTGATTCGGGCAAAGGGATGTGCAACGCCCTATTGATTTCCATGAAATCGTGGCTAGAGTGCAAACGTGCATGTGTCCGGATATTTGTGATCATATAGTGTATGTACCCCACAAGAATTCACAGGGAAGTGATGAATCATGCAAATCTTATGTCCTATAATCTGGACCTTATTTCTACTGAGTTGATACCCATACTAAAAATAGTTACCAAAAGCACTCTAGTATAAACTTTCTATCATCCAAATCTCTGTCATTGTCTGGAGATTGGTATTGCAAATGTCATAACAGTAACTGACCACCACTCTTGTTGTTCACTTTGGTGGTCAGTTGGTATTGCAAATTGGTATTGCAAATTCAATCGACTTTGAGTGTTTTTCTAATACTCCGTTTGCACTATAGTATTAGACCAAATCAATCTAGATACAAATTGGATTTCTTTAGAATCCACAGAGTATAAGCACTTCGGCACTGCTAATTTTAATTAGCGAACTCTTGCTTTAATCTCGACCCAGTTTTATAACTCTTGAATACGAGTTTTGTTGCATTCTGCCAGCTTCATCTCTGGTGCCATCTTCTTGTAAGGGATAAATTTCTTTTTTGTCTTCTCAATCCATCCAAGTTTTCAAGCCACAGGCAGATTAAAAGTTTGGTTTCTTCATCGGACCATGAGTCCCATCGATTTATTTGATGCTGTATTGTGAAGAATACTGAAGTTAAAGTTGGTGCAAGGGATAGTGGGAATGAATGAATCTATAGTGTGTCTTAGCTTTAGTTGAGAGTGACATCACAGAATGACGTCGCTTACTGGACCTAACATACAACATCATATTCTTCCGCCATTAGACCATCCTATTCACAGTGTTGAAAAATACCGTAAACATCGCAATCACGTGATCGGACCCCTGCCACTTCCGGAATATGGAAAATGATACAAAGATTGAAACTAACAACTGAGACCAAAATGAAATAAAATTACAGAATAAAAGCTAAAAATTGACAAAATGAACTGAAAACATATTTTGAAAGCAAAGCTTTCATCTTTCAAATGATGAAAAATGATTATTCATGAACTGAAATTTTTCTGTCACTGAAATGGGTGCACAAAACCACTACTATTCAATTAAATTCCTATTGCTAATGTGAGCACCAGAAGTTGCTGAGGTTCGACAGAACATGTGCTGCCATCTACTTCTAGCTTTTGCTCGACACGGTCAATAATCCTGTGGCTTCTCGAAAATAGAATAATCGAATGGTATCTGTTAGATGTTTTAATCCTCTTCGTGCAAACTCGAAGAAATTCTCATTTCACATTCTTCACGTAGGAACAAGACTACGCCATCTTACATTTGAATAATCTCTATTACAGATCAACTTTATTTAATTTTGTTTTATTTCATCAAATGGCTTTTCTATCTGCTGATTTTTTTTATTATGTCAAGGAGAAGAATATGACACGATTGCAGAAAGAATTTTGAACTTTTATGCAGAAAATTATTCAAATTATTTCTTCTTGTGGGCGAAATGTAACTGCTTCACTCGTGATGCCAATCTCAACTGAAGCTGAAACAGACTATACAGTAGCAACGTCGATTGAGCTCTCCAAACAGGATTCAATGACTCGAATTTGGGGACCATCGATTTAGTTTGAATCCAGATCACTAGCGTTCGTGCTTCAAATTTTGAATCTAGTTCGAGCTGCTGATCAAGATTTGGTGTGAATGGCTGAAGTGTAATAAAAAAAGTTTCATTTTTCTCTGAAAAATTAGCCAACACTCATCAATTTGAATCAAAAATGATGTTGATTCAAAATTCACTATATCCAAATAAAATTTATGTAATAGCCCAAAAAATGATTCTTTATATACATGTTTTCGTTATATCAGATTTTGTTATAACCGAAGAAAGTTTGTAGTTTCAGTGAACTTGTGGTTGGGGATTTCAGTTAACATCATTATAACAGAGTTTATTACATGTGGGTTCGACTGTATTATTAAAATTTTATTTTTCATGCATGTTTAATGTCCATATGTTTTTAATTATTTTTTAAAATTTTGATTTGCATGTAGCTTTAAAATGGTTTTAAGAATATTTAGAGTTTATTGTTGATGACTTATTTTTCTTTTAAGGGCTTCATCAAGATGGATTATCACCTGTAGTCTCTTTGCCTAATTCCATGTCCTCTTCCATCATGCCTCACCACATTCGAATGATGGACCAACTTGATACTATTGCTACCTCACGACCTCGACGTCAGTTGCATAAGCAACGTATAGCTGAACAACAAGAGCTGCAGCAGCGCAATAATCGAGTGATGTTCACCACCAAGGAAATTTGTAAGTTTTATGTATTGAACTGGAAATAATTTTAATTGTTACGTTGATCTAAATTTTTTTTTCTTTATTTGGTTTTTCAGGGTGTGAAGAGTGCAATATGGCTTATGATATGGAATGTACAAGACATAGGATTCAAACTATATTTGATAAGCCTGTTCTTTCTAGAGCTTGGGCAAGCCTTCCTGGTGCTTACCTTGCGATAAATAAAGTTGGTCATATGGAAAGTGGAGAACCAGGTGAGATCATGATTGAATTTTGCTAATGTTGACTTAAGTGACTAATGCAGAAAATTGAAGATGTATATTACTCTGAATGTAATGCTTGTTCTTTTGTTGCTTGCGGCACACCCCCACCCTCTCCCTACAACATGTACAGTACCTTAAAATCTTGTGTTACAGCAAAAATTGAACAATAAGAGCAACATTGTTATTTATTTTTTTTACAGTTTATGGAGTATTCTCCAAAAAACCTATACCAAAACGAACGAAGTTTGGACCAGTTGAGGGTGTAATTACAAAACTGGATGAGATTACACCTGAAGAATTGGTTTTGCAGATTGAATCTGATAACGGTGAATTGATGCATCTGGACACAACTGACGAAAGTTTAAGCAACTGGATGCGTTTTGTGCGGCCTGCTGATAATTATCGCGAACAAAATCTTGTAATCATCCAGTCTGAACAGTCACTGTATTTTCTTTCAACTCGCCAGATTAATCCTCGTACGGAGCTGAAAGTTGGATATTCCCAACAGTACGCTGAACGACGAGGCCTTAAAATTTTGGAACCTGATGAAGAAGAATTGAAAGGTGATAATTTATTTTATATTTTTTTTAAATAAATTTTATTTTAAGTATTTTGTGTAGAAATCAGTTAATTATAAATATCCAGTCTTCTTGAGAGGGTTTTTTTTTCAACTTGTTATAAAATAAATTGACTGACCTTGTATAAAATAAAATTATAATGATCTTCAATGATCCCTTAGTGTATAGAACGTAATGTAAATTATAGAGCGGACTGTGTAATGTAAATTTATACGAAAGATGAAGGTCTCAATAATCAATTAGCATATTTAAAATTTTCAATTCGAGCTCAAAATTAATAAAATATACAAACAACTTTTATTTTTTCCCTCCCCCTACAATCCAGACAGTTGCCATTCTTCTGGAAACTATGACATCACAGCTTCCAATGGAGTATGGAGGAGTTTTGGAATCGTGCCATCACACATTGCAACAAGCGTTATCGGGTTGTTAGGGAAGCTACAGGGCATAACGTTTCATATATAAATACGAAAACCAGAGTGATGGTAACTGTAGTGATTTTGATAATAGTGAAAGCGATATACAAGGGCTGTTAACAGAATTAGATGCTACTTCAACTTCTGTGATATACAGCACCTTAATTTGTAGAGGTTCTCCCTGGCTTGCTGTGTCGTTTGCACATACGTTATGACAGTGGATAGACCTACCTCATTCCTTGAACACTTAGCACATAAGTTGTGGTTGTTGTTTTTGAAGATCACCAGAATTAGGCATGTTTACAATTGGAGCAGAATCTAGTTTCAATGAATTTAAAATGGCAGGATCGTAAAAAACTACAACTCTTCTAAATGAACTGAGCACACGATGCTGTTCGCATTTGGATACCAGTTATCTCGCTGGCAAAAGTTCACTGCTTTTTAATCGATTCTGATTGTAGAAATCTATGAAACGCGATTTTATTTATACGCGATCTTTCAGATTTTTTATTTACACATCCAAACACTGACAAAATTTAAAGGCAATCTGATAGACAAGAGGTTGACAAGATATTTAAACTCTTGTGACTTGTAGAATCGAAAATTACTAGATGACGAAATCCCCTCAGGTTCTCGTGGCAGGAAATGACCTCCGATTATTTTGGGAGAACCAGAGGGCCAATTTTCAATCTTTTGAGGCATTTTTCTTTATAAAATTTCAAGATGCATCAAAAAGTGTTTAATGCTATACACTTTATTAACCTGGATTAATGTTATGATGCAAAAAAATAAAGTCGAATTTTTCTGTGGAGTTTACCTTTAATCTTATCTTGGAACATTAACTTCAGTTGTAATTATTTTTACCTGAAAATTAAATGTTAGGCTTGTGACAATGTTGGAATTTATTTGAAATTGAAATCACTAGATAAGTGATCTTGTTTCTTCCACAATGCGTTTGCCAATGAAATTCCACTTGATCAAACTTGCATAAGAAACATTGCAATGTGTGATGTCACGATTCCGAAACTTCTCCGCAGTCCGTTGGGAACTGTGACGTCACAGTTTCCAGAAGAATGGCGGCTATTGTTCAAGAGAAAGGGCTCTGTTTTCATGTAATTCAAAAAATTTTACTTACGTGGAGGCATCAACAATCTAATTATATTTAAAGTTGGCATGAATTGTCTATTTGGATAATAAGACTTCCTTAATTTTACCCCCTCTCCCCTAAAGCAATGGAAGATCAAGAAAATGCTTGGCCATGTTTTGAATGTAATAAACGGTTTTCAAATTCAGAGGATCTTCAAAAGCATTTAAATGAACACGATTCAGGAGAAAATGCCATTGATGATGAAATAACTCTATCTTCACGCAAAAAAAATCGACCTCGAGGACGCCCACCTAAAAAAACCAAAGGAAGACCACCAAAGAAATTTAAAGTTCATGAAGAACTGCAGGTTTGTAAGAATTTCTTCCATATTATAAATCATTGAAAGAGTATTTTTTTCCTTCTTTCCTCCCCATCTCTTAAATGATAATTTATTTTTGTTGTTGTTTTTTTTTATATTTTTATTTATTTTTGCATTGTGAAATTTGTGTAGAAATAAAGTTTTGTTTTTTTCCCCCTTATGTGATAAGTATGTACTTCAACCTGGTTTATAATATAAGTATTTATTAGAAAGCTCTTCTGTCATTCTTCATTGTTGTGCTAACCTTTTTATTGATTACCTATGGAAGAGGTCAATATGCATTGCTGGGGCAAAAGTTAAATTCATATTCATCTCAACTTAGAAAGTTAAATTATGTTTGAAGCAGTGATAAGGAAATCGTCTTGTTATTGTAAAACAGAAAACAGAGTTAAAGCCCTTTTCCTAATTTAATTGGTTGTCTACTAGGTGGCTCTGGACACTTTAGATGAAGCGACAGTCGAAGCTTTAGCGAGACGCCCACGAGGAAGACCTCCCAAGAAATTTCGGGTTAGTCCGCATGGCTTAGCCTGAGAATAATTTGTGTGGTTTATCTCTCCTAACTGTCCGTGTGTATTTGTTTAATGTAAATTCCACAAATAACGTAAGTTCAAATTACTCTGTGTAGTTGCTAAATTTTATTTAAACAAAACGAGCCATACGCTACGTTTGCACTTGATGAAACTGATAATAGTTTGTTGTTGAATATTAACACAGTGAAATATCCATTAATAAGATTTTGCAGGTGTTGAGTTTTTAATGTTGCTCATTAAAAGCCACCATTAACTCACTACATTTAAGAAATCTATTATCTAGGGTTAGTTAAATGAGCTGTTACGTAATAGTTAAGATAGGAAAAAGTATCCTTATGTTATCTTTTAATTAATTGAGCTACTTTTAAGTATATTTAAGTAGCGGAATTTATTATAAATTTAACCATGTCTCTTTTATTTGATTTTGTTATTCTTGAAGTTGCCTTAATGTTTTGATTTTTTATGAACTCTTTTAGGATAGTGCTCAAAAAAATTCAAAATAGCTAAATGAGAATGGTCAAAATTTCAAAAATATTAAAACTTTGAGATAATCCAAGTTATCTATTTTTAAATCTGCTGAATCTCGAACATTTGTTGTCTCTTATTAGTATGTAGTCAAATCTGCTAAGTTTTTTTCTCAACCAAATACACGAGTATAGTGATAGTTTACCTTGTTTAACGAGGGCCGTAGATAACAATGTACTTAGTTAACAACGAGTGGTTGTTAAAGTGTTTTCGGGAACGATCCTTGATTATGTGCTTCTTTGCTATTTTTCTCTTCCTCTTTTACCTTTTCGGTGTCGAAGATGTTAAATAACTATTGGATCTGTTTGAAATATAACTAGTAGGTGGATCAGCTTAGTGAGGATTAGCTAAGTCTTTCAAGCAAGTTAGTAAAGAGACAATCAGAAATATCCATGCCCTCAGCACTTGACCAACAAACCAGCTGGTTATGGGCTTAATTTGGTTAATTGTATTTCCACTTAACCTCTATCCAGTCTTGCACTCGGCCAAGTGCAGGAGAACCTTGTTGAACAGAGAACAACCGTATGGCATAGCAGTGAAGCTCAGATATTTGAGGCGTCAGAACTTTTCGATGACTATATCTTTCCTTGTTGTGTGCTGTGCTTTGCTTTGTGGTTATAAATGCGATTTATGATAAGTATTTGAGCATTTACTTTTTCGTTTTTATACATACGGACAATAAATCGTACGTATAATTTATTATGTACTGTAAAGCCAGAACAAATTAATCAATTTTCCATTATATTTTATGGGAATTCGTGCCTTGTATAACGACTGTTTTGATTAATGAAGCTACAACTGTATTTTTTTGTATATTTAAAAATTATGAAAAAGAATAATGATAATAATAGCAAAAAACCTCTGCTTAAAATTTATTTCTTTTGTTTAATTTATCTTTTATAATTAACATAAGAGATTTTGGATTGATTAAATGAATTCATATAAAAAATGGAACAAAAGAAAACACTAGTCCACATCAATTCTTTTTATTTCCTCAGATGCGCATTTCGGATTTCACATAGGTGGAAATAAAAAGAATTGATGTGGACTAGTGTTTTCTTTTGTTCCATTTTTTATAAGTCGGTATCCACAGTTTCGGCAATTATTCCTGTAAATGAATGCATTTAACTTGCCAAGATGGCCTGAATACAGTGGATCTCAGAACATAATTACTGGGACCGAAAAGAAGTTTACATTGTGAGTGAGCTTACTTAATATCCAAGTTTATGCATCACTAGTAATCATACTAAGTTATAACATAAAACCATCCATTCTTCATTTGTTTCCTGCGTAGGTATTTGTCTTGTTCTCGTAACATTTCTTGAATCATGAGAAAGGCATATTCAGAAGGCATATCTCCTATATATGTGGCGACATCTGTTGGCAAGTTCAATTCCTGCTGCATGAATTTAATACTCGCAGAGTCATCTCTTGGCAAAAATAACTACCACACCACTGAGCCTTTTGGGAATTTTCCCGTGGAATTTTCATGCTGAAAAAAGTACCCTATATGTAGACCCAGACTATAAGCAAAAACCATACTAAGTATCCTCAAAATCCATCCAGTAGTTTTTGCGTGATGCTGGAACAACCACGGACACTAAACAGTTTTATTATATATAGATAGATTATGGTCAAATTCAACGTTTATATAAAGTGTTAGCATCAGATCCACCTTCTTTCTCTTTCATTCAGCCGAATCAGATCTTTTTGATTCATGATCTTTAGCCTCAAGTGATACGAAACTGCTTGATCTCTCATTCAAGTTGTTAACTTCTTATTTCAGACCAGGGAATGGGAGATAGTACTGTGTAACCTCTGTACAACGAAGGGACCGGCAAAATCATTTCGCTATATAGATATTATGTTGCATGGAGGTGGTGTTAAAATTTGCGTAAAGTTGATGTATAATTGTTAAAAATGGTATTTTATATTAATTTGAATGCTTCTTAACATTAAGAACAACTTTTTCGATATTTGACATCGCTGCCTTTCTAAAGTCATGCAGGTCGCCATTGCTGAAAATTGTTTGGATCTCGATTCATTTTTCTGAAATAATTAAAAATTTGAAAGCAAAATGGCCTGAAGATAATATTGTAATAAGCATTTTACGGAAAACTACTGATAAAACGTATCTATAAGCATTTATATTAAGGCCAACAAGTAAAAAATACACTCGCCGGTTTCAGTAAAATTAGAATATCACAAAAATGCATATGGGCTTAAACTTTCAATAAAATAAATTCATAAATTTGAACAAATATTAAAGTTTTTAATATAAACTATTCTTTCTAGTTTTGACAGCTTTTACAGAAGTTCTCATTTCGATTCTCATAGAAAATATTTTTTTAACATGCTTGCACATTTAAACTCATCAGCAGCCGCCATTATTGCCGCACAGTGCGATAACGTTGTTCTCGAGAACTTTTCATAATTTTGCCGATAAATTTTGCCAGTACAGATGTTGAAAACTTTCTGGAAGTCATTGGAAGTTACCTTCCTCAATTCACCGGTAACATTTGTCTGAATGTCATCCATGTCTTTAAATTTGTGTCCATTCATTAGTTGTTTCACTTTTGGGAAAAGAAAGTAGTCTGGAGAGACAAACCAGGAGAATATGGAGGATGAGTTAATTCCACAACACTATATTTGGCCAAGAACTGTTTCACAATGTTTGAAGGAGGAACCAGGTTCCTTGTACTGGGGCTGTACTTTTGTCTGTCACTTCGAATCAAGTTTCAAAATTTTTCAATGAGCTCTGTAGTTCAGGTCATTTTTGATCTTCTACTCCGTTCCTCGTCATTAATGTCTTTCCCCCTATTATCCCGAAATAGATCAAATCACTTAAGAACATTTTATTGAGATAACGCATCTTCTCCGTAAACTTACTTTATCAGTGGCAAGTTTCCGTCAGTCTTCCTCAGTCTTAATGTTCGCGCGTTGTTCTGCTTTTACGAACACAGCCTCTTTTATAACCTCACTTGCTATAGGTTATAGGAAAATAGTAAAACTCACCATCCACACCTTCTAATTCCAAACGAATGACTAACAATCACATTTTCTTTTCCCACTTAAATGGCTGTTCTCTGCCAGTCACCTTACTTTTTAGATAGACCTTGTATATAAATTATACTTGGGTGCAACCATTATAGGCTGTTTTGAATTACTCCATGTTGTCATGTGTAGTGATAGCAGTGTTCAAATTGCATACCACTATCCCATCACTTTTGGCTTTTGTATATTGAAATTGGCAGTGAAGACTGCATGCAACCTGTCGATGAAGTGTCTGCCTCTTTAAATGGTTCATTCCGAAATGTTATACGGTTTCTTAAGTAGCGGAAGAATAGAGCTACTTATTGATTTCACAATTCCCGTCTGTCCCTTTCAAAATTTCTGGGGGTTTTTTTGGAATAGAAGGTTTAAATTCGGAATTGAGCTAATTACAGGCATGTACACCTTCACTAATTAGTTTGGTTTTGATTGGCCCACTGGAGTCGGAGTTTTGGGGGTGTGAGTTAAAGGGGACCAAAAGGTCTACATGTGTTTAGGTATGTAAAGGAATGAAATTCGATATGCAGATTCCTCTAGGCAAGATCTACATTACTATAAAATATGGGCCAAATTGTCCCAATGGCATCAGGATCGTGGGGGTGGCAGTCACTTGGTCTTAAGTGATCAACGAAAGAAGCTAGAGCTCTTTATTTTATTTTCTAAAGCTACGTTAGAGAAAATCAATTTTTCGATTTAAAAATGGGGAGGGGATTAAAAAGTGCAGATAAAAGGATAAAATAGATGATCTCAGCGCTTCCGCTACTTTCTTATACCTTCGTCGGGAGGATTAATTTCTTGTTTGGTTTAAAAATTATAGAAAGGCATTGTCTAATTTTTGACCTTTTAATTTTTATTTTGTCATCTTTAATACATACATAATGAGTAAATGTTATAATTTTCAAAATGTTCTTTCTGAATATTGATTACCATGTTCATGGATTCTTAACTTCTAAAAACTATGAATTTTTGCATACTTACTTTTGAAAATTGTATCTTTAACATAAAATAAATGTGACTTATTAGTTATTTTGGAAGTTTTGTGTTATGTTGAACTGAAAATCAATTTTCATTATCAATAATCTAATTTTTAAAATCTTTATTTTTTTTTTTTAAACTTACATTTGATGTTTTTGTTTATATAAGAGTGAACAATATATAAACCCTTTGATAAAAGTTGTACATTATTGATTGTTGTTGCATATGAAATTGTTGATTTTGCATGTTTTTGCAACAATTTTTACTAAGAAATTGTTGAAGTTATTTGTTGCATATTCTGTGAAAGACAAACCAAAAATATCTTAAACAAGCTTTTACCTTATGTGTTGAATGGACTAATGGATTAGAGTCGTGTCCATGCTATTTACTTGTGATTTTAGGGCTTTTAAATCTGACGCCCTATGGTTCAGAACCTCCTGGATAAAACGGAAGCAGAATGTGTACTAAAGTTTGTCTGAAATTTGAGCACGCTGAAGAAGAAAATGCTTATGAGCTATGTTCACAAATGTGGAATTAAGTGAGATGGAGATTTTATTTTTTTTTTAGTTGGGCTGAGAAGCTAGCTCTTCTTGGTCATGGTGGATTGGGGAATTTGACTCATGTGGAATCACATTTCTTCTTGTTTATTGTAGAAACCATAACATAAGAAATAATGTTTATAATTATCATTATTGAGGAAAACCTGATAGTATGTCTGGCTCTTCATTGTATATAGAAATTGATTGATGATGTGTGCTATGGATTGTTCAGGCCTTTTTACAGGAACTTTGAGATAGGATTTGCTCATTCTATGTGGAATGGAGTTGAAATTTCTGTCCCAATGAGATGAGACAACTAACTGATTATCTCAAAATTAAAATATCCACTCCACTTCATTCCGAACTAATGAATATAGCTTGTTAGTACATTTTTTTAATTTTTTTTTTTCTGAGCATATTGAGTATTTATTTTGTTTAGAAACTTCAGATATTTAAATTATTTTATTGAATAAAGTTTCTCAGTGCTACTATATACTCTTTTTTGATTTGCTTTTTGTTAATACAAGATATAAATTCTTTGCGATATAAACAAATGTGAGGCTTTCCATTCTCCATCTATTTAGGCTGTTGGGATTGCAGTTAGTTCTGACTTTAACCTTTTTGATCTTCGAGCTCATGGAATGGTTGAATAAAGCATTGTATTAAAATAAAATCTTGTAAACATTCCAAAGAAGGAACTTTAGCTATGAAGCAGAAACACATTTATTAATTTATGATGAGCAATTGAGTAATCGTGCATCAACAAAGCGATCTATGTGTGCGCATGCTCACGTCAACAGTGTTTAAAAGACAAGCAGAAAGCAACAGTGTATTCATTCTTGATGAATCGATTGTTATATGACATGCCATTATCTTGTTATTCTTTACAGTTGCTGTTTAGCACGTGAATTTGTCTTGAAGGGGTCCACAAAAAATCTGATAAAATTTAGAAATCATTCGTTGATTAATTTGATTACCATATTTCTCATTCCCCCTTGAATCGTTATTCAATTACATTAGATTTTAGCATCTTTCCATGCAGTCTCTTGCGATAGATAGAATCAGAAGAGATTATATTTTTAATATTGCCAATAGAGTTTTCACTGATCCGAGCATCCAATTCTCCGTCCAGCCACCCATCACTCATAAATGCAGTCTTGAGATACTTGAACTTTTCCACCTGTCTCAATTGGGGCTGTTCTAATTGGAGATCATACTGAACAGGTTGTCTTGAAGGACCAAAACTTCAGTTTCGGCCGCATTGATTTTCATCCCTGCCTCTTCTTACTTGGCTGCAAACTCATCTAGTGCAAGAAGGCCAAAGGAAGACAAGATTGTCAGGAAATTGCAACTTCACCACTAAGCAATCAACTACACTAACACGCTTATGCCTTGGCTGCCCCTGTCTCTCGGTCCATAAAGTTACTGTCGAATCCTGATAACTTGAATCTTCAGCGGACCAGATAAAAAATTTAACTTATCAGGTTTTTGAATTAATTAGTAAATCGAAACAGACGCTGCACGACAACTACACAGATTACATGATACACACAATG
The DNA here is from genome assembly GCA_023313115.1 of Rhysida immarginata. Taxonomy (NCBI): domain Eukaryota; kingdom Metazoa; phylum Arthropoda; class Chilopoda; order Scolopendromorpha; family Scolopendridae; genus Rhysida; species Rhysida immarginata. The sequence goes on from JAHWFO010039269.1 coordinate 128,290, forward strand.
TTTCTATGCATTTGATTATTTTTAATGAGTTCCATATACGGATACGGTATGGGGCCATTAAAACGCGGTCTGTTCCAACACTAACTGAACTCCAACGCTGTTTTGGCATGGTTTCCGAATTCTGCTTCTGGTTTTAAAAGCAAAATGGTGATGACCAATCAGAAGTGTACGGCTACTCCTAAAAACTCGCTTGCGATCTTTCATGCAGTGAACTTCATGGTCAACACTAGCACTTCCTCCAAAAATAAGAGCGCAATCATCATCAGTTACTACGTTTAAAAATTTTCCCATTGAAGAATCACAATCAAATTTGGGTTCGTGTTAAGTTTCAATTTCCACATTGGCTGCCAGAGATGGCAAAAGATTCCTGCATCATTTTCTGCCGCTCGAGCACTCCTGGATCTAATGTGAAAGTTAATGAAGAATTGAATTTGGTCTGTATTGTAATAATTTTTGCAATATTTTTAAATTTTTGCTTTAAATTTAAAAATACCTATTCACTAAAAGCAAAATTTTTTCTAGTTATCTGGGATTTATTTAAAAAAATTGTTTGAGTTAACGAGTGAATTGTATATTAATTAAATGCCCTGGGGGACGCGACTTAGAGTATCGTTCGAATTAACTGGGAATTTGAGTTATCAGAGTTCGAGTTATTTGGGTTCGACTGTGAATAAGAGGAGCGACTGTGCGTACACGTTGTGGTCCCAACACCCAAGGTGAATAGTCTTGACTTAATGGCATTCTAGAGAAATTCTAATGGCATTTGGTATGCAGATTTCTCTAGGCAAGACCTGCATCACTACAAAGTTTGGGCTGAATTATCCCAGTGAATTCAGAGTAATTCACAATGACCTTTAAAATTATTAATGATTTTCATAAGGCAACACATGGCACACATTGACTTAAATCTCAAAAATAGGCTATAGAAATTGGATCATTTTAAGTATGTGGCTTATGAATTTCCTTGTTTTTGTTCTAATACCAATGGATCATTTGAATAGTATATAATGGATAAACCAAGTATGAAGTATAATTTTTTTTGAAATATTTGTCAGAACGATAGATGCTGGATACCTTGAAACCACTTGATTTTGGCATAGCTGCACTTGCATGCTGTAACTGTTGGCACTTGTTTGATTAAATCAGATAATGTTTGTTATTGTAGTAATTTTAACTAACGAAAGGCTCTTTCATATGCAACAACCTGTATAATGTAATATTAGAGCTGGTTTTGTTTCTGAAAGAATACTTAAACCCTTTAACAGTTTTATAGAAATTGATTTTTTAATAATAAAGATGACATAGAATTGAAATTTGTTATCCATTTGGATAATTGGTACCCATTTGATGAATCGGTAGACAAATCTTTGTCTCATTAGTCTGTTGTCTTATAGCTAAGCAACAGTAAAATAGAAGATTTCCAATGCAACATCTGCTACAAGGTATTTCCTCGCAACTACAGTTTGCAGCGCCATCTCGTCATGCATTCCGGTGAAAAGAAGTACCGGTGTCCTATTTGCGAGATGACTTTCAGCCACGTTTACAACCGTAACAGGTTAGTTGACTCATCATCATCTCAAAAGTCTTCTCTACTTGCAGGTGACGATGCCAGAATTGGAAACTGAAAATGGAGAAACGACGGATAGGTATGAATTTTTTTTTTCCCCTTTAAGTGTTCTCTATGCTTCATTTATCTTTTTTCTCCCATCTTTATCATGTTGCAGAATGAATATGATTTGCAATAAATAAATGTTTTAGAATTTGAAAATAGTTCGTAAATATTTTTAAAAACTGCTATTTTTCGAGTTGGTGATTAAAGGTTAATAAAATGGCTTCATCCCCTCTCTCGAAGACAATTAGGCAAATATTCCCTTCTTTCCTTCCAAAGTATTTTCCAGGTATTTATTAAGTAGAAAACTATTTACTCTCTTCATAATTAGTAATGAATTAATAGATATAGGTATGTTCCATATTGGGGATAAAAAAAACCATAATAGACACTTAATGAAAAGGTATAACGTCTTTCATTGTATATCGTGTAATCAAGCTGGATGCAGTTAAGTTGAAACCATGCACGTATAAGATATTTTCTGTTTTTATAGAAAAGAGAAGTTAACAGGTTTTAAAAGTTCCATTATCTTCTTTAATTAATTAATCCAGTGAGTCTTAATCTTCAACGTAATTTTGGAAACGCTTTTATGAAGATAACCTTTGTTAAAATTTATACAGTAATTCCTTACAAAGAATACGCATAGATAATATATTGGCTTGATCTCAGAATATACTAAAGATGTATCAACACAGAATCTTATAGGTATAGATGTTGATATAGTCCCCAGAACCAGCTCATTTCATCTGTATGGAATACATCACTACAAACAGATCCTGAAGACCCACACATTCTATTCTTACGGATTTTTCACCTTGTTTTAGTACTTTTTAACAAACATTTAATCTATATTTACAATAAATTGTTTAAATTTACAGAACAATTATAGACAATGAACAATTTTTTTGTATAGTTACTGTAAGTAAACAAATATTGAAGCAATTTTTGATGCAGTTTATAGCTATGTTTATGCATTTCATGTAAGCGCTTCTGATTGACTAATGGATGCAGCTGTAAACATAGATATTTGTTTATTTACTGTAATTATACTAAAAAAAAAAAAAAAATAGATCAACGTCTATAATTGTTCTAAATTTACACAATTTTTAAATTTTATTATAAATATGGATTCCTTAAATCTTCTGCTATAATGCGATCCCCCTTTTTGACTTGTTGTGAGAAATAAAATATGCAAGAAAATACATTTTTTATTTTTTACATTTTTTTATGGTAATTTTGTCTGAAGTTCATCAAGACAGAATGCAATTTCATCAGTTCGAGGCAGCTTTGAAGTTGCCATCTTTTGAGAAGTTGTTTTCGTATTAGCCTTTGGTGGCGAGAAATTCAAATAAAAAGTGAATAAATGTATTGTATAATGAACTGAACATTGTATATTCTGTATAATTAATGTATATTATACGGTAATTTCGTCTGAAGTTCTTCAGGACAGTGTGCAACTTCTTCAGTCGTTGCAGAGCTCTTATTATCCTCTTGTATAATACAGTCCCACAGATTTAGGTGCCTTTTTAGGCCAAAATTTTTCACATTATAGTAGAAGATTTATGGTAAATATTTGTGAAAAAGTATACTAAATCAATGTGAAAAATCTCTAGTTAATTTTCACAAATAAAATTAATGCTATTAAAAAAATCATATCAAAATAATGATGTCCATGAATAGGCAATGTATATCCTGTGACCTAACTTTTTATCAGAAATTATTTCAATATTATGATGAAAAATTAACACAAAAAGATGCATCAAAAAACTAGATCACATTAAGTCACAATGTTATCATCCGGCAAACCATTTTGTATATAGCTCCGTCTCAAATTATCCTTAGAAAGGATGTGTGCAGAGACATCTAATACCTGCAATTGTCCTGTTTTCCCTCCTGGGATTATAACGAAAGTGAGACCATTCGCCAAAAAAAAAAAAAAAAAAAAACGAGATGGTGCTGATAAAAAAAAAAGTTTTCCGTCGCACGCATATTTAACCCGAGATCGCATTTTTCGATCATTTTTCTGAACAAAAAACCTCGGCATGTATTTGGGTAAATACAGTATGTAATTCTTGTGGCACTACATAATTCTTATGTGAAAATTGAACATAACCACTAACCTAATATAAAATCCATATGTACTGTATTTTTTGGTCTACAAGTCGCACTTTTACAAAGATTGCGACTGATAAAATATGATGATGAAGAGAGAAGAGAACAGCCACTGAAGCATGTGAAGAGTTTCTTTTAAAATCCGTATATATGTTGCAATTGATCTATTATTAGTCACAGACCCCAAAAGCTTTGTTTAAAAAATAAGGTAGACACAACTGAATTTTGTACAGAGCATGTTCTGGTTAAGGAGAAAAAAAATATTTCAATAAGATTATGACTCTGTTTATTACATAATTTTATTAATAAGCCCATGTGTGTTAATTAGTTTTACCAATAGTTTAACAAAATTTGACTATTTGATGAACAATATTTATGTTTACAATATGCATTCATTTGGTGGTGGAAGAAAATTAAAGTTTCTCCCTTAATTCAGCTGAGGGGAATCTTGTTCAGATAGATCTGTCTGAAGGTGCATATATTAGGGAAGCATTAAGTTATCTGGTTATACCGGGTGATTCAAAAGTGTGTTACATTTTTTTCCATTGTTAACGACATTTTCAGTGTTTGCTTTCCAGCAATTCAATGCTTTCATAAGAATCACGAGGCATGCGCAACATTGTTTTGCTAAAGAATTCGTCACGGCAAAACAATTATTAGTTTCATGAAAAAATGTAACACACTTTTGATCACACGGTATGATAGATGAAACTTTTTGAGCTTGAATTATATGGCACAGTAATGTTGCTATGGTGTTGTTATCTGAATCAATATTTAAAAATTTACAATTACAATATTGAATAAGATTTTGATGGTTATTTGAGCTGCCAGTAAAAGGTCAAATTTATGTCACTCTATGAAGCAGTTGGCAAGAAATTTGAGAAAGATTAGAAGATGAACTTTCCAGAAAAATTATTTTCACAATTATGAATGTAGAACTAAACAAAAAAATATTAGGTCATATGTTCTTTGATGCTGAGAAAGATGCAAGGTAAAGTCATGTTGATAAATTCTAAATTGCTATAAACAAAGGACAGATTTTGCAATAGAATTTTAAAATCAACAATATAATTTTGAATGGTGTATCAGTAATTGATTACAAACACAAGCATCCATACCCTCAGCAGAATTCAAACTTTCCTGACTTCTAGAGTGACAAGACCAGTGCCTCAAGCCGGCTCAAAAGGAACGTGATTAAGTGTGAAATTCAAAATCTCAATAAAAAAGAAATTCTCTGCAGTTATCGTAAGTATTCTACTATAATGCGATCTCTTGTATAATGCGATCCCATTTTCAGAGGCCAAAAAACCAGTAAAAATTTTACCCTCTTGTATAATGCGATCCCCATTTTTTGATTCGTCGCTAACTTAGGAGAAATAAAATATGCAAGAATGTACAGAAAAAAAAATCTCTATTTTTTACAATTTGAAAAATGAATAACCTGGATGTATACAATTAAAAACCTTCAAAATCTGATTCATTATCGCCTGATTCTTCAAAAAGTTCCTTAATACAATATAGATGATGGTTTATTATAAAAGTTTATAATAAAAAAAGTTTATAATTAAATAATAAAAGGTTATTTAATTTTTAAGAAGACAAAAACGATATAGTTATGGTAGATTACGTGTACTTTTATTGTATATTCATTTTTTGAAATTATTAAAGTACACCTTATGTATTCATGCATTAAGTATTGTAATAAATATTCGTTTGAACTTTAGAAAAAGTTTTTAGACAATTTCAGGAGACAGAACAGTGGCTGTTAAAAATTTCACTGAACGAAAATTTATTTCACTTTTCACCTTTATTGTTACAAATTTATTTAAAGTCATGCCTATATTGTTCAATTATTATAAATAAATGGCAGCAAGAGAAATTATTATTATAATACTGTAAATAAAACGTGATCAGTGTTTTTTTCGCCAATGGCCGCCATCTTGTTTTTGAGAATTCACTTTTGCATAGCTTTTGGGGATGAAAAATTGAGAAAAAAAGGGAATTAATGTGCTATGTATCCTATATACTATATAATATACTGTAATAAGCCAGTATATTAAATATTATGTGCTAGGTTTCTTTTTAAATTCATCAAATCGAAGTTCGTTTGAAATCACCTCCCCCACTCCTCCGGTTACCCTACACATGATCGAATCTCACTTCATCGAATCGGCAAACCTCACTTCGTCGAACCACATATAATTGAAATCAGGCCACATTTAATCGAATATAGGGGAATTTTTTTTCTACCACTCTACCAAACCTCCACAGAGTAGTAGTTATATATTGATTGGTAGTAGTTTACAAGGGGTTGATATTAAAAAATCGGTTATTAAAAAGATTTTTAAAAAATTTTTAACATCGACTATTGTTTTTTTTTTTTTTTTGTTAATTTATTGTAAGTTAAACAATATCAACAACATCAAAAGACAGAATAATTGAACTTTTAAAATTGGTTTTTTTTTTTAAATAAAATTTTTATTTGAATTTTTTAGTTGGATCTGAATTATTTTATTTCAGTTCACAATAAAATCTGATATGTGGATATACTCAATAAAATTGATAATATTTAATCTTTAAAAAATCGATTAATCGGTCAATAAAAATACCTTCGAGGCATGGCCAGAAATTTTCTACTGTAAGAATTAAAATAAAACACTTATTATTAATATAATTTTCCATATCAATAAAATATAGCAGAGTTCGTACGGGTCATGGAAAACCTGGAAAGTCCTGGAAAATCGAAAAAAAATTCCAGGCCTGGAAAGTTTTGGAAAATCAATGGTTTCTGACTTAAGTTTTGGAAAAAGCGCGCTACTTCATGACATAGGTAATAAATTGTCTGCATTACTGCGTGCAGTTTTTTTTCAGTTTTAATTATGTTTTATCAATTTACAGCTTTTTTGATGAATAAAACGTAATTTTCGATCATTAATATAATTTTCCATATCAAATAATAATATATATAATAAAACATAGCTTCGTTCAAAATACGTAGTTTCATAATGAAAAATCAATTGATAACATCAATATAACAAGTCATATTGCCAGTGGTGTGCTGGAGCCGGCTCGCACGAGCCGGTTGTTGAATTTCAACAAAGACATGAAAAATTATTATTATTATTTTTTATACATTAATTAATGTATACAGGGTGTATCTGAACGGTCTGTACATACTTGGAGGAGAGGTAGTATGGGTGATTCTAAGCAATAACTGAGATATGAACAGAAATATGAACAGAAATAAAAATGCCGCTACCAAGATCAACAAGTTAATAACTCAAGTTCTATAAAATCTAGAAAGATGAATTTTGGTAAACCAGCAGGGTACTGGA
>JAHWFO010039269.1:143993-226312 GCA_023313115.1 Rhysida immarginata
TTGAAGGCACTTGGTCTGTTAATACCTGCAGAGTAATCTTTAAAGGCTGAATGTTACTTCACCATAATTTCTTATACCTACATGTGCTTCATTTTCCCTGATGGGCAGGCCTCCTTTCAGCAGGATGACATTCTATACCTTAAGGTTCGAATTGTCACAGAGTGGCTGGAAGAGTATGAAAATGACTTTCAATTGCTACATGAATTTTAACCCCACGGAACACAATGGGATGTGTGTGAAAGAGCTCCCAATTGCAACTAAATGTGAATTAGTATCTGTTCTTGCAAATGCCTGTGTGGAAATGTTTAAGTAACATTCTCAGAACCTCATTTCTTCCATACTATGTCGAGGCAATTTTGAAGGCCAAGGGTGTCCGTCACGTTGCTAAATAGGTGTTTCTAATATTTTGCGAAGTTACTGTAGTTTCTTCTTTTAGTAAATGCACAAGATAGAAAAATTTGTATGTTAAAAGATTGGTTTGTCCTTCTTCCTCTTTCCGATGTACATTTATAGACGTCAAAGATCACTGCCTACAATTTCACTGATTTCTGCAAGCTAATTCCTCTTTGGAAAGGTGATCATTAAGGTAATTCCAAAACAATAATAATTATTCACAGCATTTGAACAATAACCCAATGATGCCCAAATTAATTATCTTTTGTCTGGTTGTTAATGGACTAGAATTCTTGTATGGATTTGAAATTCTTGTACAATTTCATTAATTATTTAATTGCATATTATTTTTTTATTTAAAAGGCTGTAAATATTTTTATTTCCCCATTGAATGCAGTTTTTTTTTATTATTATGATAAAATGATTATTTCCCTTCTCCTCTTAAATTTTGGTTTCCCTAAATTTGATCATTTTTTTTTTTCCTTTTTCTTTATGCATTGTGCAGGCATGTGCGACATCACAAAATTCGTGGTGAAAACGAACAGCTCACAAGGCCCATCAAATCTTTATTCAAGAAAAAGCAAGCGGAGGGTACCGAATGGGTGTGCACGCATTGTGATCTCACGTTTGACAATTCAAGTCTACTCAACCTTCATACGCTCACTCATGCAGCTGAAAATGTAGGACTGGAAGAAGTTGCTCGCTTTGCTGTGGAGCCTGATTTTTCTATCAAAAATGGGATGTCTGATGAATTTAAAAGTGAATTTCATTCTGACATTATGGAAAATGAGACTCTAAAGTGCCCTCAATGCACTCAGGTAAAATTAGATATGTATTGGATATTTCTCTCTTTGTGCACATCAAAGTATGCATAATAATTTCTAGTTTTTAGAGAATGTTTTTGAAACAAATTACCGTATATATTTGTGTATAAGTTTGGTTTTTTTTCCTCCAAAAAATGAGCCCTAATAACCACATTCAACTAATGCTATGTTCGCACTACTCCTTAATCACGATTAGCTAATCAAACACTTTCCGTTTGCACTGCATTCAAGGGAAATTATGGTTACCAAGCTAAAAGGTGTTTTCTATGATTTTTTTCCCTTGCAATTGTGTCAATAGATAGCAGTGAGAGTAGCAATTGGCTTCCATGGGCATCAAATCTTGTCGTTAGCGAAATTACGACGGATGAAGCAGAATGTGCTCGTACACTTAGCAGTTACATTTAGCCTTTCTCAAGTCTGAAAATTGTTCTCCCCAAACAATTATAAGAGCACTGGTTTCCTCATCAGACCACTTGCTGCTGCTCTTTTGCTTGATCGCCATGTTTTATTTTCCTGTTTGTTGGTGTTAACTGGGATATGACTTCACTAACCAGGTTTCCGAAACACGGTTAGTTAACCGACTCTTAACCAAGCTTTAAACACGGTTAAGTAACCAAACCAGGCCGCACAGTTGTGCTTGATCGTGGTTAAGCTGCTGTGCGAACATAGCATTATACGAGGGGAGTTCAATAAGTAATGCAACACATTTTTTTTCTCGGCCAATTTTGGTTGAAAAAACTGGACATTTCTTGTGGAACATTTTCAAACATTTCCGCTTCGTCTCTTATAGTTTCATTGACGTCCGATAGGTGACAGCGCTATAGTGAGGTGTTAAAATAGCATCTACAATGGAGGTGTGTTCCAAACAATGGGCAGTGATTGAGTTTCTTTTGGCGGAAAACCAGGGCATCTCAGATATTCATAGGCGCTTGCAAAATGTTTACGATGATCTGTCAAAAGTGTTTGATTGTGATCCGTCGATCTGCTTGAATGAGTGTTCGCATGTTCCGACATTGCAGGAGTCAGAGCTGTGCATGGCCGGCCAGCTCGCGGGAGATCAGAAAGTTTTGCTTGACCTTGCGGCGATGATGACACACGCTTTGCCCAACGACTCACCGTGCTTTTGTCCACTGCCAGATCACCGTAGACATTCTGCAAGCGTCTATGAATATATGAGATGCCCTGGTTTTCCACCAAAAGAAACTCATTCACTGCCCGTTGTTTGGAACGCACCTCCATTGTAGACGTCATTTTAACAGCTCACTATAGCGCTGTCACCTATCGGACGTCAATGAAACTATACGAGACGAAGCGGAAATGTTGGAAAATGTTCCACAAGAAATGTCCAGTTTTTTCAACCAAAATTGGCTGAGAAAAAAAATGTGTTGCATTACTTATTGAACTCCCCTCGTACATGAGTCAGAATTGATGAAAGTTCTTAAAAGCAGATGGCTCTTATAAGCAGAGTTTTCATTGCAAGTGCATTTCATTATTTTACCAAGTACAAAGCTCTTGGGCTCTTGATTGGTTAGTAATTGTTACATAAACCGTGAAATCTCTGCATGGAATAGCATGGATAGCATTCCCACGGAAATGGTTCGCCGTTCATTTTTGAATTGCACCATTAGTAACACATTAGATAAAACTGAGGATGATAGGCTATATGAAGAGTCCAATGAGGAAAGTGAGGCAGATAAAACTGAGACAGAAGATGATGTGGATGATGAATATGAGACTGACAGCGAAGTCGTGTATATTAAAAACTGCTTGTATTAGTTGTGTTATATAATTTTTTTTTCCTCTCAAGTGTGTATAAAATTTCTCCTTTTATTTTTTGCCTTGACTTACCACGAAGTCATGTTGTTTTTCCACTTTTGGGAGTTGACTTATACATAAATCGACTTATGCACGCTTATATACGATATGCCTTTCAGATACTCTTTAAGATTGCTAAATTTTAGGCACAATTTGTATTTGGCTGTACTTTCCTTTTAACTTTTAACAATACACTTCTGCCCCATTATGTCGTAAATTTTGGGAGCCAAGATTTTTCCTCCTCCGACATAGCGAGTTGCGATATCGCAAGTTTGTTGTTCCGTGACAGATGGCACCACTTTCAGTAGCACTATGTTTAAATGGCAATAACATGATCATTTCATCTTTAAAAGGTTTTTAATGGCATACTAATTTAAGCATTAAAATTTTCTAAGGCAATCAACTTGAAGAACCCTTTGCTTTTTTATTTTATTTTCTCCCCTCTCTGAAGACGTTTAGGACAATAACTTAATAAAGAAAAATAAAGAATGCAAATGCAAAATATTCTTTAAAAAACCAGTTAAGAGAAGGGCAAGATTAAAGCAAAATACATGTACATTCCTGTACTATGCAAAGGGGAAAAAACCCTGGAAAACAGAAAAAGTAGCGAGGAAATATGCACTATGCTTCACTGATCGAAGTAGGCCTACTGTATCGCACGATAGCAAAAGATAACTGAAAGATCGTAGTAAACAGATAGCCTCAAAAGATATTCATCCATAGAGCCAATGAGAACATTGTTGGATGACTGCCTTCTGCATGTACTTACAGCACAGTCCAATTATAAGAGCTATGGTTATAAGAGTAGTCTGGCTTTAAGAGCCATTTTCTCCCTCCACTGAAAACTGACCAAAAAAAAAAAATGGAGTTTAGCCATTGACCATGACTTATCTGACATTGCGACATAACAGGGCAGTAATGTACATGCAATTTTAAACATTTTTCAAATGACCTTTTTAACTACTGTATCGCACGATAGCAGATGATAACTGAAAGATCGTCTGCTATCGTGGCCATTTTTACAAATGACCTTTTTAACTTGAAAGGACGTTCTTAATTTAATCCTTAAAAATTTTAACCATGATCTTTAATATATATTGCAGGAATTTTTAACTAAAAAGGACCTTATTGAACATGCAAGTGTACATGGCAAAATGATCATGCGTCGATCTTTCCGAGGAATGATCAATCCCGCCAAACCGTTTAAATGTGAACTGTGTTACAAATCTTTTGCTAGCGAGGAACGCCTATTGCGACACAATTTAGTCCATGGTTCAGAAGATACCAAACCACTTCAGTGTGAAATCTGTTTCAAGCGTTTCCTCAATAATTCGGCACTCGCCTGCCACATCAAAGTACATAGGTAGGGGATAATTTTCGACAATTTAAAACGTTTAGTGGAGCGTATTTACTTTTTTTATTCATTGAGTGAACTTTTGTATCAGTAGTGATGAAAAAAAATATTATGAGTGTCCGATTTGCAAGGAGGGGTTTGACCAGATTATTCTGCTGAAAGATCACGTTCATATACATTGCATCAACGGAATATATACCTGTCCAAATTGTCAAAAAGTGAGCAGATTTTTTTCTATATAATTTCTTGTTTACGTTTTCTCTTAACATCCACGTTTACATTTTGTCTTAATTAAATTTCTTTTTTTTTTTATTTAAAGGGATTTGAAGAATATAACCAAATACGGAAACATATACGGGCTTTTCATTCTGAGAAACGTTATCCATGTGAACAGTGTGATAAAGTATTTCCTCGCCCTGATAAATTGAAATTGCACATGTTAAGGCATTCAGACCATCGTGAATTCCTATGTGCTAATTGTGGAAAGCAATTTAAACGCAAAGATAAACTGAAAGAACACATGAAACGGATGCATAGTGCAGAAAGAGAAGCCCGATTGTTAAATAAACCTACCAAGCCATCTTCATCCAAAAAGTTTGTACCCAAGGTAAGAACAGAAAACGAATTTGTAATCTGATCTTTTTGTTTGCATTAGAAAAGTATTAAAATCAAAATATTTTTTTAATAATCTTCTTGTATACAAGATATTTGTCTCCTTATTAATGCCATAATAATGGTGGTTCCATGAACATCATGAATTCATAACAGAAAAGTGAAAAAAGTGGAAAAAGTAGTTTTGTGAACACAACCATTGCAGGGAAGAGTGAGAATTAGGGGAGTGTTCGTTTATTTATTAAAAATAACAGAATGTGAAGCGAAACCATTTATATCTCCATTGAAGTTATTTTCTCGATGTTATTCAGTGAAATTTACATATAACCAAAGATAAATAAGTTTTTAAAGATGATTACTGTTAACAATAATAAATGGATATTAATTAATAAAAGTGGAATGTAATTACTTCCTGTTTGTTATTCAGTTTGTAACGACTGCATCAATAGACAGCCCATCGACAGGTAGTTTTAGCTGAGCTTGTGCAAAGATCGCACCACAGTTTTTTCAGTCTAAATTAAGTACAAAATTTTGTGACCTATATCCAAGATTAAACAGTATTTTTTTTTTTTTTTTGTTCAAAGTGATCCAATGCTCAAACATCACAGTTAAACTTTTCGTTTTTGCCTAATGAGAGAGGATTGGGAAAGATCGGGCTGTTCTCCTCCTGTGTATCCACAGTTTCCAATGGAAACATAGGAGAGTGACTAGAGGGAGGTTGCTGAACGGGAAATGACTAGGCAGTTGGTCTAATTTTAGAAATTGGGAAGGATAGAGGGGAGGTGAGTGAAGTGCAAAAGCTGGAAATCCTCCTTTCTTTGTAATATTTTTTTGTTCCCTTGGGACCCTTTTTTGATTGGTCAAAAGTTTCCTGTGCTTAAAAAATTAACAGAAAATTTTTTTGAAAAGATCGTTGTGAGGAGGGAGTTGGGAAGAAAAGAAGAGGAGAAAGCGGTATCACCTATGCATCAGTGACAAGTGCCAACAGTGAGTATCCACTATTGTGAATGATTGACACATCATCATATGTTATACAGCAGAAAAGAAATAAAACCTGGATAGGTAAAGTCCACATCTTATCTGGTACAGAGGGTAGATTATCGCAAGCGATAATCTGCGGCACCTACTCCTACGAGGGAGTTTTGCGCCATCCCATTAAATAACGACTGCTACGAGATGACAGTAGCAGTCGGGACCGACGGCTTAACGTGCCCTCCGAAGCACGGGGGGTTTCATGATGGAAGAGCTGCTGGGGATAAACGAACCAGAGGCTGTCACCAACTGCTGGAAAACCAGCTATGGTCAATCGGCAAATGGGTCAGACCAAAGTCCCCCAACAGCCACGCCCCAAATAGCTGTCCCGCTAGCGGTGGCCCTCAAGCCCAGGCAGTCACCCAGCCAGCAGCTGGCTGCGCCTGAAGTTGCTGAACTCCATCGATTGGCAAGCCAACCGACGAGACAACCAGGCCACGGCCACCCCCAAAGTCCACATTAACATGACTGAAGTTAATAGACTTACAAGGGAATCCCTCGAGCATGTATGTCACAGATTTCCATCAAATTGAAATATGTTACTCAATTGAAGCTACAATAGATGCTTGCAAAATAAGAGAGTGTGGATTTTTGTTTCTTTCAAAATAAACCATGAAAACGAAAAAATTTGAGCCATTGTTAAAGCGGTGTATTAATGCGCTTAATGGAACTTCTTTCTTCCACTACTCACAGCAATAAGCACGAATCCAATTCAGATGAAATAGACAGCAGCAGATGGCAATTGAATGGCTTCTCAAATTTCTAAACAAACTTAGTTTTTAAAATAGATTATTACAATTAGCTAATTGCCTTCCAGTAAAGAATGTGTAGGGTAATTAATAACCATGTCCTTAATTTATTATTTCATTTTATTAAATAATTCGATAATCAAACACGGGGCTGGCTTCATGTGCAATGTCGAGTAATATGTTGCGTTGGTGAGGGGGTATGTATCGCAGTGTATTATAATTTTTTAATAAAAATAGTATTCAAGGATGCCTACTTCATCTTATAAATTATTTCGAGACAAATAATTGTGCAGCAAAATTAAGGTTTTATGCTTAATAACAGTGCTCTAACTGCAATTCTTTGTCGATCTCCGCTAACAAATTTGCTTCCCTTCTTTCCGCCATGTTTTTTGAACTCTGCGCACTTCCGGGGCGCTTCACTGGCGCGCAACACTATCGCTTCCACCTTGTGCTTGCATGCAAAAAAAGGCTATCTGGGGTTCCCTTGTTAGTACTAATGAGATTTGTCTCAGAATATAGGACTAGCTTGAGATACCTTGCAAGCAAGGATAGGAACTGATCCCATCAATCGTCTGCAATGATATTAAAGAGGGAGAGAGAGAGAGAGAGAGAGAGACACTTCCATTTAGTATATCAATCAAGTCATTTCCATTATTTAAAACGCCATCCCCATCCCTATCAATAGCACACTATGTGTATTCTTCTGCTATTGACAAGGGGGAATGATGCAATGTGAATAGATTTGATACCATTCATGAGTACCATACTTTGTTACTGGTTTTGCTTATAATAATTAAAATAATTCGTCCGTCTGTCCCTTTCGTAATTTCTGCATTTTTTGAGGTACAAGGTTGAAATTTTCGAATGTAGCTTACTATGGGTATGTCTACCTTCACTATTTAGTTTGGTTGTGATTGGCCCACTGGGGTTGGAATTACAGGGGACCAAATGATCTATGTGGTATTTAGGTATATAAGAGAGTGAAATTCGATATGCAGATTCCTCTACGCAAAATCTTCATTACTATGAAGTTTGGGCCAAATTGTCTCAAGTGTGCTTGGAGTTGTGGCAGTCACTTGGTCTTTAGAATATAGCAGCATATGTCATGTGATATCATAAGATGAAAATGATGAGAAAGGAAAGAAGATAGGGTTCTTTTATATTTTCTGAATACTACGTTTGAGAAAATCAGTTGTTTGATTTAAAAAAAAAAAAAAAATGAGGGGTTTAAAAGTGCAAATGAACAGGTAAAAATATAAGAACTCTAGGCTTCCGCTACTTTCCTATACCTTTCTCGGGAAGATTAATTTCTTGTTTTACTGAGTTTTCCTGCAAGATGGCAGCTGAGGTATATGAGAAGCTACATTGTTACTCCAGCTGTTCTATGTAGTCACAGAGAATATATTGCTATTTATTTAAGGAATTTTTTTTTTTTTTTCTATTTTTTTTTTTATAATTTTCATACAGAAAATTTTTTAAAATATTTTTAGCAAATTGTTTTTTTAAATTTAATTTTATTTTAATTTGATGTCCAAACTATTGATTAATATTGAGCATATTTCATATTTTTTTTTGAATAGGTGTCGCCTACTGATTACCACCGTTTTATTTACAAGTGCCATTCTTGTTTACTGGGCTTCAAGCGGCGAGGCATGCTGGTTAATCATCTTGCGAAGCGCCATCCAGACATCAGGCCTGAGTCAGTACCAGAACTCAATCTTCCAATTTTAAAAACTACTCGAGATTATTATTGTCAGTATTGTGAAAAAGTTTATAAGAGCAGTTCAAAGCGTAAAGCCCATATTTTGAAGAACCATCCTGGAGCTGAATTGCCAATGAGTAATAGACGCAAGGTAAGGATTTTTACATAAAATTTGTACTGAATTTTTAAGTTCGTTAGGATGTAAGCTCAAGTTATACATAGATGGATTGCACTCGTTAAATACATTTGAAGTTTCTTTTTGTTTGCAAGGCACAGGCACTATATCGTGCTTTGCACATATTATTAAATACCGTATTTATCCGAACATAAGCAAAGTCGAATTTAAGCCCATCCCCCGTTTTTGGATTTTTTTTTTCTAGCCAGATTTTGGATAAAAATCAACCCTTGGCTTATGTTCAAGTAAATACAATAAGGTTTCAGCTACATTGATAATAGTAGCAGCTAATGCATCATTTGTTGATACATTCACTTTAGTGGGGGAAACGGTCTTTTAAATTGGAAAATGGCTCAGTTTTCAGCCAGAGCTAGGTGAGCTCGTGGGGCTGCCACAGTTGTATTAACAAGAATGGCTTCTAGAAGAAAATCCTTGACTGTGGACGAAAAAGTTCACATTCTTTGCCAGCTGGAGTCTGATGCCAACAACTGTGATGTCGACAATTTGGAAGGCTCATGAGAAAATTAAGAATGTCTTCAAATCAAATAATTACGTATTGACAGTGGTATGAAGTGTAAAGACCAGATAAAGAGCCATTTCGGTTATAAAGACAACCGGATATAACTACCGGGTTTTCATGGTCCTTTGGAGGTCATTATAAATATCAACTGCATTTTATTTATTTATTTTTAATTTATATTTAGCTCTTTTATTATTTTATTTTTTATTTGGTAACCCATTTTCAAAATTCTTTTTATCCTCTAGGTTTGTCCTCTATGTAATGTATTATTCACTTTTCAACATGGTTCCCATCCCTTTCCACACGTTTGTGCCAGCACATGACCATTCGGGTGATCCCATCAGAGAAGAATTTTGGGGTTTTTGTCGACACAAGGATTGAATGGCAGCTTTCACCTCATTGTCAGAACATAATTCATGTTCCTTAAGGTGATCTTTCAACTCTTCCCAAAGATGAAAGAGCACCTTAAGGGGCATGAGTTGCTTTCTGATGATGAGGTGTAAGCTGCCATTCAATCCTGGCTCGTGTTGACAACCACCCCGGAATTCTTCTCTGACAGATTCACCCAACTAGTCATGCGTTGGTGCGAGTACATGGAAAGGGATAGGACTATGTCGAAAAGTGAATAGTGCATTACATAGAAGACAAATGTAAGTATCGGGTAAAAAAAATAATTTTGAAAATCAGTTACCAAATAAAAAGTTACAGCCATGGAGGCATTACTTTTCAATCAACCTCTTATGTATAGATATAAAATAGATTACATAAATAATGAAAAATAAAATAGCTTAATGGGTAGCTTTTATCTGTGAGCTGATATATTTATGGACAGACTATTCTGAAGGATCCTTCTGCTTTCAGCAGTCCTTAAAAGGCAAAAAGAGTTTTAGAGACTGCATGCTTGACAAATGAAAATCAGGGCACCAGCAATCAAACTGGAATGTCTGTACAAGCCAGCAATACAGTCTTGGGAATTCCATCAGAAATGTGGTAATAAGAATTTAGTGTGTGTTAAGTGCAACAATAAAAAAAAAAGAAACAGCAAGTTATAGACATTAATGAACTTAAAAACCAAATCAGTAATGCAGTGGCAATAGTTGATGTTGACATGCTTGCTAGAAGTCTTTCACGTAATGAATGGTGTACACATTGAGACATACGGAGGTGACTGAACATAACTTTCCAAGTTTTCATCTTGTATAGTTGTCATAATATCACTGTTCCAAATGTGCATGGGTTAACTACACCTTGTATTTATTGCTTTTAACCATCGCCAATTTCATAGTGTGCCAATCAAAAAACTGTTATGATAACTTTTCTCTTATTTTGAGCATATCTGAGGCAGAAAGTTTTTCTGGCTTTTGGATTCTGCCTCGGACAGATCTCGCTGTCCTAATAATAATTCAAATGATAATGTTGTTAGGAGCCATAAATACAAAGTTGATTATTAGTTGATTAATATTGCTCATTTTAAAGCTTGACTATTACTTTAAATTTGTTTGATGCAAGTGACTTTGTCCATAGGGTGGAATACCGGAAATTCCTGGCCTTCCGAATCCGACGTTTTCACAAACAGTGGGGAGCATCACAACCCACCCTCATAATTGTGACTGGTGTCACAAACAATATGCCAGCAAGGCCAAGCTGCTTCAGCACCAGCGGAAGAAGCACCTGGAACTACTTCCACAGGTAGAGTCAGGTTGCTTCTTGACTCGACAGGTGCTTTGATTTTTTTTTTATTTTGCTTTATTAATTTGTTGGAATTTTATGTTCATTTTAATTGTATCTTTTAATTTGCTGTAGAATTTTTATAACTTTTTTATTTAAGTTTTATTCCTTTTAATTTTAAATTTTTAATATTTATTTATTTATTTTTTATTTTTATTTTTTGTCTACTCATTGTTTTTAAGTTCCTATCTCTTTAAGGCCCTATACTTATTTTCTATCAATGTTTGGTTCTATATTGAGTTATTTATGGTATCCAATGATAAAGATATTAATTGAACTATAATTTTTAGTCGCAACAAATTCCGAGAACCCATCATCGTGATTTAAATACACAGTATCAAGTGCCCATGACTACCAACAGTCAGACATCAGAGGGTGATTACGCAGATAGTGTCGTCATGGAGCCTACAAAGCGCAAAGTGTCGACTCCAGCTCCTAGGCCACCGAGTGTGTACGTGGAAAGAGATACCCATACTCCTGCCATTGTAAGACTCCATTTTATTTATTTATTTTTTCAGAATTGATTAGATGGTATTGATTGTAATTGATGATTATTTTTAATATTTTTGGTATTATTCTACGTTTAATTTTCAAGTGACCCAGAAACACTTTTATATATTTATCATTAAATGCATCATAGTTCGCATTAATTATAGTATTTTAACATTGAATGTATTCCAAGGGAACCGGAATTTTGAACGTTGATCTAATAGATAGTATAGTAATGCTTGTGCACAATACTCATACAATATGTTTACAGAAAAAAAACATTTGAGTACATATAGAGATGCAGAGGGTAGATTAAGTTAAGAGTGAGTGATTTGAAGATGCAAAATAACTGATCACATGGCTAGCAGCAAACCGGTGTCTCTTGGGATAAGAAGGGTTTAATTGCATGTGTGTTGTGGTAAAGTATCAATCATGTGATTGAAGGATGGGGCCAAAAAATTGACAGGTCAGAATCCGAAGTCAGAATTTCAAAAATTCAAAATTTTTTAGTGCACATGTAAACTTTTGGGGGTAGCAGTCCTATGGAGACAGTCTATGCGTGTGCATTGAAAAATATTGGATTTTTGAAATTCTGACTTCAGTTTCTTAAAGACCATTAAAAAGTAGAACAGGAATGTCTGTAAGACCCACTCTCTATCTCTTTGTCTTCATTGATAAAATTGGGTTCAAAACTTTAAAAGTTCCACACTTTCAGGGCCTCTATCTCCTAAACGGTTGGATCAATTAAAAAAACACCAAGAATACAACATTTCTCCGATATTGTGTACAATCTGAATATACCATTAAAATAGGGGTTCCTATTTAAGATTTCAAAGTTACCCCCTGCCCGAAGCCCCCCTCACAAGGGGGGGGGGGTAATTTTTTAACTAATGAATTTCCCCTGCGAAATAATTCACTTTTGATTTTGGACATTTTTTCGTACAATGCTTAGTTTCCAAGATATTCAGTTGTCTCAAGATAAATGCCTTACCCTGTATGTGGAACAAAATGCCTTGAAGGTTGATACAGGTATCCCAGCAGTCCATGTGATGATGAATATCCTGGTTGAAGAACCTCCGGGATTGACTGATATCGTTCTTCAATGGTGACTTGAACCTCATCATTGTCTGCAAATTACTGTCCTTTCAGAGCGTTCTTGAGTGGACCAAAGACATGGTAGTCGCAAGGTGAGAGGTTGGGGATGTTCAAAGGCATTTTGGCATTAGTCAATCAACCAATATTACCAGGAATGGAATAGTTCTTCGAGGCCAAGCACAGGACTTCTACAAAATAATGAGGGAAAACTGAAAACTGTGAAATTGAATGAACTATAAAGAAAGCGAGAACCTCTAATCAACAAAGACAAATAAGAAACGATTTCTTTTTAGTTCAGCTGCTTAGTTAATCCAGAATCAAATTTTATTATAATTTGTTATTAACTAGAAATTAATTTTCTGTTGCAGGTTCCACCCCAAACTACAGTCGAATCACTTCAAGCAGCTGATCTTCTCACCCAAGCAATGTCGGAACTTACTCAGACTTTGAGTGAATATAGGCCGTCAGCAGCAGAATATCATTTGGCACGGGTATCTCAGTCTGGGCCCCCGACAATGGTCCCACCCAGTCCTGCAACAACCCCCATCCCTCAAAGTACAACCCCTCTCTCTAGTAGTACTCCCATAGACCAAAATCAATTGGGTCAATTGTTAGCCCATTACCAATCGCAACCTTCTCGAGGATCTCTCAGCCCCGGACCTCAACCTTCTCCCTCTCCTAGTCCAGCTCCAAGTAATTTTGTGCCACGGACATGGTCGACAACTTTTGCCACTTACCCAGCACGTTGATGATCTGAACGACAAATTGTTTGTGGATCGTCTCTCTTAGAAATATTGTCTTGATATGTGGCGCACCCATATTGAGAATTATTCCCGAAAGGAATAATTCGATCTTCTGCCTCTTGGGGCTTAGCGACGATGAGCACTGGTGAGGGATAAAATTTTGTCTCTGATTTTGAAGCGGGGAAATTTGTGCATGTTTAAAAAAAATTGTTGTCGGTTTAGGAGCAGATGTGTTAGTTGGCAATATTGTTGGAAAAGAAATTATTTTCCTGTGCAGCTGTTCTTGTGTTTTAAGGGTTTCTCAACTGTGTAGAAGCTGAAACATGTTTTTTGATGGAATTGAGTCAGTTGTTGTCATTTTTTCTCTAATTTTTTTGTATTATTTTTTTTTTTTCTTTGCTTGAGTTTTGAAGTCGCTGTGCCAGTTTGAGATGAAGATAAAGAAGATGATGGAAAGAAATTTTTTTAAAAAAAAGCTACATTGTGTAGATTGATTCTATAAAACAAATGTTTAAGTTTATTTTTCTGCTAACGTAGTTTGTTTAAGGAGGACAGGCTGCACCGATTTCCTGACTGCAGGACAGCAGCACCTTTGAGTTCCTTCTTCGGATTAATACTATTTTACTTTCCTCCCCTCTGTAAATTATTGTGAAACTGTATCATAGGCAGCCCATTCTCAGGGTCGCAGCTGAATTAAATGATGATACCAAAGGTCCTATTTATATTGTGGCAGAAATACTTGTATAGATAAATAATAATGCAAAGTTTAAAGCATTTAAATATTGAAAGATATGTTAATAACACAGGAAAAAGCCAACAGATGACAGAACTTTTGTATGCAATGTCCGTTTCACTTTGTAGATAATTTCCGACATTTAGCATATCGTTATTTTTCACCTTTCGAAGATGCCAATATCTTTAAAGTTTAATTTTCAGAATTTATTTATTATTTTTATTATTTTTATTTTTTTATTATTTGTTCTATATGTTTGGACAAAATGAGAGAGAGGAAGTGTGCGTGAATGATTACGAAGCCTCCTGGAATGAAAGTTTGGATAAGGGGTCTGGTTTGGATATCAGTGCCATTAATTTGCTTCTGTGGATTTAGAATGTATTGTTATTACTGTTATTGATTTACTGCTTGGAGGAGAAAGATGTTAACCAAGGTGTTGAATAAGTGTAGAATTTTAATGTTTTTAAAGCAGTAAACACAAAAGTATTGCACTATTTGATTATGATGAAAATGCCTTCGCCTTAGCGGTAAGGCTAAACAGTATACTTTTTCCATCTTGTTTATATTTTTGAACTTTTAGTAAAGGAAGCATTGAGTGGGATGTAAAGAATGATCTGTTTTTTTAAGAGGCTTGAAAATCGTGATGGCAATGGCTCTATTGAAATTTTTTTTCCCACTGCTATGATTTTTATTAACGTAAATAAATAAATGTATTGTAAATGTCTGTCAGCTTAGCAGATTAATTGTATAGATACCAAAAAAAAGAAAGAAAGTATCTGATTTTTTTTTTTTCCACTTTTTATTTTTTTTACTTTTGTTTTAATGTAGTCAACAGTAGCCAGAACAAGAGTAAAGTTTGGGTATTGCTCAATAGTAGTGACGAATAATGATAATCACTGTTGAAAGATTTGCAAGACAATCAATTCATTATCTAAAATAAAGAAAGCTTAAGTTTTTAAAAGATGAACAAACAGTACTGCATTTTCAGTCATTGTCGAAAGAATCATGCTTTGTTCGATTCCCGCATTGCGTCACACGTTTATTTACAGGAAAACATTTGATGGAAATGGCAGGAAAGTCATTGGAACTTGCTCTTTTAATGTTTTTTTTTTCAGGTTTTATTTTATTCTTTTAAGTTTTCCACTAAAAGGAAAGGTTACTACAGGAGATTGAATTTTTAGACTTGTTCTTGGTTATTGTTCACTGCAGTTTATGTTGTGTTTGCATAATAAACTCTTTTACACATATGCCAAAAATAAATAAATCCAGTACATGAAGACTCTCTCCCTTCTTGTGAAACTTACATTTGCCTCCTCCTCTTCTCCCGTTCCCTCTCCAGCATTAAGGACAATACACATGATTTTTTTTTCTTTCATGTTAATACTTTCAGGATTTTAAGTTATTATCTAGTGCAATATAATATTATATATCTTTTCATTAAAGAGCAGGGAGAGAGGATTTTTTTCCTCCTATGTTATCTAGATATATGATGTTTCGTGAATGTGTTGTTAAATGTAAAAATAAATTTTCTTTATAAAGTAAGTGTTAGGGATTTTTTTTTTTTTTTGTCGTATATAATGATGCTATTATTTATTTCTGATATTTAAAACTGAAGTGCACTTTGTTGTATATTGCATGCTATTAAAGTATACCAATGGTAAGTGGAAGGGTGGAAAAGAGGTAGGGGCAGGAGAAAATGACTCTGGTGCTGCTGCCATTTTTACTTGCCTTCCATGGAGAAGTGAAACATACGCTTATTCTAACTAAGAAATTTATTTTCGGAAATGTTGAAATCGAGTAGTTGAAAATAAAATAATTTTTTTTTTTTTTAAAAAGGGGTTGAATCTCTTCAGGTCAATGATGTACAGTATTTCATACTGTTAAGTAATTCACAAAGAAAATTATACACGATTTTTTCTTTATTAGTTATATTTTTGAATGTAAGGTAAAGGAAAGGCAAATTGGATTCCTATTTTTGCATTCGCAATTGTCAAATCAGCATTGGAAAAACGTTTGCTCTCCCTGCTCTTTACCTGGAGAATGTTTCATCTATCTGTTGTTGATATAGTTAGCCAGTTTATTATTGTGGATTTTTAAGTGCAAGCTAACTATGCTAAGAGCATATGACTCTCTTTTAATATTCCTTCCTCCACCAAAAGAAGAATTTTTTTTTAGCTGCAAAATGATGTGAAAGTTTAGTCCATTTTATTTCCTTTAAAAAATTAAGATTATAACTTTATTTATTGTTTTTTAATGATTGTCGTTATCATCATCACGTTTTGTTTTTATTTTTTGTTCTTGTCGAGTCCATTACCATTAACATTGTTGTAAAACTGGGGGGGGACCAGACAGTGAATTATTACGCGGTATATTTTCAATTGAATTTCTAATCTCTCCCTTTTATAATAACCTACTCTGTGGAAATTTCTTGACAAATAATATACATCTGTAAATTTTTTCTATGCATTGTGAAGGACGCTTCTATTATGCACTTTCTCACTACACTTGAATTTCTTAGAATTAGTAGGCTAATGAAATTAAAGAGAAATTTATTAATTAAATTTAAAAAAAAAATAATAATAATAAATAAAACCGGCACACCCCCGAAAACTCGTTTTTTCAGCAGTTGAATAATACAAATTTTAGTGCTTCTGAAATAGATAATATTATTATTTAAAAAAAGTCAAAGATATTCATCTGAATCACTGATGATAATTAGTATTTGCTATGATGTTATGATCTGTTTTGCCATGCTTTGATTTCGATGTCTATTTAAAAAAACGCAGATAGCAAAATTATTTAAGATACTAGAAAAGCGTTTAGGAAAACAAATAACGTTTATTAATAAAGTCATTTTATTTGACGTGTTATCATTTTTTTATTTTGAATTCGTTTTCATGATGTTTTGGAGTCATTACATCCATTTCTGTATCATCAACATTAACCATCATGTACTTAAAGATTTGACTCTTGGGCATTTTCATGATGAGAAAAGGGAGAAAAAGTTGTAAATGTAATTAATAATAACTTATTTTTGTAACATTTAATAGAATTGTAAACTAAATTAGCCACTAAACTATTTTTGTTTTGAACTGTGATAAAGCACATATATTTTTAATGCTCCCACTTGGCTAAACAGATACATTCGTCATGGAAGATAATGTTCTCAAAAAAATAAATATATATTAAATATAAATATATATATATATATATATATACATATAAATAAATTTCACTGCCATTTGCAATATAATGTACATAAGTATATTTCATTCAGTGTCAATTTTCACCATATCATTAGAAAAGTAACTGGCATTAGTATTGTTAAGCAGCAATATTTTGTTTCTCGTGCCATTTTACGTTTTGCTTGATAAAACATTAATTTTTAATAGTTCTTATTTTGGTGTATTTGGAACAAGTGAATGTGTTATTGCATTCATTCATTAATGAAGTAGGGTTATGTTAATTTTTTAAAATTGTATTTCAAACTGCACTACAGTGAGCTATTTGAATGCATATATTTTCTGGTGAAACGGTAAGAAACGCACTTACTTTTTCCTTGCGAATTTCTGATGTGGCATGAATTTGAAATATTAACAAGAAAATTCCAAACCAAAAGAGCACAAATTTTTTGCATTGAAAAATGTAATCAGTATATTTTTTAAATTTGTATTTATGTATGTATGCGTGTGTGCTTGTGTGAGTGACGTGTGGATGTTTGGGAGGGGGAACACATATATCAGCATAATTTATTGTCTTTTTTTTTTTTTTTTTTTTGTTCATTTCTTGCGTGTTACGTTTTCCTTGGCCAGTTCATCTTTACTACGAGATCTCATTCTCACGTTCCTTCCTCCCTCCTCCTCATCCTTCTCGTTCAGTAGAAGGGGAAAGGTTTTTAAACAAAATAAGAATCATGAAATGCATTGTTATTATTCCTACAGCTATAATTATTGTTGTTTCTACATGCTGTGCTGTTCAACAGCTTTTACTGATCTTTCTAAATCTTGTCAAAACTTTCCATTTCCCAATCAGTTGCTGTTTAATGTTTCAGAGAAGGATACTGTATAAACCATTTATTAATTAGCAAGCGATGCAGAGCTCCTTGCTACTTTATTTAGCGAAGAGCTCAAACGATGTAGTAAAGATATTTTGAGAAGCTTAACCAAATTTTACTCTAGTTTTCATAGTTTTATTTTTATTATTTTTTTTACTGAAAATATTTTATAATTACCAAGGATAGAGAAAAGCTAGAGGGTAAAAAAAGAAAAAAAAGTCGTTTATTCTTTATTTGAACTATTTACTATCAGTAAAATGTTTTTTTGTTGTTGTTTTGCAGCTATAATTTAATTGACTATTACACTTCAGCCAATCAAAAGCTATATTAGTTTCTACTTCTCTACAATTCAGTAGATATATCTGTACAATAAACGTAACCAGCATAAGGGTTTTCATAATGAATCTTTTTAAGAATTTCAGTTTTTCTTTTCTTTCACTGAAAACATCATTTTCATCTGCATTGTGTGTGTATTGTATCATAAAACCTATAATTTATGTACATAAACTTGCATTTCGCATTATTAAGTTTCATTGCAAATTTAGTAACTGTTCATCTCCAGTCATTAAGAAAAGGAAAATAAAAGCAAAAAACCTGTGTATATGTCAAAAAAAAATATTTGAGAATTGTATTAAAGTGTGCATATGTCACTTAACTATATATATTATATATAGTACATGTATAAAAATATAAAGTGTAGTTTGTATAGTGACTGTACATGAATAAAAATGAAAGAAATAATGAAATTTCACTTTTTATTCTCTTCATTTCCTACCATTAAAAAAATTTTATATTTTTTCATCATTATACAAATCTTTACGCTTTCCTGTGAAAACTGGAATTTGCTTGCGTATCTCTTCAACGTAATTGGTATCTGTGAATAAAGAAAAAGATGACTTTGTTTCGAATCTGCAATCCGAAACATTGAATCATGATATTGTTTTTAAATGCAACAAATAAATAAATATTTTATACATTATATAAACCTTTTATTTACCGTATTTACTCGATTCTAAGGCGCACTTTTTTAGGTCATTTTGCTGATATTGTTTAATAAAAATATGTACATATTGTACTAAAACATGTTGATTTTGATTTTTGGTATGCCTAAGATTCGAGGAATAATTTTTTTTTTTCAAAAATGGTCTCAAAAATCAGCATGCGCCTTACAATCGAGTAAATGTGGTATTTATCAATGGACGAGTCTACAGAATCATGTACATCGATAGTACTGAATAAGGGCTTAGAATAACTGAAGTATGAAATATAAGCACGAGTATCGAGGTCCTCGATACGTCGAGTAAACATAGTGTCTGTGCTAAAGGTTCCTCATTACTCGCGTCTGTGGTCACAATCGAATGCGGGACAAAAAAC
Source organism: Rhysida immarginata (assembly GCA_023313115.1). Classification (NCBI taxonomy): domain Eukaryota; kingdom Metazoa; phylum Arthropoda; class Chilopoda; order Scolopendromorpha; family Scolopendridae; genus Rhysida; species Rhysida immarginata. Next base: position 163,386 of record JAHWFO010039269.1, read on the forward strand.
ACGGCACATGCAAGCTTTTTGCAGTATCTAAAATCTTAAAAAGAGTGTATTCAACCAGAGCGTAAATTATAGATAAGTTGAAGACTTCAAAATAATAAATTATGAATTGCGAAAAATAAAATATATTTATTGTAATGGAAATGAGTTTATTCCAATACACTAGGATTCATTCAAACGCTGAAAGCAAAACATTAGGCCATTACATGGCTAGGTAAGAGAGCGAAGTATAGTTGCGCTATCTGTTACCACATTTTCAATATATTTCATATCTCTGTAGTAAAGATTTAACTAAAAATTGTTGCTCAGACAACAATGGTCACGTGTCTTTTCAGTTCCGGCATGTGGTTAAACGTGCAACAACAATGGAAAGCTGTTTCCGTAACACTTTTTGGTGTCAGTTTTCGCATCACGTTCTTTGTAGATAGATGTCCAGCCTTAAAACATTATCATGTTAAAAAAAAAAAAATGCAAGTGTAATGGTATGCACATGTAATGTAAAACAAAGCCACAGTTTATTTTTAATAATGGGAAGAATAAAGCAAATGATTTTATACATATAATATGGTGGAAAGTCTTTTATGGAGCAAATATTCTTCTCCTCAAAGTAGGGTTATCAAGTAACAAATTTAAAAAAAAAGTGGATGTGCAAGAATCACATCATATTTAGACTCTGGAGACTATTATCTAATGGCAGCAAACTTGTTTACTATTTCCAAGATGAGCACACGTAGACGACATATTCCAATGCAACTGAACAGAAAGAAACCTTAGATCCTGGCATAACTACAATTTCAGAAGTTTTTGAGGCCCTGGCATGTCTGGTGCCCATACATCCGTAGACATTACTGATGTTTAATTGATAAACATATTACTATGTAACATAAATTTTACTTAATATTTAAAACAATGAAAGCAAAGCCATCGTCAATGTATAGGGAAGGAATAATTTCCTAGCCTGGACTCGAATCAGGGACCACGACTTTTGCTGTTGCTATGCTAACCATTGAGCTATGGTAGACTGTGAAGAGCACTGCTGTCACGACATGTCCTTATGGATTTTATGGTTTAACATGACAACCCAGATGGCAGAGCAGGGAATTCCCTGACCTTAAACCATGAAATAAACTGAAGAAAATTCAACTCTGAAGAATTCTTCAGTTTCTTCTCTTCTCTTTATACAATTGGCAACTATATTTGAAGAGCTCAATTTCAAAATGAGTTAAATGCCATTTTCAAAAAAACTGTGTTAATAATTGGGCTTCAACGTACGGTCGGTAAGGCACATCCCTGAAACAAAATTTCGATGAAAATGAGTTATCTAAGATCGCAGTTTTTTTCAAAATGAGTTATTTCCATGTTAAATTCCGGTCAAAGTGAAGTATATTCATCGAACCAATCACAACAGCAGATTCTCTAACTTCCGCAGCGTAACTCATGCGTAGTTTTGGGTATTTCATTATAAACAACAAACATGGAGGACAATAGTAATATACAAGAGGTTAACGTGGAAAATGTCAAAAAGGGAAAAATAAACGACTAGAAGAAAAGGCCAACCGATATATCTATCCATTTGGTTCAAGTTTCCAGTGGGGGGAAACCCTGCAAGCATACAAAATGTGACTGGAAACCTGGGTCATTTGAGTATGACGAACTCAAGCTACACGAAGTCCTATATTTCAGGAAGGAACTTTTTTAAAAATGAGGGAAAAGTAAAGCAAGATTTATTTTTGTTGCTGCAAATGTCGTCAGATAAAGTAAAGCGTTGTCGAGTAAGTAACAGGAACGTTACATGTAAATTCAAGGCGAAAACCTGTAAACAAAAAAGGATGAGAGTTTGCAAGCAAACTTTTGTTTCAATAATTAAGCCTATTACTAACAGCCAGCTTACAAGAGTAATATCCAGGTTTGGAAAGACAGGTAGGATTCCCAAGGAAACCAGGGGAGGGGACAGGAAAAGCATGAAATTTGAAGAAAATAAAGAATCGGTTTGGGCATTCATTAAAAAAAATTGTGCGGAGGAGAAAGTCATTATGGCACAAACAACAGTTCCCGAGTTGAAGGAGTTCTATGAGTCATTGAAATCTCAAAATGACGCAGAAGACTGACTGTGGTGAAGAAGATGCCTAAGACTTTCTGCTTCTGAGGGCAGGGGAAGAATTAGATAATTATTTTTGTTTTAAATTTTTTTTTCATCAATGCAGTTATAAAGACAATGAGGCATACGAATAATGATTTTAAATAAAACTAGTTTAATCCAAACTTAATTTACTATTATTATTATTAAAACTAGAGGTATTTGAAATCATTAATTATGCCAATTTACTTGTATTACTTAGCTTATTATATGTGAATTTATTTGCACTTGTTTTTTATTCAGGACAAAAAAAAATCGACTTTTCCCAATTTCTGGTTAAGTGGATACTCTTCATTTATAAGTTTAAAAAAAAGTACTAAGAGAAACTGCGTAATAAAGATAAAAGTACAGGGTGCTGCAAATAAATACAGGGCAGTACTGCCAGGTAGCCGATCTGCTCATACATTGTTACATCATATTTCTACCAATAATATGACCTAAATTTGATTAATAATGGTCGAAATATGATGATGTAACAATGTATGAGCGGATAGGCTATCCTGCAGCACCACCCTATACAGTAAAGCTTGTGCAGTGAAATTATTTTTGTTCTTGATATTCACTGTAGAGCCTTAAGGGTTCTGTGGCCTCTCCAAGAAAACGAAATGAATAAATAAAAACTGTAGCCTGTTGTACACACTATATTAGAGTAATTGGCCCTTTGGGAACAATGTACGAGTGATTTCTTGCCTAAGGGGTTTCTCCAAAGAAATTAGGTAGGCCTTGGAGCAAAGCATCAGTTTTCAACTTTATAATCATAGTAGCATTATTTAATGAACATTTAGAGTCTGCAGATTTCAAAAACAAATTTTTACTATAACATTTTTTTACCACCCCTATATTAACTCGCTCTTGGATCTTGTGAGATGGTACGGAACCTTTCAGTAGAATTTTGAAGTTTTTCTGCTTATCCATTCGCTCTTAAATTTTACATACAGGTTTGCTCCTGATGACAACACATTTTAGCAATTTTTTTATCCCTAAATTTATATTGTAAATTGTTTTATGCTTTCAAATTGCCATACAAATTTGGTTTCGATAAATAGCATAAAATTGGAAGGGGGAATATTTTTGCTAATACTCCCTCCCAAAAAATTGTATATCATAAAATTTAAGAAGCTGAATAATGTTTTGTTAACCAGCATCCACAAATGACAATTGCATTTTTAACAAAGCTATAAGTGGGAATTGCATTGCATTAATGTCATTGCATTTCAGGTGCAATTAGAACTTGTTTTCAAATTGGCCTTTTTGTCTAGTTTAAACATCACAAGTGGCATCAGCTTTTTCAGTGGAAAGCAGAATCCTTCTGCCACTAACAGCAAAAGCATAACACTAATATGCTGGCATAAATGAGTTAAAAATCTTTATTGCTGACCAGTAACTGTCATAACGCCAATTATTTCTACCTTAACAGTGGAAGCTTGCCTGGAGTTGCAAAAAAATATAGCAATACTCTTTCACGTAACAATATTGAAAGTGCTCTCCAGTGCAAATAGTGAATGTGGATTCTGAGAGTTTTTTCACTAATAATTTAGAATCGTAACAGCCAAATGACAGTGGCACTATTGAAACGCCAGCAAAAGGAAAGACTGGTTTATTGTAGCCTAAATCAAACATACAACATGAGACAAAAAAAGTTCATTTTCCATAAAGTTTTTTTTTATTTACCTTTAAATAACCATATTTAAACTACAACAAAACCTTTTAGCTTGACTATAATGGTATTTTTTTTTTTTTGTTTTCAAATTTGGGGAGGCAAAAAAAATTGGGATCTTATTAGGTTTGCATATTCGAAAACTGCATACCAGAGAATTAATATTTTGGTTTCACCCATGTTGACTAACATCGCATTAAAGCTAGCAAATAGCAAATAAATATTCACACATGATAAAAGATCATTTCTTTAAACAGTCTAAAATATTGAACGTCAACATCTTGGATCATGAGTTATAGTCAATAAATAATGAGGCAAAGGATATTTAATGAAAGTGAAAAGATTGTCCACAATTGTTTAGACATTTATCCCATTATGACACTAATCACAAAATGCTCATGCTCATAAAAATCCTTTGGCTGCTGTTTGAACCAATTGTGCACACTCCTTGACTTCATCGTCCATTGTCCCCACTGTGCTTTTTTGAGCTCACCAAAGATGTGGAAGTCACACGGGAACAAATCTGGATTTGGTGGGGGGGGGAACCTTTAACTTCTGCAGACCTTCCTTTGTTGCAATGGCTGTGTGTAATCTAGTGGTGTCGTGAAGGTTGACTCCAAGAGAAAGTTTACTGGAATGTTTCATTAACATTTTACAATACATGTACCACTAAGCACTGACTGTAACTCCATGCTCCAGGAATTCAATGAGGAGTAGTCTCTTTTGATCGAAGAAGAACGAAAACTTTACCTTGCCCTTTACATTAGTGTGGAGGGTCTTGAATATTTTTGTTAGGGGAATATATGCTTCCACTAAAGATTTTGCCCCATGTTTTCGGTGAGCTCAAATAAATACTGTGAGGATAACAGATAATGTTTCCTCTGTATGGGATTTCCTTCTTGCAAATATTGCAAACTAATGAATGGCTGTTGTTACAACTGCTCAGTTCGTCCTATAAATGCTTGATGGGATTAAGATTTGGAGACTGCGTGAGCCAAGGAAATAAGGTAAATTCTTGGGTTCCTAGAACGACTCTGACATTAAAAACAGCATTGTTTCAAATCTTGAATGGTAGATTATGGTCATGAACAAGCTTGATATGACTATTAATAATGTTCTGATATGATATAGCATTCAGGATATTGTATACATCTTATCTAATGACCTAACATTTCTCATAACAATATCCCTGTAGACTATGACAGAACCATCATCACAAAAGACAAATACATTGGTTCATGTTATTTAAGACACAGCTATGCTGCCATGTGATGAAAGAGAATTTATGAGACCATCCTATTTTTTTTCCAGTTGGCGCTATTCTAGTGCAGATGATGACTGGCCCATTGCAGCCACAGTACCTTCTGTTGCACTCAAAGGTGTGGTTCCCAAATAGGTCGTTAGCTGTTGCACACAGTATGGGACAATGTTAAATGTTTAGTGCTTTCTGAAATTATGCATTATAGCCCATCAGTTGTGTATACAATTCTCTCCAAATGCCACTGACCTCATTAATTGTTGATGAAGTGTTGCTGCCATATGGCCGTCTTAAGCTCGATATTTTTTGGATAATGTCAAAGAAAAGCTCAACTTTTGACAATGTCAGAAACGGTGAATCCAACTCATCTAGCATCAACTATCATGCAACGTTCAAAAAATGACTTATTTATGGCCGACCATGCCAGCTATTATCATCGCCCAACTATATATCCTTGTAATTGCGGTCACATCTAATCAGAGCTATTTAATCTACTACGATAGATATGCTACTCAATGTAATTAGCATTTAGAGCTATCGCTTGTACTGAACTTATATGAAGTTTAAAGTTAAGTATATTTACCAATATCACCATATAATATTCCTTGAGAATGATCCAGCTCTCCCATAACTTCTCCCCTGAAATGAATAACATAAAATAAGAGTTTAATCATATGCATTATCAACATATCAATTAACATAGGTAAGTAGATAGATGTAGAATAAAAATTAACTAATATAATAATAACTACCACTGAAGAGTGATGAACATAACTTGTACTGGCTTCCATGATTAACCCCTTGGCTACTAATCACGAGTCTGACTCGTTGTCTGGTTCAAGTGCCTTATCGCTAGACCACGAGTCTGACTCGTTCTGAAGTTTCAGTTTCCACCGCAATTTTCTTTTTTTATTTTAACATGAGATGGCGATTGTTTACCATTCTGTATCTCTTTCTCCTTCATATACAACTTATAGTTTTTAAAAATCTTCAGTAGGTGGCACAAAAATCGAAAAGAATTTAATGCTTGTCATTCGAACTTCGCCAGTCAGTAGCAAGTGTCTTTGTCTGAGATTGAAAGATATTTATGCGAAAATAATGATTTAGAAACGGATTAGGACCAAATCCCCGACCTTTAGATGTGTTTTCTGTAATTTTACCAGATACATTTTGGGAAATGATTTCTTCTGAAACTAATAAATACGCCAAACAATGTTTCGATAGCCAACCGTATAAACGTTATCATACATATTCTGACTACTAAAAATGTAAACTACAATGTCTAATTAATATTCTGTAAAAATTTCGTACAAATATCTTAATGAATAGTGTTTTTTTTCATGTTGTTTATTGCACTGTCTATCGAAGAATTTTTCCTCCATTTAAATAGAAACTTCTGACCCTGCTAACTCACGGTCAAATCAGAGCACAAGGGGTTAATATGTACGTATAAGGTGGGTTCCAAAAATTTCCCAGATTGGAAAACGTGAAATAGTTTCAATGCATGCCTATGGATGCCAGTAAGCACTTGTTTTGTGAGCTAGGGTAAGAAATTTCACTGTGAACAAAGCAGTTTTTGCCTGTATAGACACCATTTTGTTAGAAATTGTTGTCGTTGCATTGTGATTTTTTATTCTTTGACGTTGATAAAGAATCCGTGCCAGTGGATCACACTGTCAATTCACATTTCTTCTGGTGAGTAAGGTGGGTGGGAGAGGATGGTCGTCGAATTCTTGGTCAAAAATTGTGCTCAATGAATGGTGGGCAGGCACATTATCCTGATGAAGAGCCCAGCATTTTGCTCGCCGTAATTCCAGCACATTCCTTCTGATATCATCACCTCAAAACATTACAGTAGCACTGTGAATTGACAGTGAGACCCAATGGCACGAATTCTTTATGCAATGTCAACAACTTCTAACAAAACAGCATCTATACAAGCGAGAACTGCTTCATTCACGATAAAATTTCGCACCCTAGCCCACAAGACAAGCACCTATTGCCATCCATTGAAACTATTTTACGTTTTGGTTATACAGCTCCAATCCGTGAAACTTTGGATTGCACTTTGTATAGAAACAGGTGTGCAACAAGTGTCAAATACAGTAACAAAATGAAGAGCAAGGTTATGTTGCCTCCTATGATTAAAACATATGAATTACAATGGTAGACATGTATTGCCGATATTGTAGCCATTGGATAAAAATATCCCCAGTAGAAGTACGAGGACTGTTCAACAGAAACATATTTGGACTGCGCAGCCACGAACATATTGCCTATGCAACGGAAAACATTTGTTTATATGCATTATTTAAGTACTAGTGAGGCATCTGTCACACTTTTTAGCTGTTCGCTACTTTCTAAGAGCTTTGATGAAGTTGGAAGATGGCAGTCATGATAGACAATCTGTCCAAAGATAATCTGGATGCTGTATCAGCCAATGGAAATTTTTACGAGAATGAAAGCTGTATACGACTACCATAGTTATTCTCATACGGCAGTGGTTGAATTGTGCAAGAAATTTTGACCAGGAACAGAATTCACTAAAGATTGACCTGTCCAGGACAAAGTAGTGTTGCTGATCAGATGAAAATATACGATATTTGGAAATTATTTTGTGTGGTCAATGCAGATTAACGTTAGGGGATTTTCTGAAATGTTGAGCTTCCGTGTGGGTTTAATTGCAGGAATTTTACCTGATGGGAATCTACAGATTAGTGCACCAATGGGGCCCATGCCTTGATGTTCATGGATATTCCTTTTAAATTTTTTAAATAAAAATTGCTTCCCAGCCACTAAAAATGTTTCTATTGAACAATCCACGCACAATCTCAAAATTTTCAAATGCAATATACCAAGTAAGTACAAATCTCAAGGCACTGATATGTGAAATGTTTTTGTGTGATGCATTGGTTCATTGATGAAGGTGGATCAAGCTGGATCTAATTGCTTCAGTAGGGGCAGATGTTTCCAACAATACAATGCCACAAGATCCACAACATAAGCAAACAGTTTCACTTCAATACACTTACCTAGCTTCCTTGGTATATTATTTTAATCATCAATATCAATCTCTTTCATCAATTATGGACATTAGAAGTCTAGCTCTACCAGCACCATATCTTTGTGAATTGGAGAATGCCGTTTTCTTTTTAAGATTTTTTATCTTAATTTACCAAGGCAAATGGACTTCTCGTTGAACAAGGATTGCCAACACATATAGCAAACTATATAATCACATATAATATAGCAGGAATTTATAAAGGAAACACATATACCCTCAATTATCGTCATAAGAAAACTATATAATCATATAAATAGGACTGATGGGTTTTAAAATGGAATAGCAGGCAAACGGTGAAAGTTATTAAAGTTATTCTTGCAGGAGATTAATGTGTGAGGTCAAGAATTTGTTTTGGTACCTTTCCTTGTATTTTACAAATCACTCTATTCAGAAATTCTTAACAGCCTGCATGTTTGATGCCTTACGTCCGATCACGGATGTCCAATGATGCATGGTGCATTTAAGCAAACCGATAGTGTTGCAGATGCTATTCGAGTTTATAAAAACCATTTGAAATGCAGATTACATTGTACAGCTTGTCCAACAAAAGAAGGGGCCAATCAGATACATTTTCTTATCGATTGCACGTCTAGCAATTAACAAACAATTTTGTAGACGAATCCAGTGAAGAAGATGATGATGTAGCCACATCTCCTTACCCTGATGTCTTTTATCAAAAACAGCCTCTTTAAAGGCCACAAAATCATGCCCGAAAGAGAAAGTAATCAGTGTATCAATGAGCTAATCTTTTCGATTCCCCATTCACTGGAAGCCAGAAAAAACTAACCGATCAACTTGTGTTTGAATCTGATTGGCTGCCGCTACTTCCACTCCCATCTTTGGTTGCGATAGCTATACTACAAGACTACTGTGTAAAAGAATTCAGATCTTGTTACCATGGATTAACCATCATACTATGACCCCAGGCTACATAGGAAGCAGACTCATCTCTTGCAGGCGAAACAGATGCCACATATAACAAGTTGTCAACTGCTCGAGCTCTGCATAACAAAGACCAGTGTGCCGGTCCAGTCACCATGTTGAAGGCTCCAGGATAAACCAGTAAAGAGCATCCTAGATCAAAGTAGGAATCAAAATACAGTATTTAAAAATTTTTCAATTAAGTTAACGTATATTTGGATGTATTAAGGGTGAGAAAATGAATTGTAGACATATTATGTTCACTTTATAAACTGCAACCAAAAGTAACTTCCATGGAATTGAGGACACTTAGTTTAGTGAATGCCAAGCTGTTAAGAATCTTACAACACCAGGTCGTACTATTTTTGGAGCGTCCATTGCAACACAAAAGTGCGATTTATCTACTGCAGATTCAATTTACGACCGCTTAACCTCATAACCTATCTGACTTCAAGCCTATACATTACTGTCCTTACTAATTAAGAGAGTTTAGAAATTGATGTTATAACGCTTGTATTCACCATCTCGGGTTAAAAGCGTGAGTTGAGCAATCCAGAGTTTTTTTTGTTTTTTTTATTAATTAATTGGATCCAATACGTCCATCCAGGGCCTGTATGTCCAGAGGCCGATGATTTGGGTCCCTGGATGGACCTGGACTCACGACTGCTGTGTGATGGTCACAGCAGCCGGGGGGGAGGGGGGGGGGGTAAAGATTGGCTATCACGGATGGTCACCCATCCAGTGACGAGCCGTGCCTGATGAAGCTTAACTTCACAAAAAGTTGTGCTCAGCGAAAGCCCATCAGGCCACGGCCTCCCCCAATTTAAACCGTAATATCAAGTTAAAATTGAAACCGTACTCACCATCGTCCTTTAGCCTGGAATTGGGCAACAACGGTCCCAATGATTCACAGAATGTCTGTGATTGGTCCCTGTAGTCACAGACTTTAAAATTTGGTGCCATCTATGGAGGAACAGAAAAAGCACCTGCAGTCATTTCTCGATGAATAAGCCATACAACAGTGGAAGAAGAAGCGATATTGTTGTAGGCTATGGCCTGAATGAGCCTTCTTCCATTGTTGTATGCTATGAACAAGCGATATCACAAGATGAACACTTGTTCATTGATCAATCTCTTTCAAAATTAATAAATGTCTTTCCATTAGTTCGATTTTCACCAACTTGGATATGTTATCTATGTCAACGTACAAATACGGGAGAGTTCATAGTTCATACGATTTGATGCAAGTAAAAAATAAACAGCAGCTTTGCAGAGCGAAGTGCGAGTTTTCTTAACTCCAACATAAACTTGCAGATTTCCTCTGGTAAGTTCTTGGATTAAATTTAAGGGTTAACCCTAGGGTCAGTTACTGGTGAACACCATTTCCATCCTAATTCTTAGATGGTTGTGAATACAGCTGTAAATTTCATTTCATTTGATCACCCTTGTAAAACATACTTTTTTAAATATATAAACTGTACCTTTGTTAGCATAAATGCCAGCCATTTCTGAAAACCTTATATCAAAGCAGATTCCAACTCCTACTTTGCAGAAAGCTAAAGAAAGGAAGGAGACATACAAGAGACATCACTTTGTTAAAAAAACAAAAAATTGCTAAGTAAGTAGCATACTCGATTGAGCATTCAAATTTATATTGTATTTTAAAAGAATATACTCTAACAAAAATTCCAGGAAGAGTAGTGCATATATGAGAGTGGATCAAACATAAACGAGACTTTCTTCTGCGCATGTGATTTTGAATGGAAGTGGCGACCGCTTCTACAAGAGATGCGTGGGAATGCCCAGAGTTGAAAACCCACCGGTAGGCCACGTCAGACTTGTTCGGTGATGTTTGAGCAAGAAGTTTACCCATTATAATTAAATATCTCACTTGTGAATGCGGCAAATCAGTGGAAATTTTATAAAGTTTGACAGCACACTTTGAGGATCTGGCAGAAGAAGTTACAAGAAAGGCCGTGAACGTGTAAAAAATTAAAGCCATGATCGCCATCCACGGACGAGCATTATGGAGCAGAACATTTTTGCCATTCGTGAGCTTTTTGAAGGTGATTGACAGTTTCTGAAATTTCGTCACAAGCTAGATTATCACAAAAGACGTGACTTACAGATTCGCAATGTTATTCTTCTCCATGACAATGCTTGGCCCCATACAGCAGCGCTCACTTTCACAAAATTGGAGGAAATGAGATGGATAGTACTTTATCACCTTCCCTAAAGCCCTGATCTATTGCCCTGTGATTTTCATCTTTTTGGGCCAGTCAAACAAGCACTAGGAGGCAAATGACTTGATAATGGTGAGGGAGTGGAAGGGTTCGTGCACAATTGGCTGCTGGCACAACCTTCTTCGTTTTATGATGATGGCATCAAAAATCTCCCAATACGTTGGGAAAAATGAGTTTACAAAGAGAAGATTATATAGAAAAATGATATGTACTTGTTTATTTCTTAACAGCAAATAAAAAAAAAAGTCTCGTTTAAATTTGATCCACCCTCGTATGTGAAATCAACTAAACGGTTTATATTTCGTACGTGTATCAAATGTTGTAAATTTGTTTCCTGCAGATAAAACATTGGACTCTTTCACCGTAATTTTTCCTGGAATATCAATATCAAATAGATGAACCTAAAGAAGCATTAAAAAAATCAGTTACTTTAAATAACATGTAAAAGACACTGAAACAAGTGATTAGGGACTTGAAGGGAAAATAATAAGATTCCTAGAAAAACGCGTTTAAAGTTTGAAGATGTGTACGAACATCGTATGTAGCTCTGTCTGTGATGCGAGCACAGGTGAGGGGCAAGCCATCACCTTCTAGACACAAGACCTCAGAACAAAAGACTATGCAAACGAAAACATTAATTCAATGTGTCAATTGACACTGAGGTGCATGAGAAAAATAATTAATATAAAAAAATTTTTTTGCTATAATAATTTTCTGTTTAGACTAAAATAAAGTTGAAAGTGTATACAAAAATGAGCCCCCCCCCCTTTTATTTTCATAACCAAAGCAGATGTGTCAATTTTGATGAATCCAATGAATAGGAAGTTGTGGGTGACTTATCCCATGGTGCACATTCAAATCCTATCTTAAAAACCATAACAGATACATGAAAAATTCCAATTGAAGACTTGTTCAGCATGAAACCCGAGTTGTCCTCACCTCACCTCATATGAGGGATACAGGGGGCTAATTTTTGCACCACTAAATAGCTTTAGGGTTGACACATAATGTTTCTTTTTTTGACAAGATGTATATTTTTTCGAGATATTAGATTGTTATGGAACTTTTTATTCACCTGGTAGATTGGACTCTTAAAGTTATAACAAGTAAGTGAGCCAATTTATTTTACTTTAGCTTTTAACATTTCACTAAACCCATTAAAGAAAAAAAAAGGTTACCCAATTTCTATTTAAAATGAAAGCAACAATGATCAAATAATTGGGATTTACCTTGCGATGTTTAGCCACCATATTTCCTTGTGGATCAAAAACTGTGCAAGTGTTGTATAATTTTTCGCCATCTCTTTCAGGAATAGAACCTTTAAAAATGCAATAATCTATGTTATTTCCGGAACTATATATTTCTATATTTGTACAAAAAAGTAAGTAAGCAAATACAGTAATAACTAGAATGTTGAGTATCCCACTTTGCATTACAGAACTGTAATATTCTTGACTAGTATGCAGATCACCTTTACAATATCCTCTTCCCTCACTAGTTACTTTCAATTATCTTTTTAACAGAAAGTGGGATATTTGGCAGTAACAATGCCTGGTTAAAATTTATTTAATGAGCTTAATCATCTGTGCATCTATCTGACATTTTTCTTGCAATTTTGGGCACATAAACTATAGTAGATAAGTCAAAATTATATGTATGTGTGCCTTTTGGTGTTTTGGAATTTTATGAAAAGTTTAATGGGAAAACTGTTAAGACTGGGAAGCAATAGCAACATCCAAATCGGTCATGAATTTGAAATGTTTGTTAACAAGTTTTCAGTTTTCCAAACAGAGCATTTACTCTATTATTAAGTAAATTAGTACTACCATATTCTCACATCAATATCCTGCAGGGTATACAGTTTTTTATATCCTGAAGAGGGGAGGGGTCCAGGGATTTAAGTGGGTGTGGGTTTTAATTTTTTTTTTTTTTTATAATGACGGCAGATTCTGAACATTCCCTACCGCTCTAGCCACTATGAAAGAATATACTAAGCAAACTTGGCACCAGATCATATTGCCAGAGGTTATATAGTGCTTGCAGTGCTATTACCAATAAAGACTAACCAATGAGAACAGAATGCAAGCAGTTTTGAAGTTGTCATCTTTTTAAGAGGTCACTTTTGTATTAGTTTTTGGCGACGATAAAATCAATGAATTTATGTACTGTATAATGAACTGTACATTGTATATAGTGTATAATTAAAGTACTGTGATGTATATTATACGCTAATTTCGTTTGAAGTTCATCAGGACAGAATCTAACTTCGTCAGATCGAAGCAGTTTTTGAGAAGTTACCTTCATATTACTTTTTAGTGACGGGAAATGAAATGCTGTTATTTCAGTACATTCTCGTGAGTTTATTTCACGGGGAATACAAGGGTGCAGGGTTATATATATTTTTTTATGTAAAAAAGAAATTTTAACGGGCTTTTCAGGGGTGCGGGTTTTTCTCGTTCGCGGGTTATTGATGTGAAAATGCAGTATATGCTTTTTCATTTGTTATTGATAATAATTTTTAATTCACTGTTATGAGTCACAGAATCATTTTTCATAAAATCATGTTACTCAAAAAAAGATGGAACAGATTTCAAATATTTATTTCAAGCCAGCTGTAAAAGGTAGAAATACATTCTTCACATCACTTGATAGAGAAAAGTTCAAAGTATTAAAAGCCTGCTGAAGTTCCATTGTTTTAATAGGAAAATGGCAATGCTATAGGAAAAGTCATTTTGTGTATTTGCAGTTTGCAAAGTGTGAATCTACTGTTCAAGTGCAATGTAAATTTCACCATTGGCTCAATGAACAGCTGCCTCATCAAAAGCAAATTTACAAGTGCATGAAAAATTCATAGAAGATGGTTCACGCTTCAAAAAAAAAAAATGAGTCAATCAAAAAGAATGTGAGTAGAATGAATACCTATGATATGTAACTATATAGGGTGATTTTGAATAAGTCTGTATAACTATAAGCAATGACAGAGGTGACCAGAATGAACATTTTCTTTTAATACAATGTGGGGTCGCAAGTACATTTTCAAGAGCTATCATGTTTTATGTTTATTGCTTGAATTATCACGTTCCTACGGACGATTCCCCTGTACATATGGTACATGCATGATGGAGCTCCGGCACACTTCACTCGGGCAGTGTGTGACACCCTAAATACCGCCTTCCCAGGAAGATGGACTGGGAGAAGTGGGCCTGTAGCCTGGCCAGCTCGCTCACCTGACTTCAACCCACTTGGTTTCATTGTATGGGGCCATCTTCAGAGCCTAGTGTATGAAACACCTGGTGGACACAGCGGATGATCTTGTAACACGAATTGCTGTAGCTGCTGGTGCCGTTCAAGATACTCCAGACATGTTTCACCAAGTGCGAGAATCCTTACGTTGACGATGTCAGCTATGTCGCACCACTGGTGGCCGTCACTTCGAACATTTGCTTTGAACTAGCGTCATTATTGTACGTAATGTTTACAGCTTTTGTTGTCTCTTTTGGTTGGCGTCTAAACCAGAGGACACGCATGATGTACACGAAACCGTATTATTGTCATTAACATAAAACGTAATAGCTCCTGAACAATGTACTTGCGACCCCACATTGTATTAATTAAAAGAAAATGTTCATTCTGCCACCTCTGTCATTGCTTACAGTTATACACACATTTTCAGAATCACCCTGTATAAGGTGCCAATAGAAAGGATTAAGCTCCCAAAGGTTCATTTGAATGAGCAGCGTTATCTGAATGAGCATG
This sequence comes from Rhysida immarginata, assembly GCA_023313115.1. Lineage (NCBI taxonomy): Eukaryota > Metazoa > Arthropoda > Chilopoda > Scolopendromorpha > Scolopendridae > Rhysida > Rhysida immarginata. Next base: position 178,419 of record JAHWFO010039269.1, read on the forward strand.
TGCCTAATTTCTGGATCAATCATTTGGCTGTCAATGATCTGCACTCCACCATGATCACTGACCTCTTGACCTAATAATTTTTCTTTGATGTTATGTTGAAGACACTGTTGATTTACCACCCCTGCCAAAATATCTAGCAGAACAATGATGCTGCGTCACAAGCACTGAAATACTGTTGTGTGGATTCTAATTTGGAAGTTTGTCATGTGGCACAGAAGTCTCATATTTAAAAGTTTTATTGTAAAGGAAGTAAAACTCCGAGTTTTCTTTCTATTGGCGGCTTGCATAGTTTTCTATCATAAGAATTTTATCTGCAATAGATGCTTAGAAACTAACATTCTTTTTTGACTCATCCTGTATAATTAGGGAGAGTTTTTTTCTTTTTTTATTGTTTCTTTAAATTAATAATGCTATAAATGCATACCTCCAATTATGTAAACATTATGCTCTTTAGCTTGTGATGCCAGAATATCTGTAGATTCACCAGGAATGGATTCAGCATATTTTGCAAAATGTTCAGTTCCATATGGAGAATTAAAGACTTCCTGGAATAAATAGTCGATTTTAAATTTTATTTTAAGTTAAATAAGCTAACAAAAACTGAAGCACTTACCGGAAGTGAAATGATCTTAGCCCCGTTTTTGGCTGCTTCACCTATGAGTTTCACAGCTGTTTGCAAGTTTTCGTTTTTATTCTTCGTTATCGCTAACTGAACGAGAGCAAGACGGACTTTAAAAAGAAATTTACACATTCAATGTTAGGAACAGAAGATAATGGAGTGAAATCTACTTTAAACATTTGATACATAACTTTGAAAAAATATTTTCATTACACTGTTATCATTGTTTGAAAGAATAAAATATCACTGTTGATAAATAAAACAAAATAGCCAGAAACTGTGGACACCAATATACAATATTGGAATAAAAGGAAAACACAAATCCACAAAAAATTTTTTTTTAACGACTCAGATGTACATTTTGGAATTCATAATTCCTTCATCAGCGAGTGAAAGAATTATGAATTCCGAAATGTACATCTGAGTCATTAAAAAAAAAAAATTTTTTGTGGATTTGCGTTTTCCTTTTATTCCGATATTGTATTATTGTTGACTTTGAAAACGCTTTATTTATTACACAATCTGACTAGAATTTTTAAAAATTTACAGTGTTTCAAGGCAGGGTATCACATTTTGAAATTTTAATATTTGTCACCCATAGAAATGTCTCAAAAACATTCATTTAAGTTTTTTAATAAATAAGCCAGTTAAAAAATATTTAGATAAAATACAAAAAAAAACCTGTTTAATAGTAGAGGTATGATAATTAATGATCAAAACCAACAGCATTAACTGTTTATTATTAGAGCGAACAAATGAACCATCCATAGGTTATTAGGTTTATGTTTAAGACTACAAGTTTTATCTTAATGGCCACGTAAACCTTCTAACTACTCAAATCATCAAAACATTTACAGAAAAATTTTAGTTAACTTCGACTAGGAAATGCTGATGGTAATTAAGACCAAAATCATTGTCAAACTAAATTATGGCATCCCTGTCTGGTCATTTGCCTAAAGATTCACCATTGCCAAGCTAATAACGAAATAGTACAGGTTTCCCGCAATAACAACTATCTGTATTCATCATGCTCTATCAACTCTGAATTAATTAAAACAACTAATCTTAAGGAGCTATATAAAGCGATCACAGTCAACCTCGATATATTGTTTTCTCAAAACCGTCATTGTTTGTTGTTGGTCCCTACGAAACTGGTGTTGAAACTTGCTAATAAAACCATTCATCTATCCTTCCTTGATCTATCGTTTTCCCACATCTATTATTAAGAAGATTTGGTCCTGAAGGACATCTTTCTCAGATCAATCTTTTTTTAGGAAATTTGCAAAGTGACTGAGACAAAAACATGAAACAATTGCAAATGACAGAAAAATCCATTGCAATACGTATTTATTGAACGGGTCCTTATTAGTGAGCATATGTAAACATTTGGAAAGTCTATACGTAAAAATGAAGGAAAAAGAAACGCAATCACGTGATGCATTCACAATCGAGCTTCACAGTACAAGAAGTAGAAAAAAGAGAAATTCAAAAAAACCTTTTCATTAAACTTGCACAATTTGTGTTGTAACATCAACTTATCTTGCTATACTGTATAAGCAAATTAAGTGTTTTCTTTTATTTAATACAAGATTCCCACCTAATGTTTTTTGCCAGTTGTCTCCACGAAAATGATGAATTGTGGTTCGACTGTAATACAACTCTTACTTTATTATCGCTTGGTTAGTGACAGTGTCCGATAGTAGGTCTGCAAGAAAACTTCACTTTGAAATGCCAATGAGCGTAAGCAATGTAACCTTACGTCCCAGATTGTTCGGGACACTCCCGATTTTTTGCTATCTGTCCCGAGTCCCGAATAAGTCATTTGGGACGCATTTTTGTCCCGGTTTTGTCTTCTGAGAAGAAATATAAGAAGGAATTTGAAGTGATGGCATCTTTTTCATGGCATATTTGAAATAGATAGAAAATACATGAAGCATTTTTTCCCTTTCCTGTCCTGGTTTTCAGAGTCCAGGAAATGATCACATTAGTTTAAGTCACTTTTGAAAGAAGTAGTTTTTCTTTTATCTAATTGATTGTAGGAATGCTATTTCCTTTAAAACCCACACACAGGTTATGTTTGCCATTTGTTGTTTGGCTTGTAAAGCATGGTAACAGTACCTTATGAAATATGTAATAATGAAACAATAGCACGAAAAGGGTTATACTGGCTCTTTAATAATAATAATAATAATAATAATAATAATAATAATAATAAAGATAATAGAATAATGATATAGAAGCAGTTAGAGAGAGTACCAGCTAGATATAAAAAAAAATTAAGAACAGCATTATTAATTGAGATTACGCACAATTCTGTCCAATCTTAAGCATTTTCTAGTTGAAGTGTTAGCCCCATTATAAAGATCTCACACCATCCAAGAAAGCAAGAGCCACGCAAAAATACAGCTGAAAGTGTCCGATTTGATTTTACATCCAACAGTCGGCATTTTTAAGTTACGAAATCAGGATTAATACAATAATATAGCTTAAGAAGTGGGGCGAATTTCCACCTCCCTCAATGATAAATAATATTTACATTAATTGTGTTAGTTTTTCAGTGGCTGTTATTATTACGTTAAATTATTTATGTGATTCACAGTTTTGAGGTGTAAGCAATCTCGAAGAAATTTCAAGATTCCTCGAATAAAAAGTTTGAAAACTTACACGAGGTCATTTTTTCCTTTCACTGTTACAGTTTTAGCTGAACAAGCGAGTCAATTAAAATTGCGTCATATTAACTGCACTAAATCCCATTAAGATTAATGTGTTGATAATGATTTTAACGCTTTGAGCTCACTGTAAAAAAAAGGACACCGAACCAAAGTGAAACCGAAAGTCTCAATGAAAAGAAATCAGAAAGCGAAATCGAAAGATTCAAAGGTAAATTGAAATGGTGGAATGATACATTCGCACAGACCTCCCTCTATGAGCTATAAAATTAATTCTTCTATGGTTCAGGCGTTTCCTATCAATTTAAATGCAAAAATTATTCATCATCATGAGAGCCCGTTTCGGAGGAGTTAGCTGCACAAACATTGGTCATGCATATACCAACAAACGTAATGTGGTTGAAGTTTGGGGGGGAGGGGTCAATAAAAGCCTTAATAACTCCAAAATGTAATGGTTCATCAGAACCAAACAATTTAATTACAAAAATTATAAAAAGAGATATCGAAGAGCCCAGTTCAATTTAAATAGACACGAAGAGCATTTTCATTCATTCTCCGTTTATAGCACCCCAGCAGTATTGACATGGATACACTCCATGAAAATTTCAATATAGCGATTTAAGGAAGAAAAAACGTCATTCCCAATAATACAGCATCGAAATAAAAATAGGGAAAAATTAAAATTCGCGCAAGCATTGTTAATAAGCAATAAAATTGGATAGGGGCATATACTCCTTTTGCGCCCTCCCCCTTCTTCAACTGTGCCCCTGCAAATTTACTTGTTTTTTGATTTTTTACTCTTCTCCTCCCTGTCCTGCCAAGATTTTGAAGTGTATATTCAAAGATAACTTTCTCTTTAACTAGCCAGTTTAACAATTTATCTGGTATCAGTCGACTCAAGCAACATGAAGCACAATTACTGCTCTAGATTTCACATAAAATGTAAGGTAAATGAGTTGTGGCCATAAATGAAGTAAGTTGACCTATCTCGGTAATTTATAAGATCTACAGCGATGTTGGTTATCTCGTTTAACTTAGAAAACTGGCTACTGCAGAGATATATCATAATTTTCTCGGTAAGCTTTACCGTTGCCCAGGTATTTCCTTATAACGGTGTGCTTAACATTATTACGGTAGGATAGATGAAATTTTTTTTTTGATCTTTACTCTTCTCCCTTGTCTACAGTACTACCTCAGTAACCCATATAAAAGACATAATTGGTAAAGTACATTGTGTATTTTCATATGTATTTTATAAAATGGTTGTATAGCATCTCATTTGCCTGCAAAAAAATAGTTGCCATGACTTTATAAGTGATCCTCGTATCATAAGTTCTATAAGATTGAGATCTGTAAGATCACGGCCACTGTCATATTTCATGAACCATTGTTACTTTGCATGCCTTGTAACTGTTGATTATACCAATGATATATTATGAAGTTAAACCAATTGCCACAGTAATCAGGTGAACGACCCGAGCATCAGTTTGAGGCTGAGAACGTGGCGTCTCAGAAGGTAAACAAAGAGCGTCATCAGCCCGCGCATCCCCGTGCTTCAAATAGTACGCCCCGTCTACCATTGGCTATGCAAAACAAGTGGCGAAGTAGGCGGGGCAACACGTGGATAAAAGGCGAGGCTGATGAATCAAAATGGACTGGCTTGAGTGATCCACTAGAAACGGAAAACTCGGAAGAATGGAGACGATACGAGCGAGACGAAACGATAGTGATGAAACTTCGGCTTCTGCAAGCAATGGCGAAGTTTGCCTCTCCACATAGCGTCCAGAGCTTAAGACGGGAAAACAGGCCACAGCATACAACGCAAGTGAATAGCCATTTTAACGAGTCTAAGCTTTCTCATTTTATGCCATTGCCCATTGCACCTTCTATGTCTTCTGAGTTGAAAGTGAATGAAAATTGCCGTCCCGTGAAAGCCATTGATGACGTCCGCCCTGCTCCTTCTGAAATCATCCAAGCAATACAACCAGTGACTCGACGAGCGACTACTGATTGCGCTTCTCAATACTACGAGGATCCACCCTTATTACAGGTGAAGAATCGGCCCTCTACGAAGCCGTTTATTACCGTTCCCCGGCCGACGACGTTCGTCAGCAGTGCAACCCACTCGATACGGGGGCCCGCTTGCAAGATAGGGAATGCGCGCGAGATGAAAGTGGCCCTCGACTCCACATTGCCCCTTCTGCCACATTGCCACGTTGTCTCCGGAACCCGTGGAATTGTGTGCTATAAAAGAAATCTTCCTCACGCAACCTGCTAATGAAATCTTACCACGAAGTCGACTTTATACCCGAAGACGAACTTTGAACAGGGTGCTGCCAATAAATACATGGCAGTACTGCCATCACCTTCTAAACTTCATAGCTTTGTAGTTTAGAAGGTGATGGTACTGCAGGGTAGACTATCCGCTCATATATTGTTACATCATCATACTTCGACCATTGTTAATCGTATTTCTACCAATGATAAGCCGTAAATTTGGTCGACTTATGATGATGTAACAATGTATGACGTTTCAGTTGTTTGGCTTTCTTTCTAGGAGGTGTTGGCAGCACTGCCCTGTATTTATTTGCAGCACCCTGTATATATCAATACTTACCATTTCAATTAATTTTGCATTTTAATTTATTAATTAATTGTCATTAAAAATTTCTTTAATTCAAGAAAAGTCTCCATTGCTCGCTCTTAAAATTTATTGTGAGACCAATGAATAGATAACGTAGTTGGCAACATTGCTGAGGTTTGTAGTGCTAGTCAGGTTGCCTCATACCATTTCACAGGACGGGGAATCTAACTCGTGATATGAAAACGTTCTTGTAGTATCATGCTTAAATTGAGATGCAAAACGAAAGGAAAAATTCCGCGACCTCGATTCGAATCAGGGACTACAAATATTTAGCTCGTCGCCTCTACCAAATAGGCCACACTAGTGGAGCAAGGCTGCCTCCGAGTGTCTTAAAGACCACTAAGTAGTGAAAGTGGAAGCCCAGTCGTAGAGCAGGATCCGGCTTGCAGATCGGGTATTTCTCTTTTCGTTTTTCATCTCAATTTAATTATTTAATATTGGAGCATAACTCCGGTTTTCAACTTTACCACTTTATTGTCACTATAATATTGTCACCATAGTATTTACGTTCACCAATTCTTGATCTGCCCATCTGCAAGGTATATGAGAATTCATGATTCATCTGATAATGTAACGCATTCCCAACATAAAAGTCTATGTGATCCTAGGATTCTTCCCTGCCCCACGGAAGAACATACAAAAACCTGTGAAAAAAAAAATTGACAATTACTGCACTATATTGTGCACTCGTTCACTACAAGACCCTTATTATAGCGTCTGCGTGGTGCGCATTGTGATGGTTCTAGCCATTGCATATCGTCGACGCTATCCTGTCTCATATTCGTCACTTAAATGTGTAGATTGTGCGGCATTTTTCCGAGGAAGTAAGAGAAGTCCAACAGTGAGGATGCAAAAATCTCGGACGCTCAACCCATAGCCTACAACAGTGGAAGAGCCTCTTCCATTGCGCTATACTCAAACAAAGCAGTAAAAAAAAAAAAAAAAAGAAACACCTTATCTCTTATCTTGAAAAGGTATGAAAATTATATTATGTAAAATGGTCACCTGAGTTTAAAATCTTGATGTATTACTTTACATCAAAACAAAATATGACAAAACAAGGATATTTATTTCCAAAACCAACTCGGAGCAATGGATACTCTGTTTTTTTCCCAGACGGCTCCCTTCAGGAACTAAACAATAAAAACCACTTTCAGGGTAGGTGCAGGTTTCATCACATTAATTGTTTCAAACTGCCTTCCATTTTGCTGCTGCCATTTTGCGCCGTCTCCTCTTCACGTCATTACAGGCCTCTTCTTGTATTATCCTTGAGCATGTCCTCCTTACTCGGTCTTGCATATCCTCTCTCGTTGTCGGCAATTTTTAGCCTTCTCCAGAGGAAGAAATCGAGGGGAATGAGGTCTGGAGACCGGAGAGCTATGCTACGGGTCCAACCCTACCAATCCATCACAGGGAGACGATGCGATCGATAACCTCTTGCGCGACTCGCGAGTAATATACGGGACAGTCATCCTACAGAAACCACATGCAACCGTCGTCGCTAAGGGCAGATCTTCAAGGAATTCAGGCATCACGTTTACCTTAAAGTCGACATAAACTCCCCGTTCAGGTTGCCCTAGAAGAGATACGGGCCGATAATGTTGTCTCCGACGATACCATGCCACATGTTCACGCTCCACACATATTGGTCATCTACCTCACGCAAAGCACTGAAAAACCATTCTGGAGTGATGTGTACGGTTAGGATATCGTGCAGCGTTAAAACCTCTCCACAGCATGATAGTTTTGCTGACATTCTAACACCATGAACATGTCAAACGCTTCTTCGTTGGAAATAGGCATTTTCAGCGATAACTTGTCACGATCTAACAAACAATGCGCAGAGGGATTCGTTAACATGTTCCATAGAGATAAACACGTGAAGTGAAAATGTTTAAAAGAAACGTCATCAGGGCAGATTGTTTTTATTGTTTACTAGCAGAGGTACCCGGCGTTGCCCGGAATAATTACAACTGTAAGTAAATAGAACAATCTCAAAAAATTAAATTATAAATCCCAATTGTTTAAATAATAACTCACAGAGAAAAGGGCACTATCCATTCTTCGAAAAACACGAAAAACAGGAATTCTAGATGATATACCGGGACTTTATCTAAACTCTTCTTGACTGGCCTCAACCACTTCGGAGCATCACCAGATACTTTATTTAGACTCAAGTTTTTCTTGCCCTTGACGCAGCCTTATTGATGTTCTGTCATTGCATCATCATTTTATGCTCAATATTAATAATTCTTGGAAACGAACGTTCAATCATCGCATTATCAGCATCTCAGTTTCCAAAATACACATTCCCACAGAATATAGTCAAAATGTATTTTTATGAAATGTTTGGATCTGATGTGCTACCAAATAAGCTAGGTGATAACCCCAGCGTGGCTCGGACTTTTTTTTTTGGATTAAATTTTGCAATATCTTAAAAATAACACATGAAAACGCTTAGAATTAATACAGTAAAAATTCTTAATGAAAATTCGAAATAAAATTTTTTAAAGGCTCACAATGGATGGACCTCTCCAATGATGTCACTGCTAGTCTAAATAATTTCTTACTCACGTAATCTTACTTTAGATGTACACTTGATGTTGTTGCAATTCCCTTTCTTCTCTCGATATCTTGAAGCAAAACTTTGCCATTCATCACTTTGTGTAGTCTAGCGGTCGCCGGTTCTTCTATTTACTTGCTTACCATTTGCTCAATACAGCACGGAGCTAAAGGAGTGCTTCCTCTGTCACCTTTCCACTCTTTCTCAATAGTCTGCTAACTCTCCATTATCTCCATTTACTGATCATTTTTAAAGATTTTCAAGAAATTGTTAAGTACTAAGAGCTCTCTCTTCTAAGAAAAGCCTGAATAACAGGAATTCTATGCATTGTTACAACTTGAAACTTATCTATATTGCACAAACTTTGCCTTGCATTGTTGGTCAAGAGATATATATTGTTGGTTCGTGCAGAGTTTTTGTGAATTGCGTGTTGATACCATTGTTGATAAGTATTGTTGCACAAACGTTGCCATGCATTGTTGGTCATGAGATATTTCTCATTAATATGCCCTGCCATAACCATGAATATCGATTTTTTATCGAAAATTATTATTTTTCCGAAATATGAGGTAGACAGTGACCTTCCTCATGCTTTGAAGGTCAAGTATGCAAAATTTCATCAAGATCGGAATAAAACTGTACATTTGTTTAAAAAACAAACCCACAAACAAACAAACATCCTTCTTTATATAGATAGAAGATTTTCTGAAGGAAGCTGACTGGAAAAAAACGTTTCCTAAAAACGTTGTTTCGTCCTATTCGACCCATGTTCTCATTTAAAGTTTTTGTGAGGATCACGGGTGGTATATTTGTAGAACTACATAATCGGGCAACAGGGAATGGAGGGTCTACCGATGAACAAATCGGAAACGTCCAGATAACCCACCAAATCAGCGAATCAATCGAGGGTGGTTTCCTCACTCTGTAACCAATCTAGTGGGGTACACAATCAGACTGCTAGAACTGGGTCATATAACGCCAAGAAAGAATTTTGTTAGAGTTTGAGGGCAATGTTAAAGGTTTTTTTGGTAGCACTCTGTATAGCCTGAATTGGTTAAAAATAGGTACTTGTGAAAAGTAAAATCGGAAATTAAATTTTATTTCCCATTGGTGTTACAGCTTATGCACGGACGATAGACATGAATATAATAATAAATTATTACAAAAACAGTATAAATTTCAAATATGTTTTACTTTTTCGTAAGTGAAGGTAAATACAGTTGGCATTTTGAGATATTGATATTAGTTTTTATTAGAGTTTTAATTTTTAAAACACAGCGAGTCTCGGTGAACTTTTAAGTCGTTTCGCCTTGTCGACAGGTCACGTGATAAATCTGCAACATTTTTTTGACGATTTTTCCAAAGTCCTCCATGTCTTTTGCGGTGTCTTCGGTATGAATATTTCCTCCGGAAGATACTGCTTGATAGGCATTGATGTCAGGTAAATAAACACTTATTGATCCGGTTTCCTAAAAATAGAGAAGATGCCTAGATTTTTTCTTCAGAACTTATTAATTTTTATACAGGGTGTCTCAAACCTTTAGGGTTAAAATTCTACATATGGTAGAGAACTTGTAAACTGAGTATTTTGAAATAGGGAACCAATGGTCGGAAATGTATATAATTAATCGTATGCTAAACATTTTAGTAAGCTGGAAGCACTCGTTTAATATCTACCATTTGTAAAATTCTGACCCTGAAGGCTTGAGACATCCTTTATAAAATAATTATTCCATTTAGTGCAGGTGCGTAAGGTATTTGAGGACACACCTTCGTTTGGCTACTGTTGCACTATAGTAAATTGTATGTCCTTTCCGTTTCCGGAAAGCGAAATGCGGACCATCAAGTAACACAAATCATGAAGAGACATGCAGTAATCGTGGCAATAAAGGCAAAGCACAGCGATTTAGAGATATCACGATTTCTAAAGGTCGCAAGATCATTTGTCCACAAAGTTCGGAAGGAGTTGGAGACCGAAGATGGCAATGTTGCACCAGTAGCAAAGAATGCCTCACGCTCTGACATCATCAGAACACCTGAATTTATTCAGCAAGTGCAGCAGGCCATCGATGACAATCCCAGAACATCCATGAGGTCACTTGCCAAAGATCTCTATGTGTCGGAAGGAACAATCAGAAATGTTGTCCATGAAAACATCAGATATCACTCGTATGTTACGCGAAGAGCACACAAGTCTCGCATGACACAGGAATGGATGGCCGACAACTTCCATGATCACGTAACCCCTAACCTTTGGCCTCCTAACTCCCCTGACCTGAGTCCGTTGAACTACTGCGTATGGAGCGTTGTGGAGAGAGAGGTCAATGAACACCCCCATAACACCAAAGATGAATTGAAAGCTGCCATTGCTCGAGTAATGACCAATATGAACCATGACCATTTGATTCGCGCATGTCGACGGTTTCGATCTCTCATTGAAGCAGTTATAGAAGCTGAAGGCGGATTCATTGAATAGCCATATAACAAGAAGGTTTTGATAATAAACTTATTATCTCGACTTATATCTCTGTTTTCTTTCTTCACGTGAATCTGTCCTCAAATACCTTACGCACCTTGTATGGGGCACCCATATAATTCATATTTTTTATTACATTGGTTGACGGTGTGTTAAGACTTTTATTGTGAATACTGATAGACGAATTATTTTGGATGACTGGGAAAAAACTCGACAGAAATTTGTAGAAATGTTGAAGTAAAAAACTTTAGTAAATATGGGCAAACAAATAAGGAAAGGGTGTATATGATACAACATTGTTATTGTTAATAAGCTTGATATTGTGGCACAAGAGATTAACATTTGTTGTCCTGAGGCTTCATGGACAATGGGGAAAACGGGAAATTTTAATTAAATTAATTAAATTAAATCTTTATTCTGACATAAGCAGAAAAGGGGCAAAACCCAACAGCAATAGCCAGGGCGGGAAGCTCCTTATTACAAACATAAAATACAAAATTAAGAAGAAACTTCAGATTGGTTGAAAAAATTAAATATTTTACAATAGAGACTTTGACTTGAATTAAGATATAAAAATACGGTGTTTCTGTTACGACCGTAGCAGTTGATAGTACTTCTACCTAAAATTTCAAGGGCATAGATCCTGCCCACCAAAACAACTTCAATAAGCTTGATACATTCTATTCTCAGCAGGCCCCAATGGTCATATAAATTAAGTTTAGATGTAGGAGTAGATGCCAGCGTTACGATAAAATTTATAGTGCAAATAAAGAAAAAAATCTAGAATAGAGCCTTCTGAGCCTATTGAAGATTGTCAGTGCGCAGTAACCCCAAACGTAAATAATATACCGAATGAGAGGCTGGACAATTGCATTGAAAAGCACAACATAGGTAGTCACTAATAAATTAAATTTTCCCATTCTGATGATCCAACCTACCCTCCTCAAAAGCTTATTGATAATAGATTCAATGTGTTCCCCAAATCTACAGCGTGAGTCAACGTTGATCCCCAGATCTTTAAAGACATTCACTCGTTCAATGGAGCTTTCATTCATTTTATAGAATAAACAATCAGTTTGATTTTTCGGGTAATGGTCATCATTTTAGTTTTTGATTGGTTGCAACTGAGGCCATTGTTATTAAAAAGATATTAATATCATTCTGGAGTGTTTCAAAATCATTATCGTTCATGATGGTATTAAAAATCTTTGTGTCATCAGCGTAAAGAAGACAATTGGTTTTTAATTCGGAAGCAACGTCTTTAATATGGAGGTTAAAAAATGGAGGACTAAGGGAACTACATTGGGGAACCCCTATCTTCTGTATGAAGAAACCACTTGTAAGTACGTTATTAACTTTGATGTAACATCTATCTCGAAGGAAGCTTTCAAGGAGGGAATGGAATGAACCCAGAATGCCAAAGCCTCGCAATTTATCTAGCAGAATGTTATGAATCACAGAATCGAAAGCATGAGAGAGATCAAAATATATACAGTCAATTTGTTTCTGATTTTTAAAAGCATTGTCAACATGAGCAAAGAAAGGGAGAAGATTAGTGCCCGTAGTTCTACCTTTACGAAATCCGTGTTGTGATTCAGCCAACCAGGGCTCAACCACATGAGCAAGTCTATTGAATAGAATGTTTTCAAAGACTTTGGCAAGAGCCGGGAGAATGGCAACGGGTCTGTAATTTTTTATGTCGAGTGAGTCACCAGTTTTGAAAATCGGACAGATTGCAATCTCCTTCTAGCCAGCTGGGAAATAGCCAGCTTTTAAGCATTTGTTAAAAATTTTTATCAAGGGACTGACCAGGCATTGCCCACAACCCTTAATGATCAAAGGAGGTATACCATCCTTACCGCTTGTCTTAGGACGGAGTTTTTTAATGGCTTGGATGATTTCCCACTTATCGACATCAGTATTAAGGATACGAGTCATATTGTTGTCCCAAACCTTTTCAATAAATCTTTCTGTTTTACCACGGAAAACCTCCGCATACTATTTAGAAAAGAATTGTCCGATTTCATGAGGGTCGTTTACAATATGTGTACCGACATTTATTGCCATATTTCTTATTTCATCAGATTTCTGATGCTTGATGAATTTCCAGAAACCAATGTGATCTCTTTCAAGGTCAGCACCTAGCTTCTGTAGATAGCTTGAATAGTCTCTCTTAGTTAGAACCTTTGTTTGTTTCAGAATTTCACAAAATTTAATATAGAGATGAACGTGATTCGTTCTCTTCCAAGATATGTGTAGTTTTTTTTTTCTTTTAATTAGTCTAATAAGTTCAGAAGTCATCCAACCAGGGAAGGATGGCCCCCTGCCAAGAGTGATAATAGGGACTGCATTTTTAATTTCTTGTAAGATTTGTGTAATTAAAGACATATCTTCATCGATTGAGGATTTATCGTTAATTTTATCCCAGGTCTTTTCTCTAATACAACCGATGAGTGCCGAATAATTTCCCTTGGACCAATGTCTTTTAGTAACCAGATTAGGTCTATTTCCATTTAATTTCATGGAGAGCACAAAGGGAGGGTGAAGTAGATTTTGTTCTTCAGATTTCCGTTCTGTTTGTTTCAGGCGAACAAGAAAGCTGAAGTCCAGCGAGTTACTTCCTTGTTGATGTTCTTGATGTTGAAAGATGAGTTTTGTATTATTTTCGACGAGGATAGGCGATGGGTGTTTTTTATTCGGGATCCTTGTTGCACATGGGAAGAGGGGTCACTGTGTTATGTTCCACTGAGAAAGTGAAATAAAGATACCTTTAATGAACTTGGGTTTTATCACTGCAGTTTGAGGAAATGATACAGGGATTAATTTGAGTGTGCAATCAATTAATCGATGAAAATCCAGATTGTTTGTGACGGGTTTCGTTCACGAAGTTAATTCCCAAAATACGAGCTCAATGAAATTAATATAAAATAAAAAAAAATTGAAAAGACGACGAATGTTTTTGAAATCACTGTTCTTCTTCAGATCACAAAATGGTAAAACGATGCTGAGTAGAGTGGGAAATAAAATGATTAATAGTAACCATAATAGGGGAGGGGTGCATGTACGGCGGTTTAAATAAGTAACTAATCATCGTAGTCTAAGTTTGGCTATAAGTGCTGGTCTAATTTGGAGCAGGCTTTTTTATGACTTTTCTTTTGTTAGTTTCTCACACTTATATAGTTCCTATTTTGTTGAGATAATTTGCTGTTTTTCCAATCATGTGTGATATTCTTTATCCAGACTCTTGCAGCTATTTATTTTTTATTATTAGTGTAACTGTTCTATCATGTTCTGACTATACGCATAGTAATGTTTTTTTAGTAGTCACAATTTTTGCAAAGTATTTTAAAAATTATTTTCTTTTTCCTCTTGAAATTGATATTGTTCTCTGTGTCAGTATGCTTGTATGAATTTATTATCAATTTCACTGTAAGTTTATCAAGTGATGTTTTAAGGTGTTGTTTATTTTTGAAACAATGTCGATATCTTCGTTTCTGAAAAGTTTCTGTAGTGAGTAGGAAAATTTATTATTGGTTAGGAAAATTCTATGTTTTGGTGGTCATCAGTTTCTCCTAGATATTTATGGTGGCTCAGGTTTTTGTAGAAAAGTTGATTCAATGAAGTCAAGTGGTATTTCTTAATAATTAATATTTTAAATTTGAGGGTAATATGCACTGCCGGGAGAACATATGGATTTAGCATGTGAGATTATATGATTTATTGTGTTTCTAAACTTGATAACATTATTTTCAGCAACAATACTGGGTAAGCATTCCTAAGTGGGCCCCTCAAAAACAAACATGTCGTGAAATTTAAAAGGTTTATTAAAATTTGATAGTACCTAATGGAGTATTAAAATTTCCAAAATGTTTTTATAAAATTTCCATTTCTTAAAAAGTGCTTTTTGTTTTCCATTTCTTGGTACTTTTTGTTTAAAAACTCATATCTCAAGCTAATTTTATCAAATCTCTTTGAAATTTTAAAGATAACAAGTAAAATTTATACAGGATCGGGACACATTAATATGACCACCTGCTAGTATCCGGAATATCCACCTTTGGCGGCAAGCACAACAGCTAGTCGACGTGGCAGAGAGTCAATAAGTCCTCGGAAGGTGGTTGCAGGTATCTGGGATCATTAGGCGATCAGTGCATCCCGTAATTCCATCCCGTGCGTGGTGGAAGGTCCAGCTTGCGGGCATGGCGATCGAGATTGTCCCACAAATGTTCATTGGGGTGGCCATAGGGGTAGCTGGAATTCATCCTCGTGCTCCTCGAACCAGTCGTGGACAATTTTGGCAGTATGGCAGGCAGCATTGTTGAAAGGTGCCATCACCCTGAGGAAACACTGTCGACATGAAGGGGTGTACCTGGTCTGCGACGATCGTGAGGTAACGAACAGCATTCAGTGGACTCAGACCATACCAAGAAAACATCCCCCAAACAGTTACACCTCCCCCACCAGCCTGTCGTCTGCCAACGATGGTGTCGGGATGCCTATTCTCAGATGCTTCCCGGCGAATTCTCCATCGTCCGTCCACTCTGTTCACCTGAAACCGCGACTCGTCAGAGAAAGCAACCCTTTGCCACTCGGCCGAGGTCCAATGGCGATAGTCCATTGCGAATTGGAGGCATTTTCGGCGATGCGCAGGCGTCAACATGGGTGCTGTTACCATACGCCTGCTCCGGAGCCCCAACCTCAAGAGGGATCGTTGCACTGTCTTGGCGCTGACACGCCTAGTGGCCCCACTGTTCAACATGGCTCTAGGATCGACGGCCCGTGGGGCCCCATAGTTACCTCTTCGGTTGCTCGAAACTGTCTGGTTCGTCCAGTCGCGGTACACCTTCACAACGGCAGCCCTAGAGCAGTTCACAAAGATGGCCGTTTCTGAAATGCTGCCCCTCTTGGCCCGATAGCCAATGAGCATCCCCTTTTGGAGGTTCGACAGGTCACTTGCTCTGCCCATGACGGCGACAATTGCTGTGTTAACGGATGCTACTACACGTCTGCTGTTGTCAGCTTTTAATGATATGCAATGATTTTTCATCTGCATACCATGGGACGTTCCAACATGTTCGAGGAGAGGTGGTCATATTAACGTGTCCCGACCCTGTATATTTCAGAACAAAACATAAAAGAATGAGAAAAAAAAATTTCGTGTAAAAAAAAATTAATTTTTAATAAAAAAATGAATATTTTTTTAATGTTCTCAATCGATTTCAACAATTTTGAAAAAACACATTGAATCTGTACTTATTAACGATTTAGATTTTGAAAAAAAATGTTGGCGGTCTGTTTTTACGTGAATGCTATCAATATTTGTCAAGCTATTCAATCGTACGACTGGGCTGTAAAGGAAATGCTATGATTCTTGCTTTACAGGAAAGTTCCCTATTGCTGTCAATATTGAATGATGAAGAGTTAAACAAAAAGTACCAAAAAAAATATGTGGTAATTTTTCAAAACTATGGTAAATATGGTAATTTTTCAAAAATGATGGAAATTTTTCAAAAATATTTAGGGAACTTTAATACTCCACTAGTTGTTACCCGCGGCTTCGCCCGTCCGCGCCATCTGTTGAGGGGAATTACAAAGAAAACCCCAGAAAGTGGAGAAGGGGGGGGGGTCGTAGGGGGCTGATTTTTGGCGATAGAGCAGGTCCTTTATTGATAAGCCTGCCCTGAAAATTTCAAGTCACTAGCTCAAACCGTCTAGGAGGAGATAGAATTACAGATAAATAAATAAATAAATACACGCAAGAGTTTTAGTATATAGATTAGGTACTGCCAAATTATAATAGAGGTTTTAAATTTCACAACATGTTTATTTTTTGAGGGGCCCACTTCAGGAATTCTAACCCAACTACTATATAAATACACTCGGCCAACACTGATTATAAACAGTCGGTTATTAGTAGCAACAATCAATTACAAGAAATGCCTTTTAAAAGCTAATGTTCGTTGTGATCGCATTTCTCTTCAAGATAAGGAATACAATGTCTGAAACCCTACACGAGTGGAAGTGTCCGTAAGGTAAATTCAGCGATAATTAATGCATGTACCAGCAAGAAAAATAATAAAAGAAAAGAAAACCACTTCACGCAGTTTTTTTTTTCGGGGGGGGGGGGATAAGCATTCTTACACCCAATTGAGAATGTTCTAGTAGTTCTGGCATAGAGTTCAACAGACAGAAACCATTAGAATTTGACATTCTCTTATTAGGATATCGTTCCAAGCAAAATGGCACATAGAAGTTACATGTGGCTGCTGTTCTTTTAGGCACATGAAAATCCTATTTCCTCGAATCTTGCTCCCCCCCCCTCCCGTTCACACGATGTTGCAGTCATTGTTAGATTGAATCTTTTTGAAAATGAGCAGTAGTAGATTAAATAGAAAATGTTGCTTTCTGATTTTTCCTCATATTTTTTACAAAAAAATCTGCACTTCATTCCGAATCAACGTCATAGTTGCTTAAAAACCACCTCTATACAGTAAGTGTTATGAAGAGAACTTAAACTTTTACTATAAAAGATAATAACAACTGTCCTTAAAATTTCGTCGATTATTGACGCGTGTACATATCTTCCAGTGAACTAAAAGGTTTTATATAGACCTAGAGTCAAGGGAAATTCTGGATGAGCGGTAGGCATAAGAGCTTCAATTCTTGTATCCCCCAAACATTATACCTCTTTTTTCATGTTAAGTCCATGCTCACTTACCGCCTTGAAAACAAATATGTAATCCATTTCGAAGCCTCCGAGCGCCAGCCCTGCTTCATGAAGTTCAGCCAAGGCTTCGCATAAACCTTGTGTGATGGCTAGAACGTCGGTGATGAGTAGTGGAGCAGCTCGTCGTAAAAAGTCCACCAACGAACAGTAACCTTTTGGTGGACGATAAGAGCGCACGTAGCGACCATTGCGTGATCTCATTATTGTACATGACTGCATTTCTGGAATAAAACGTAATTTTCACATAATAAAATTTTGGGTTCCAGAATATTTGGAATACAAAAGAAATAAATAATTTCGATACGAAGTTAAAACTTTCGTTTATCAAAATATGCTTCTACATTAAGATTTCAGGAGCATCATATAAAATAAGGAATTTTTATATGCCATTATAAAACTTACGGGTTGTGGAAAGAGAACGTTTGAGTTGTGAGCTGTTGTATTTCCGTAAAATCATAGCTTTAAATTGGACCGACGATAAAGTGTATATAATTGGGTTGATTGCAGAATTCAGAGGTAAGATAAAAACTGCTGTCCACGCATACATTTCACCTAAAGAACGCATTAGAAAAAGGAACTCGAAAATGATTTGTTTTCTAACCTAGTTATTTTAAGCGTTTGGGATATAATAACATCTTTCATTGACATGTGTGGAATCACGGTTAATTTTTAATGCAAAGGTATATTTTATATTAATGAAGTCACTTTTTCATATAATTAAACTGAACTGAAGTATCGTAGAAGGAACGATTTCATTGAGTAAAATCGCTTCGATCTTAAACATTATCAGGTTTGTAGCCGTTTGTAATAATTGTCAAATGAAATTATAAATAATTCAATTATATACACTATGCTATCAAAAGTATTCGGAAATCACAAGTTTTGGGCCAAAATATCTTTATTAAGGAAATTAGGAATTACCCGTTTCACCTTTTATTTGTATGACAGCAGTAAAGAAGTCTAGACATACTTTTAACAATTGATGTGCATCCTGCAAATTTGAACGCCCCTCGTAGTTCAATATTTCCAGCAGCCATCACACAAAAGCACAATGACGGTCGCTGTGTTCCATTTCGTTATCTGTCGCTCCAGCTTAGTTCCTAAGTATTCTGTTGGATGAGATCAAGATCAAAACTTGAACAGCCCTCTCGTACAATTTCACCTCAAATTTCTTCTACATGACGGATGTAGAAGAAAAGAAGGACACAAGAACTCTGGAATAAGATAAAATAGAAATCAATCTATACATGCTTTGCGGTCTGGCATGTATCGTGTTGGAAGAGACAACAATTATATTCATACGTTACGACCTTTAAACTGATGGAGCCGAACTGTCTAGCATGCCAATGTGCACTTCAAAATTGGTTTTGGGTAGAATAGACAACGAACGGAATCTCGTCCACGAAAAGTAACTTCATTCCGAATTTAGCAGTAGGAATAACACAGTTCGAGATTAATCGTTCGCCAGGCTGTCACAACCCAAACAGGTTCATCAGATTGGAAAGTTAAACTCCAAAGAACAGCTCTCCGGTCTCTACAGAACTAAGAGCTATTAGAGAACATCAATCCAAACGATGCTGTGATTTGCGACTTGTGTGAAGGACTCTATCTTAATAGTCCAGACTGTTCAGCTCTCTGAGGATAGTTATGGTACTGCCTGAAGTACCAGATGCACTTTCTACTTCCAGCGTTGAAAATGGCAGAGGAAAAGAGATTTTTTTAATATCTTTTACCAAAGCTATTCTGTTTATGCTGGTTGCCTAAACGAGGTGTTTTTTGCAATGGTTGCTGTGACTGCATGTCATGTAGAGTTATAATTTAATTTTGTTGTTATTGCACATTTTCTAGGAAGATTACTTTTTTGTTGAATAAAATCCAGAGGCAATAGCTTGCCAATGGCATTTCCACCATAGCTGATGATGAATGAAGATGGGTCCAACTTAACCAAAAATGGCTATCCAGATTCAACTCCAACTACTTGGACTTAGTTTAAATTATGACTGTAAGGAGTTACTGAGCTAACATGGCCTTGTTTTTGAAGTAGTTCTTCATGATGATCCACTTCGAATTTTGAGGAATGCAGAGAATTCAACTAAGATGATAGCGATGTCGCTGCTATATTATGAACTTCGGCAAACTATTCGACCAAGTTGAATTATGCGCTGCAATTAATGATGTCTGAAGACTCTTAATATCAAGGATAAGAAAGTAATATTGTAGAACTTGTAATTTATCCCTTGATGAGTCTCTAATGGGTAATGATTCAGTTATTGGGAACGGATCTTGAGAATAGTCCACTCATAGAACTAGAAGTGTGTCCATCTCACAGAACATCTCGGCTTTATAAATTACCTCTTCACTTTTTCCGCGCATCTTTTCTTTGCAATAATGCATATATTTACGAATATCTGAATACTTTTGATAGTATAGTGTGTCTTTTAGTTATGAACTTTTCTGTGACCTCTTACCTCAGAATGGTTCTAATAGTTAACAAAAGCACTGTTGTCTTACCTGGTATTGTAAGTCCTGCCATTGCACACAAGCCCATGAGAATTATTGGCATCCAACAACAGAAATTGGTGAACACAATAAGGGCCATTTGTCGCCCTGCTTTCATCTCACTAGTTTTGTGTGGAAGGTTACAGGAAACTGAACGAGAGGCGCGCCGAATACTTGAGTACATGTACGCATAGGCAGCGAAGATCACTAAGAACGCCAAGAGGTTGATGCCAAAGAAGACAATTACCGAGTATTCCCATCCTGCAGGCTTCTGGTTAGTGATATGGAGAGCGAGACAGACGCCGGAGCGAGCATAAAACTGACCTTGGAAGTAAGTATGAACGACCAGCGGCAAACCAGCCAAAGTAGCGGCCACAAGCCACGAAATGACTATGAGAATTCTTGTGAATTTCGGAGTAAAACGGCGAGTACTCAGAGGAAATACAATGCACACCTGCATATAAGAAAAATTATATTTTGTAAGGAATCAGTTTGTTGAAAATTAATAGTCAGATTCACATCTGCAATGCTCGACAAAGAAATTCTCCCCAATTAGTAGGGGCAAATATAATCTGTGGGACAAAGCGCTGGCCAAATTTTCGAATGAACTATGAATTTCGTGGCTAGAACAGAGAAAAGCAATAGCAAGAGTGTATCTGTTTAAGGAAAAGGCCGGCGAGGTATTTTTTACAGTTTTCAAAATATAGTTTACAGTTTACAGTTTACAGTTTACAGTTTACAGGGCGAGGTGGCTAGATTTTATGGATGCCCTTTTTTGTGCCCAATATTATCGGCTGCAGGGTTATCTCCAAAATGTCGGGATATAAGCTTGAAACTCAGTTGAGTCTCACGCCTTACTAAGATCATCTGTATGTTAATGATTGGAGAAATTATGCATGGGGAAATTCCAGTGTTGAGCATTAAACTATCCCGTTAAAGTTAAGAAAAATCATTAGGTACTCTATTCCGTCGTTGACTGCAGTTAGATACACTATCGGAAACTAAATAAAAGAACACCAAGAAGGAAATGTTTTATATAACAAAATTTAAACAGCATAATCATGGATACAAAAGAGAAATGATCAAAAAGTGGGGCAAAATACAGCTGTTAACTCAAAAATTATATTGTCATGTAACATAGTTAATACAAGTTTGAACCCCATTGAACTGCGACAGACTGGCATGGAGTCGATATTACAGATGTTCGATGTCACTTTGGAATACTGAGTTCTAAGCATTCTCAAAACTGGACGTGTCAATCGGGTATGGTCGTTGCTGACCGTGGAGACCGTTGTCTCATAAAACACTATTTAATGAAGACAAGTCATGGTGAAAGTGTAGGCCAGTGCCAGGTGTAGGCGTGCATCATCATGCTGGAAAACACCACTATGGAGCGACCTTATAAATGGCACAATAATTGGATGGATGATGTTGCTGATGTACCCAATGCTGCCCTACTTCTTAAATACCAACGACTATAATTTTTATATTATCTGGCATAAACACTCACTCCTTGGTCGTGAAATTAACATTTCGCCTACGTCTACTCTCAATATGTAAATTTCATGATCGTCTGGCAATTACTTAAACTCCTTCCTGACGTTCGTTTTTCATTTTCTGGTAGTGTATGAACATTAATTAATGTTTTTTTAAAGAATGCACTTGAGTCATTGTCAGTATAGTAAAATTTAAAAGCGTTCCTCAAATCCCGAGTGAGCCATTTCCTATGCCATGTTACGGCACATAAGTGATCAGGCTTGTACGGGATTATTCTGAAAAAGTGTGTATAACCGTAAACAATGACAGAGGTGACCAGAATGAACATTTTCTTTTAATACAATGTGGGGTCTCAAGTACATTGTTCAGGAGCTATCACGTTTTATGTGCAAGACACTTTATGTTAACAATAATACGGTTTCGTGTGCAATAACAACCAAAAGAGACAACAAAAGCTGTAAACATTACGTACAATAACGACGCCAGTTCAAAGCAAATGTTCGAAATGACGGCCACCAGTGGTGCGACATAGCTGACACCGCCGACGTAAGGATTCTCGCACCCGGTGAAACATGTCTGGAGTATCTTGAATGGCAACAGCAGCAAAAGTAATTCGTACTACAAGATCATCCGATGTGTCCATGGGGCTCTGAAGATGGTCCCATACAAAGAAATCAAGTGGCTTGAGATCATGTGAGCGAGCTAGCCAGGCTACAGGCTCACCTCGCCCAATCCATCTTCCTGTAGCAATGCACGTGCAGTAAACAGTGGAATCGTCCGCAGGAACGTGATAATTCAAGCAATAAACATAAAACATGATAGCTCCTGAACAATGTACTTGCGACCCCACATTGTATTAATTGGTCACCTCTGTCATTGCTTATAGTTATACACACTTTTTTAGAATCACCCTGTATATGTACAAGCCATATTGTGACGACATGGAAGTTATCTTGCCGTAATTTCGCTGTCACAATTATTATTTCAAACAATAGGAACCATGCCGAAAAAAAGAACCCTTATTCATCATTGGTTTTTTTTATAAATTTAATATAACCCTTTTCGGGGAAATTTTTTGCAGTTACATCAGATTCTACGATCAGACACAATTGGTAAATCACGCGTTTCTGTCATAGCCAAATTACACGATACAACCAACAATAATTAAGGATTATAGGAACTAAGGGTACTAAATGATTTAATTAATGGAGTGAGCGATAAATATGAGTAATTTTGTGAAATTTTATTTCTAATTACTGTATCGATTTAATCCAATATGATTCGGTCTAAAACATTATTAAAAGAATTTTTTTTCCCTCAATAACGATTGAGACGAACCATGAATTAAATTGTTAATGTATTAACTTGTACGATCATACAAGTTCCCCAGTTCTATTATAATAATTAAATATTCTTACCAGACGCTCTAGGGTTATAAATGTTAGCGTAAAGACAGATACTTCGCTTGACAGAGTGGATAGAAATCCAGCCACTTTGCACAAGACACTTTCTCTCCAGTTATCTGAATAAGCAATGTAATCTCCTCGATAGTGAGTGTCGACACTGGCAACAATGAGTAGATATACTCCCATTAAGAAGTCAGCGCAACCCAAGGACAGGATGAGGGTAGAGCTTACTTTATTCATATCTCTCGAACGTGATCTCCATACAATCACTACCAAATTTCCTGGATGTTTTAGAGGGAAAAGAATCAATAAATGTATGCTCCAAATAGCTCCTAACAACTACAATACTCATCTATTGGGTTGTTGCAAACTAATGGTCAATAGTTATGCTATTGACGGGGGAGAAGATCGCAAGCTTAGACAAACTGTTGATGGCATTCCATAAGGCAACGTCGGGGTGAAGCAATGATCGTAATTGTTGCGTAAAGCAAACGTTCAACCACGAATGCTGTGGACTCAAAGTTAGTCACAGAATCAAGTCAAGGACAATTATTGAAGAGTTCTGCGGCGGTTGCAGCCGAAAGAATTAATAAAGCACTTGATAAAGGGACTACTCGAGCGAGCCGCTGGGCGTCGTTTTGGAAAATTCTGATTCGGAGATTAGCCTGCAAAATGAATCCCGTAGCCATCATTTTCCCTTTAATGATCCTGACGAATTAAAGGATACTATTGACAGACGGTGCGAGAGATCACCCACTACTCATTTTTTTTCAGCCACTTGAAGAAAGCTCGACACGAACTCGCTGATAAGAACAAGGCCAAGGATTGGAAGTTGGTTCTGTTGGTGAAGTTATTTTCGAAACGCATCAGCTTTTAATTAAATATTTTATGTTATTGCTTTATCAGTTGTCTATCTTTCTTTTATTCATTTCAGCAGCAATACGAGACCAGCCATTCTATTAATAAATGAGTTTTTACTTAACTGTACTCCTTTTTTTATTGCACATGTTTCATATGGTTGGTCACCTTAATATTGTACGACAATTGTTCGATGTTCCAGGTAGAACTCCGAAGCCAGCTGCTATGTGATGCAACGGTATCATTTACTTTTTCTTTCCTCTTAAGAGACCGCACAATAATAGCAGGTCGATACTGTGTAAATGTGCGGGAGATGCACGATATCCATCACTTGTCAATAGATATATGGTGTCCTGTTATTTTAAGATAACGTCCGAATGCAAACCTCATTGATGATCTGCAGCAAATCCTTTAGTTGGGCTAGCAAGTTTTTGTCGAAGGAAGGCTTTACCAAAATCACTTCTACCCAAAGTCTGACAAAATCCAGTGAGGGTATAGGAGAGTTTGACATTCTAAAGTTTTGACCACTAGAGCGGCGCTCAAAACAGTCTGAGTGAAAAGAAGCACATAGGGCGTAGGCATTTTGTTAAGGAGCTCAAGCTGTTTAATAACAAAAAGAATTTTTTTTTAAATTTTGAAAAACAAGCTGGAATGCTGAAATTTTATCTAAGTAAAAGGTAGATATTGCTTTGTGCTAGGATATATTTATAGCTATAAAAAAAGGATTCAAAAAAACAATCTTTGTTAAGGATGCAATACAATCTGTTGCATATAATGATACAATTTTAAAATTTATTATGAATTTTTTGGAGATATAAATAAATCAAGCAAATCAAAACAAACCAATTAACATGCAAACCTACCAAAGCTATAAATTTACAAGTGAAGCTGGTTAATAAAGCAAATGCTTGGTTCACTTTGTATCCATTTGTGATGATGAGGAAGCATAAAGAAAAGGAAAGATTTGTAATAAAGTTAGAGAAAAATAAATTTTAAATTGTTTTTTTAACATGATTTTGGAAAACTAATTATCTCCCTCTCACTCACTGGAGGACTAAGGATGGTCACATCGTTAAGGATGCCAAACTTTAAGAAAAGCGATTTTGGTTTACTAATGATGTATTTATCAGTGTATGAGGAACTGGAACACTTATTTACATCTAGAAATGCTGAAATTTTAAAGCATGCCATTAACAATCTGACCACTTGTTAGCAACCATTTATTGCTTCTGTGGGAAATTATTTTAATTAAACACGCATATCGCTTATAATTGACCATTTCATTTGCATCAACCCATTATTTAATTACCGTCTTAATCTATACCTATTAAAGCCACAATTCCCAAAGTCCAAAGGAAAACCCTTAGAATTAGGTTGCTCATGAGATCCTTGCAAGATGAGAATTCGTCTCGACGTGGAAGGCAGTGCTCAAATTCGACATAAGGTTGGGCCAAGCAACAGAATTTAAAAGAATCCGTTATCCTAAATAAGAAATAAAAACTTAGTATCAGTATTTTTTTTTTCGCTTTGGAAGAATAATTTTCAAAGAACATCTTACAAATATTCCAATGATTTTAGTCCTTTAAAAATCCCCTTTGAAAATTCACGAATAGTATTTCCATGCATGTCTCTGGAAATAAATACAAAATTGAAGAAGTTTTGACTGTTATTGCATCATTTTTATGGATAATTTCAGAAATTTTATGTTAGATATTTGAATGCGCAAAATTGATGCTAAGAAACTATCCAAAAAATGCATTCTTTGCTTACAAATTATACAAACTGCTTAAGCCATTGAAAGCGCCATCTTCAACTACTTCGATCTTGTTTCTGGATAAATTTCTATAAATATTTTCAAAAATAATTTTTCATTACTTTATGCACTAAACATTGAATTAATATCGACATTAAAGCAATGTAATATCTTACAATGTGTTTAATACATTTAAACCTGCAAACACTCCATTTTCTAGTTTGGTGATCTTCGTCCATACAATTGATCTGAGAAAATGTTATATAAATGACATTATGTTATAATAAACTTTGACAATATAGCGTGCAAATTAAACCACTTACATTTGAGGCAACTTTGTTAGGCCTTGAAAAGCCCCAGCTTCCATTTTATGTAAATTAGCATTGCCTTCTAGTAACCTAAATGCAATTAAGAAAAACATTCATTTTCTATGGGACTCAACAAATAAATTTTGTGGTAAGAGAATTTGCAATCAAGTTTACAGTAAATTTAATAAATTTTACAGTATTTTTAAGTTTCCTAAATCGTAAAATGCTCCATTCCTAATTGTCGTTATTTCATTGTAGCTAAGATCCCTGTAAAAATTTAATTATAAAAATCTTATATTCATTGTCTTGAAGATCACGATGTTGTCAATATTTTGCCATTTCTGTGTAAAACGGTATGATGCAGAAGATTTAGGCAGATAAGAGGAGTCGGTTTTTTTTCTAACCTGTATCTTCAAGAAATACCATCCCTACATTACACCGCTCTGTTTTATTTGCCAGCCATCAAAGAATGGCTCGTTTTGTACGTCAGAAACAGAAACACCCATACATGTGACATTCCCAAAACAGAAATGGAGGCCGGCAAGGTGCACATTTGACATTGCATACCTGTTCAATGTCACGGCCACTATCGAGACATGATTCTCTTCAGCATGTGTTAACACTTGTTTCTAGCGCCTTGGTGAATAGTGCTATTACCGGCTACTTTTATCTGCCTCAACCTCTGTACACCAAACCTGAGATCTCACCTAAATTAGACTCTTTATTACTTACAATTTATACAAATTCTTCAATCGTTGGAAGGATTTGGAAGGCAAATAAGTAATAAGATTGTGGGCTAAAGATCTGAAAAATATTTGAAATAAAGTATTCCATCTTTTGAATAAACTTAACATTACAAAGAAAACTAACTTACAATTCTCCCAGATAGAGTAATGTTTGAATTTCTGGATCCACGAACGTGAATTTGTTGTAACTTAGGTCTCTGTAAAGTTTATAATATTTTTGTTTACTTAAATTTCAGATAAGGTTTTCAACGTTGAACCTTCAACTTACAATTTTCTCAAATCTTCGCTGACACTTGGAATGCTGGTTAAATTTTGAAGTATGCAGCTAGTAAAGAGTCCTTGACAGGAGCATCCAGCAGGACAATTTACATCTATTGGAAAAATGAAAATTTGTTAGGCACTCTAAAAACTGGAAAACGTTTATGAGAGATTCGGATATTTAATTGATAAATTATGTGGGATTATGTAAATCATTTAAATGAAAACGAAGCTCAGGGCTTATTAAAGCAAATATTATTAGAAATATAACTATGGCTTATTACAGCATTTATCGCACTATGAAACCAAACGTTTAATCCCTTGTGCGAAGAAGGCGACGAGTTGTTGTTGAAACCATTTTCGAACAATGTCTGTAACTCTTCGTCCAAGTGTATTCTTCGACCAAATGCTTTTAGCAGGAAGCTGGAGTGTTTCCTACTTAATTTTAAAAGGCAATTCTTGATAACAAAGAACTGAGTAAATACTGGAGATAATGCTCCAATATAAGATAAACAAGCTATGGCTGAGCATTATCTCCAATATTTATTTTTAACTTTGTTACGAGTCTTCATCAACTTTCTGATGGGTTAGAAAGGAGGAGCTCTGGCAGTTGGCTTCCATTTTGACTACTTAGCAGTCTTTAGAACATTTGGGAAAAAGTCAGTACACTTATTTGCATTCCCCTTGGCGACGGAGACAATATGCACTTCCATTGGTTGCCGTAGATGAAAGCACCACGGTTCATCTCCTGCAAATGATTTTGTTCCTGTGCAGGTGACCTTGGCCTTCCTTTTGATACCATAGCAAATATTCCAAGGAAAGAGCTACAGGAATGTATTTCTGCACAGATTTCAAGTTGTGTAGCACATCTACGTGTACGTCTTCCATATGAGGACGATCTCGGATAATGGTAGGCAGATATACAAAGTGAGTCCAACTTTGTGAAAAATTGCTTCTGCTGTAACTCTTCTGTCTTCCCGAATGAAACCGTCAACTTCGCTGAGGAAACATCGGTGGTGATGTTTTTGCTCTGAATCATGAGTTATAGTCAACGATATCCATCCCTCTCGGAATCGCTTACTCTTAAACATGTGATAATGAGTTGCAATTTTCGATCGCATTGCTCACATAACGATGGATTTTTGCATTCCTGACACCTTGAACGTTTAAAAACGGTTTAACCATTGTTAATAATTAATAAAGCATTCGTTATTAGGTGAAAATAATTATGACTGCTATTCCTGGACAAAAGAAGGCTGTTGCTACTTTCGAGACGTGATGGAAGAACCACTTCTTACATCGTAACACTAAAGTGAAATCATTCATGTTGTGTCGAAGTTGTCAAAATAAGATTTTTACTAAATTCCTTTGTCTCGTTTTCAGTTGAATGAAATTTATAATTGAATTACAGTGTCAGGGGTGAGTTCAGTGGAGCAATTCAACCTAATTACACAATAAATAACTTTTGGTTTTAGCATTAGAGTTTGAACATGGTACAATTATTTTCCTATCAACTAATCTTACCACACAGAATTTCGTCATCTCCTGATTTGCAGTGTTGAATTCCATCACAAAGTTGCGACAGGGGCAAACAATAAGATTGGTTGATACAACGATACTTTCGGAAACAAGAAAAATTCTCTAGAAGAAAAGATAATCAAGTAATTTCTACTTGAAAACGAAGAAAAATCCGAAAGGTTCACTAATATACGCATAAAAACGCTAAAATATTAAATTATATTACTGTATAGCCCAAAAAACCAGGATATGGAAAGAAATTGTATCGATCAAATATTGTAGAGCATAAAAAATGTAAGTTGAATTGCGGCCCCCCCCCCCCCCCCCAGGTATCGTAATCCTAAAGACCTCTCGCGCACTGGTTTATTGTGGTAGATTTTCTTTTTTAGACATCTCCCAAGATTAGAAGTCTCAGAGCCATATTGAATCGCCTTGAAAATACAAGTATCTTGGTTACCGATGGAATATCACACTGAACCCAAATGTTTCTTGCTGTATGAGGACGCGTCCGTTTTTGTTCTAAATAGATAGTGTTGTTGCTAAGAGTTGTGGAAGAAAATTCTTTTGCAACATGGGTCGATGGAAAAAAAAATAGTCCAATGATTCCTTAGCTAGAAATAGCAGACCATAAACATATTCCAGTGAGAATGTGAGACCAACTGTTTGTGTATATTAAACAATTTTATAGTCATTTACGGTGTAGGCCTATATTGTGTCCACCACCAAGTATTTTAATAAAATTTAGGCCAAAAGATACCATTATATTTTCGGTTTATTCTATCATTTCCAGATACATACCAATTTTCATATTTTTAGTGAAATTTATCCTGAGTCTTTAGACCATACGGTACTGTATTTAATCAGAATCAATACCGCAGTTGATTTCATCGTATCCTCCTGGACAGTCCCAAAGACCGTTACACCTATACCGCTGAGGAATACAATAACTGCCGGGACATTTAAGGTAGAGTAGCGGACAATGAAAATCTTCTGCATAGAACAATTTTTACTTCATTAATAGAGCATAAACGTACGATTTATTTAACTCTAGAATCATTCTCACCACAATGTCGTATATGCGATGCATCTCGGCAGCCTAAGAGAAATCCATTTTCGTCGAATTCGTAAAGACACAACCAATTGGGATCGATCTGGACACCATTTTCGCACCACACTTGTTGGCGAAGCAAAGCACATCGAGATTTGTGATTAATAGCTAAGAGGAAGGGAAAAAAAAATCGAAAATATTATGTCATCTTTTTAATGTACAATATACAGGGTGTTTTTGAATTGAGTACAGATTTTTTTGGGAGATGATAGAAGAGGTCCTTAGAAGTATTTTTTGTCATATGAACATGGGGTCCCCGCAGTCCGTTTACTTACAGTACTGCATTGAACAATCAAATGACACCGGGACGCAAATCAAAGTCACACAGTAGATTGCTTGTGTTAATTGTTAAAAATAAAATAATCTAGGCCTACCAACGCACACTGCGTCCCGGTGTCATTTGATTGTTCAATGCAGTATTGTAAGTAAACGGAGCTGCGGGGACCCCATGTTCATATGACAAAAAATACTTCTAAGGACCTCTTCTATCATCTCCCAAAAAATCTGTACTCAATTCAAAAACACCCTGTATAAAAGATAACCGATAAAATGTCCATCCGAAGTTTCTAGCAAACGGAGTGATATACAAAGAAGAAAAAATACAAAAAGGACATCAAAACTGAAGAGGACAGAGAAGAACATCGGATAGCGACCTTGGATGATCCTGATACGAAATTTAATTTAATACATTAGAAGTTATTGGAAGTCGTCGCTGGCGCTCGTGGTGGACTTACGAGGTACTGAATTGTATGTCTAAAAACATTTTGTACACCTATGTAAATCTAATTACTTTTCTCTTGTAACATGAGTAGCCTATCTGTGGCATTTTCATTTGTTAATGCGTTTTTTGTAATGCACTTTTAAAAAATAGCGATGTCTTCAAGACCGGCCATGATGCCTTAATACCGCTATTGCATATCAGTCCTTCTAATACGATTTCAAAATCTCACCAAATGTATCTCTATGAATTCAAGTCAAAATAAAAGAAGACTTAATATATTTCGAGGAAACCATTTACTGTACAACATTGCGGCTACGTTCTGTTTCGAAATATTGCTCTTCAAATTGAATTCATTTTTCGCATCATTTTCCCCAATCAAAGGAACGTGCTGCAGGAATTGAAAATCGCCTTCGACAGGTTTACAACCGCTCTCTGCAAAACCTTTACTGCAATAAGCTGTGACGGATAACGAAACCTGGCTACATTCAATTCGGCCCAGAAAGGAAATAGGCCAGCACGATTTGGAAATCACCATAATTCTCCATGTTCAAAGAAATTCTTAAAAAATCTTCGACTATCATGAAGGAATCATGTATGGTCTCCACGTACAAATGTAACTGGACCAAATTACCTATCAGTCCTGCAGACATTGCTGGATCACATTCGCAGGAAATGTCCAGATCTTCATAAAATATGGATGGCATCTCATCGGGACAAGCGCCACCGTTGAGTTATGAGTTTTTAGGAAAAAAATAATAAAAAAAACACTTTACTTATGTGTGTGTCAGTCTTACCAATAACCCGGATTTAACCGCTGCAACTTTATTTCCAACGATGAAGTCCAGTTTGCGGATTACCCATGTTTCGTTCATAAAAACGGCTATGAAGTTGTATTTTATGGGCTGTAGCAGACGTTCAGAGAAAAACGATGAGAAAAATGCATTCAATTCGAGGTGCTTCGATAAAAAAAAACTGCTGCAATGTTGTACGGGAAATAGTATTCGAGAAATAAAGTTAAGTCTCAGTTAAAGTTCCTCTAAACTTGCTTCGCATATTTTCATTAGTTGCTGGCAGTAGAAAATTTTAAATGTTTGAAAATTAAAAAGGAGTACAAATGCAATATGAAAATAACAAATGATATGGCTAAAATATAACCAAAGAGAAGGTTTTTTGACCGGAGCTATTTTTATAGTTTCTTTGAAAAAGTGGTGAAAATATTTGTATACTTTATTGTTTAAATAAATGCTTGGAAAAACTTTTATACAACCTCTATACTGAATCGTCATCTTCCATGGCACTTACTTCCTCCAGTGCATTCTAATGGTCCAATTGTGTGGAACCCAAACCGTCCTGTCTTATGCGTGTTTCCGAATAAAATCTTGAAGAAAAGAGCAAACACCAATTTTTATAATATCAATCATTCAAAAAGTGAAGTCATGAAACTATAACTTAAACACATTTTCCTTCTCGTTTCTTATAAAATTTTTATAAAGCTTATAAAACTTGTCCACTCTCTTGTGTATATTAAAATCTTAACCGAAAATATCTTAATCGAAATCACTCATTATTGATATGCTACATAGTAAATGATTTATTGTATAAAACCTGTAAAACTTATCTACGATACATCCTGACATATCAGATCAAAACAGGTAACATATAGACTTGGATAAAACAATGGAAACACGTTAATTGTATTGGCCCCCCCCTCGAAATGGTAATAATCTACTCATATATATATATTCAGTTCATCTGCTAAGAGGCATCAAATACATCCAAGGATGACTGTGCATTTTGTCCGACATTAAAGATTTCCAAAGAGGGCAAATTGTTAGTGCATCCATAACGGAGATGTGTTTACTGAATGTATAGAGTGCTGCGGTAGATGGAAGTGTTAAGATGATTGACAAAGACACATAAGCATTAAAAGGGATTGTGGCATCTAAGAAGAAAGCAACTGTCAAGAAAGTGACTGCAAAGCTGAATCTGTAGCTTATATCTTCGTAATCCCACTTTTTTCGAATTTTTTCCTCAAGAAACTTCAGTAATTCATTATTATAATGCTGAAAAGCATACCGTAAATACTGTATTTAGCGCCGGACCTGAAATACCGGCCCGCCTGCATTAAGCGCCTGGGGGTCCGCTGAATTTTTGCAAATAAGCGCCGGACCTTCAATAACCGCCCGGGCGCTTATTTTAGTTCACGTCGTGGATTTTTCTTCTCTTGCTGCTTTCTCACGGGAATGTTTGCTCTCCCAAATGACACTGCTAAACCGGAAATTAGATGCCAGCATGATTGTCTTCTAATTTCTTGCTTTTAATTTTGGATTCAGTCAAGCAATACAGCTGAAGAAAAATGAAAACTTCACAATTATAGCATCAATTTTAATCTCGCAACAGTAAAGTAGGCTGAAAACCATTCTATATTAGCTACAGCCAGACAGTTTAGCACTGATCCTAACGAGAATGGAAAACACAGCAGGATACTTTAGAAAAAATGAAGGAGAAGGGCGAGAATTTTGCAGAATAGTATCCATCACAGTTGTGCATAATTATATAAACGCCGGACCTGTAATACCGGCCCGCCTGCATTAAGCGCCTGGGGGTCCACTGAATTTTTGCAAATAAGCGCCCGGGCGCTTAATACCGTATTTACGGTATTTTCATTTCATTTTGAGTGTCATAGTGGCTGTTCGTCTGCATGCCTGAGATTTATCAAGAACTATTTAATTTTTTTGTTTTCGATATTCGATGGAGACTCTTCTTAAGTTTAACTGATTAAAATGTAGAATATCTACTTATTGTAGAATTATTTCTTTTCAATCGACAACTAATTTTACTTTGTGATATTCCTTTAAAGGTTCATGCATCAACTTGATCTTTTTTTTTCCCTTTCACTTAGGTCTTACTTGCCACTCATGTTGAAAAACATGTCGCAAAAAAGCTTCCACAGTGCTAAGTTCCTATGAGAAATGTTGGTTGCTTAATTGATGTGATTTGAACATCCCTTACCCTGGTTGCTAATATTCTGGTCCAAGTGAGTATTGAAACCATTTAATAACTGCATAACAAATGATCAGAATTTAATTAAATTTTTTTATTATTCGTTTATATGCAATCATAGATTCTATGGATTTTTATAGGATTTTTATTTTGAAAGGTAACAGCGCAAATGAGTAATTACGTTCGTTGCTAATTATTTGGTCCGCAGCTTATATCATTTTATGCGTTTTTAATTTTATTTTCAGGAAATATCTATTACTTATCTTTAGGCGTAGATAATTATGGAACACATTTCACATTATATTTTTTTTTAATAATTGTTATTCTAAATTAAAAAATCATGTGTGTAAACTAAACAAATGCGATATTTTTGTTTCGAACTAAGGAGAGTCAAAAATTAGGAACTCTCCTTTATGGGTTAGGATGCTCTAGTTTATGAATGAGCTTTTATTGTGAATTCACTGCTTCGAACTCACCACACGAATGGGCAGATGGTTTCTATTAGTGAGGTAGCCGACATCGTCTCGCTCTTCCATCGTGTTGTCAGCGTCGCAGTTACACGTCAGGTTGTTGATGCAGTTGGGGAAGCACTCGCACGTGCGCATCATCTTCACGTCTCCCCAGTAGTATTGCGGCCTTCCGTCCCGGTCCACCCACCACGAAGTCGGAATTTCCTGATCAAAGTGAAAGCCTGCACCGTGACAGTGCCATTGAACGTGCTGACGACACGAGCTGGAGTTCTTGATGAGGGCTGTTAACTGCTGCCAAGAGGCATCCTCATAAACCAATTGACGCTGGTAGTTTCCCACCTCGCGGACGTACATTCGACTCTCCGTGTCGTGATGAACGTACGTCCACACGGTCCTTCCGTCCTCGCCGAACCGACATTCCACCGTGAACGGCATCAGAGGCCCGTCTGCGTCCGGATCGATCTCATAAGTGCCTGGCAACGTAATGCCATCCAAGTCGTGCAATTCTTGGCATGTTCTCCTAAATTCTTTGCATGTTTTTAACGATTGATGACCTTCCAAGCCTTTATCTGTGAGAAACAAATTTAATTGAATTATTAAGGGGAAAAACAGTTCAATCTATGCAATCTGATTTCTTTATCAATGATTAAACTAACGAACTGTTTTCTATTTGGATACTATACATGGCGTAACTAATTAAAAGATGAAAATATGAAAAGATAGAACGAGTTAAAAAGAGAAAAATGTATATACACACAAAATTAGTTCACTTGTTAAGTTATTCCTGCCTGAAACCTGCGAAATTGAAGTTTTTGAAAAATATAAGAGAAGTTTTCGCTGATTTTTATGTTATTTGGTGTGCTGATTTCGAAAATGACCTCCATTTTTTCCCATCACGTCAGGATTTTTTGTAAAATCGATATCGAAATTTTTACTAAAATCCTATTTGAAAAGGAATTGTCGCAAACAATTTTGCATGTACTATCTGGCAACAGTGGTTTTTATCCATTTAAATCTATGTAAAATAATTATAATCGATTCTTGGTGAGGCAAATTGATATTTCAGCAATCGATGATTATTCATTTTTTGTAGGTTTAAATGGATGAAAACCACTGTCGCCAGATCGCACGAGACGCCTCTGGTCGAGAGAAACCAAAAAGCCCCCATGAGTTTAAACTTTTTTTTATCAAATTATGGTGCAGTTTCTAGAAGAAAATCACTAATATACTATTTTAATTTGTTTTAATGTTGATAGAAATTCAAGAAATCCTGACGTGATATAAATTTTTCATTAGTTTTTTTGAAATCAGCACTAAAGAATACATAAAGTTAAGCTATCAATTCCCTTGTATTTTTTTCATCGCACGCCTGTGTTATAGCTAAATTATATTTAACCATGTATGTGTATGTCTACATCTGCAACATTTCAATATTCCCAACAGTGTCAATATTCCCTTTTGGGACACTGTATATACTGAATGACCAATTTATTAGAGACACCCCGCTAATAACGTGTTGCGCCTCCTTTAGCGGCGAGAACTGCCTGAATACGTGCTGGCATGGATTCAACAAGGTGTTGAAACCGCAACGGATTAGCAGCCCAGGCTGACATCACAGCGTTTCGTAATTGGTGCAGGTTGGACGATTGTGTGTGAAGGCGTCGGATGGTTCTCTCCACTTCATCCCATAAATGCTTGACCGGGTTGTGATCGAGTGACCGAGCTGGCGACTGAAACAGGTGGAAGTCCGCGTCATGTTCCTCGAACCAGTCCAAGACCATTCGAACACGGTGAAAGGGAGCATTGTCCTGCTGAAACTGCCCATCACCACCAGGGAACACAGTCATCATGAACGGGTGCACCTGATCGGCAACAATGTTCAAGTAGAGTGTCACATTCAGGGATGTGTCTACGGATATCAGAGGAACCAGTGTGTCCCAAGAGAAGACACCCCAGACCAGCACTCCTCCTCCACCCTCCTGCACGGTTGTCTGCTGACAGGATGGGTCCATGGCCTCGTACTGTCTGCGCCAGATGCGCAGTCTGCCGTCCGCATGATGAAGTAGGAACCGCGATTCGTCGGACTAGGCGACCTTCTTCCACTCATTTAGTGTCCAGTGGCGATGCCTGTGTGCCCCTAGCAGGCGTGCTTTCCTATTTTGCGGTGACAGCGACGGTACCTGTACTGGCCACCTGTTGTTAAACCCAGCTCGGTGCAATTTGTTCGGATGTTCCCGTACTGTAGCTGTGGATGATTCGTGCCAGTCGCCGTTGGCCTCGTTCATCCACGGCCCTGTTTCGTCCGGAGTAGTGTTTTTTGACATAACTGCCATTCACGAAATACCCTTGACACTGTTGCACGGGAATCCCGAGGAGGTTCGCGGTTTGCGAAATGCTCAACTGCGCCTGTTGAGCTCCACCGATCATGCCTCGTTCAAAGTCGGTCAAATCCTTGGATTTACGCATATTCAGTCCACTTCTGCTGCTGACTGCAACTTGTGATCCAATGCATACCTTTTATACACCGCTTCGGCCTATTCCATTGTTTGGGTGTCAATGGAAGGCCGATCCATTTTTTGTAAGAGGTGTCTCTAATAAATTGGTCGTTCAGTGTATACCTGGAAGCTTAAAGCTCTGTTCTACTTACACCTTAACTAACTTGAATATTTTTGATAAAGCATAAGCTGTAAATATTACTAGTCAGGCCTCACTTTGAAAACAGGTTCTTTCATCTTCATGATGGAATCCAGGACAATCAAAGTAGCCGTCACAAAAGGTGGATGATGGAATGCAAGTACCGTCGTAACATTGAAACGTACTGTTAATTTGACATTTGCCTTGAAAATAGATAATGAAGAGTATATGATGCAAAGGAAAAGCTACTTCTAGAAGGTTTACATAAATAAGTCATTTCTTACCAGAACATCCCATTTCATCGGTGCCGTCTTTGCAATCGACGATGAGGTCGCACCTTTTCGAACGGGAGATACATTGGCGGTTCGCACACTTAAAATTATGGGGCTCGTCACATTCAGGATGTTCTGTTTGAATAGCCGGATTAATGTAGTTATTGAAAGGGTTAAAATGAGTTTATAACGATAATTTTTTTTAATTCATCATTTTATCTTATTGACATTCAATTACTGAATTCACAAAATATATTTTGATATGGTCAGTAAATCGATGAACGAGACATGATTTCTTTTATTCAAACAATGAAAAAGAAGCCTCTTTCCAATGGAGATTTTTACAGACACCAAATTGAAGTGTCGTGAGAAACTGCATGGTTTTTTAGCACATAATAAAGATTTCTAAATTTTATGTTCAGATTTAAATCAACGGATTTAAATCAAAATTTTAGACCCCTTTAGATCATGGACGAAAGAATTCTGTTTTTTTTTCATCCATGTTTAGATTTAGAAAAATATGTACACGTAGGGAAGAGTTGGATAAATTGGGACACACCGCTTTTAAAAACTTAAAGAGTGTTTGGTGACACTTGTTTTAGTTTTCAGCACTTCGTCGAAGGAGGCAGCCACTGTGTTATCGACGAAGTTTTATTCACTTCTAAGTAAAATATGTCATCAGTGTTTCAAACTAACTGTGGAATATCCAATTTTGATTGGTATATCGACAAAGTTTTTTCATATCAACATGTGCTTCATGATGTTAAAAGTTACCGTTTTCCTAAGCCAGGGCAGTTTCAATTTCCTAAGCTGAGACTGTGTTTTCTCAAGGAGCAAACAGGGAACATCAATAGAGAAGAAACTAACATAGTTACCACAAAAGAAGCTAACAAAGTTGCCACAACAGAATGGTTTTGCATAATCTGGAAGGACCATATGCACCATCCACTTGGGATTGGCGCATGAAACCGGCATAAAGCCAAAGTTGATAACAAAAGTCAACATAAGAAAAATTAAGTGTTTTGTCTCATTGTATACTGTAGTATGCTACATGTATATCCCGTCTCAGGCTCCGGACTCAATAAGATGGGGGACATTGGTACAATTATAAAAACCTATAACTAACTTTGGATTCATCTGGTATTTAGTGCCCATCAGTTTTCTTGTTTTGTATAACTAACATCTCTTTATGATTCATAATACATATAAAGTATTTTCTAGAAAACGTCCCAACTTATGCAAACCTCCCCTATATTCAAATGTAGCGATTAATATTTAAGGAAACCAGCAACATTGTACACAAATAATATTCATATATAAAATAAGATATGTAATATTTTATTGTTATGTACTTACGACACATTTCATCAGACCAATCCCCGCA
The DNA here is from genome assembly GCA_023313115.1 of Rhysida immarginata. Classification (NCBI taxonomy): domain Eukaryota; kingdom Metazoa; phylum Arthropoda; class Chilopoda; order Scolopendromorpha; family Scolopendridae; genus Rhysida; species Rhysida immarginata. The sequence goes on from JAHWFO010039269.1 coordinate 216,552, forward strand.
GTCGTTTTCAAAGTCACAATATTTGCTGATTGAGATGCAGCGGTTATTATCACAGGTAAAGCTAATCGATGGACATGGAGGACCTAGTAAAAGGATGCATCGTAAAGCGCTACACGCAAATTTTAAGTACCTTGTGGTATGTTTTTTCTTGATTATAATTATATATTTTAAGAAATTATACTAAATACTAAATATGAACACATGGGAAGTATTAAAAATTAGAGTGCTCCAGAAAACGATGAAATAACTATACACACGAAAAATATATATAGAGAGATAAAGACTTTATATTTGAAACGCATTTCTTAAATTAAAACACACACACCGCCCACAGAATTAGATATGGTTAGGTTAGGTTAGGCATGTATTAAATGTGTAGTACTATCTAAATATCCTGCATGGCATTCCTGTATAGCAATAATATCTTTCGAAGTTCCAAAAAGAATTCACTGGTATACGGATTTGTGATCTGGTATATCCAAGAAGATCTCTCAGACTTGCTCGTTCATGTTAACATATGTTAAAAAGTTCACATTAAGATATGTTTGGAAACGCATAGTTTCCATGGAAATGGCAATAATTGTATGCACGACATTATGCCCCTATAACAATGCAGACAGTGTGTGTTTTTTCTGCTGCAAAATTACTTTTGATTGATCATCTTGCAGCGGAGGTACGATGGGCCGGTATTCCTATCAGGAACAAGCCGAGACGGTCTTCACATACTGGAATGATCGAGAGACCGCACGGATGTACCAAGAAAACTGCCCCGACAAATAGCACCACCCGAATCACCATCTTTTAGAAAACGCTTGCAACCATCTTTCGACGATTGTATGAGAAGGAGTCCTTTGATGGAAGAGGCGAACACGGAGGCCACTTCCAACATCTTTTGTAATCTTGATACAATTATTACCACAGTAATGTCATGTTCTATATTAATTGCTCTATTACAGAAAAACCGTCCATTTCCGGACATATGTTTATATGAGTTTTTTGTTCCTTTTCTGGTCAAGAATCATCTCCTGAAGTTTGTCCCTATTGTTTTAGTTCACCCTGTATATCCAAAAGTCAATTCTTCATAACCAACCTCCTCCTCTTTTGTCTTCAATTAAAATCAAGTCGTATGTTCATCTTTCATTCTGGTCTACAATAACATTTTCAATAAAGCTAATCTTGAATAAAACACAACTTTTGTTCGCAACTCGGCTCATATACCACCTATTTCCACGAAACCTGGATGGTTTACCGTGAGCACATAGCCCATTAATCATTCCAATTTAGGCGCGTGTACGTCCATTAATTTCAGAGATATATTATCTGCCGGTAAGATACACTATACCACTTTTCATGAAATTTGACTTGCGAGTTGGAACCCATGCTCGCACACCAACAGCGGATGTAATTTTGTAGCGTTGGTATGGTAATTTCCTCGTCTAACGTTATCGTAGGTGAAGAATTGCTAAACGAAGGAAACTTAGTGACTTTGTAAAGATTAGTTATTAAAGCGACCAATTCCTAAAACAAAAATCAGAATGCTTATACGGCAACGCTCACCTCCAAAATAAGACCTTTGTGTACATAGACACGCTTGTTCCATCGACTCTTACATTGTAGGAAGCAACAGCGAAAGGCTGATTTTGAAACCTTCTACAGTTCGGTCGTAGCATTCGATTTGATGTCCTCCACGGCTGCAAAAGTGTCCTTATTGAGGCTCATTTTCAGTGTAGGGAACAACTAAAAGGAACTCGAAGGGAAGTCCGGAGAGTAATTTTTTTTATTGTACAACAAGCGAATGTGCAGCTCGGTATGTTATCGTGATGCACAAATCACCTTCTTTGGCGCATGTGATGCTGCTTTCTCCGATAAATAACGAGAAACAATCTGTCCAAGTGTGAGCCCAATGAGCCAATATAGAGCCGAATGACCCTCACGTCTAAGAACAGAAAGAAACTGCATGCTAAAACCTGTCGAGACCTGTTGCAATTACGAATAGACAAGCAAAGCGTCCCAGCACAACATTGCGCGCGCTATCTTATCTCTCATTCGCTGTCTGCAGAGGAGTATCGGAAACTTTCTGACTGCCCTTCTTATAAGTGTAAACAAATTCTGCCAAGCATCTGTGTTATAATGGTATATATGCCCTGAATAGACATGTTAGGTTAGGATGTCGAATCAGTCGATAGAACTAGTCAAGATTTTTCGAATAGCCGGAAAAAAGGTGGAAAATGTACCATGCTCTGTATAATCAAACTGTACCCATGAGAATGTAATGAATCATTTTACTTGTAACCCAGGTAAAAACTACAAGCGTTGCCTGTAGTGAAGACAGGAATGCTATAGTCAGAATACGTGGCCGTGTCTTCATGAAATGTTAACACGAAACGTGGAACGGTTTCTTTAACATCGCTCATTGATTTTTCATTTATGAGGATGCTACTTTTAAACTTTTCTAAAGCATTGATTTTCACTCACCGCACGCTACTTCGTCACTGCCATCGCTGCAGTCGGCTCTGCCATCGCAAACGACCACGATTCCAACGAATTCGTCGTTTGTGCAACGAAAAGTGGTCAATGTTACATCCGCTGAAAGATTTTCTGCATTTTCTTTCGGGAAATCATTCCATTCTGGTGGAGTTACGTTCGTCGCAACTTTGTTTCATAATGTCATAAAAATATAGCATTAAAAGTTTATTAAAACTATGCTATAAAGAATATGAAAACTCTGACTAGTAGACTATAAAAATTATACTTATAGAATATTAGTGGGGGAGGGGTATTTCTTACCATACGCGAAGCTCTTAGTTTTGCAAATGTAAGATTTAATCCCATTAACGTTGTCTAAAGAGCATGGAATGTCATGCCAACTCTTCGTAGAGTGAATGTTTTCTAGGCGGATCATAGTGCAGTCTTCATATTGGCCACCATCCGGTTGGTGGACTTTCATTGCTTCAGTTTCAGCTTCATTGCTTCTTGCCTCAGCCCTGGAATTAAAATGATTAGCATTGTAAACGGATTGTAGATAACAACTAATATAGGCATTTTTCTTTTTACTAAGCTCACCGGACAAAAAATTTGTCACCCCACATGCACAAAACTTTCACAGCTATGATAGATTTTTCAAGGTAATGTATTGGTTAGCATCGCCAGATAGGTCACACATAATAGGTAAGACCACTATAATTAGCATATACTCGTATACCTGAGCAAAGCTTTCGCACTGTAATCATTGAGATTGAGTCTCTTCAATCCACTAACGAGCAACTTTTTCGTTATTTTTATTTAACTACAATTTTTAACGAAACAACGTGCTTCAACGAAATGTGAGTGTACTATGTCAGAAGCCTGTTCAAAGACCTTTCGTTTGATACCTCAATCATCATTGTGAGTTTTGTATGTAAAGAGAAAAGGGAGTGTTGACCTGAAAAATAATATATGTGATCGAAAGAAAACTTCAGTGAGTGGCAGAAGGATATGGTTGCATTGCCCGTGCCAAATTGATTTTGCAAATGTATCAATGAGTCTACAAACGATATTCTTCTGCGCAAGGGATCATCAGAAAGGCGATCAGCGAAAGCAGCTCGGACAAGGATCGCCGACTTGTAGGACGCATAATAACACGAAATCGCTTTCAAACTGTCCGCGCAATTCCACATCAACCGATTTCAGAGCACAAGCTTCGGAGGGAAATTCATTCAAAGGGCATTTGGAGCAGAATAGCTCGAAGGAGATATACGCTGAACGCTGCATACAAAAAGAGTCACGGTGGATCAAGAGCCATTTCACTTGACTGTAGACGATTGGAAATGCGTTATCTGATCAAATGACTTTCATCTTTGTTTGCACTCGAATGATGATACGAGAAAAAGAGTTAGTTCATCGTCGAAATGAAGCCTCCAATGAAGACCGTGTACAAAATGGGCTTCAACAAGGCGGTGGATTTACCACAATTTGCGGCGGGCCTTATGTGAAATTAGTGGACACATGAACACAGATTCGATTATATTCAGGTTCTAGAAGACTAGGTACACTCTTTTGTGCAGCATCTCAAAGCTGACTATAAAAAGGAGCACCCAGTTTTCCAAGACAACAATTGTCGGCTGCACTGGTGTGTGAGACTGGTTCGATGAATTTTCCTCTCGTGAATAGCATGCAACTCCCATCGAGAATCTGTGGGATCACTTAGAACAGAAGGTTAAACGTCGTTTATGTCATCGTGTGAACTTCGGGATGAACATAGTTGGAGATTGATCCGCATTACATTCAGGCTCTGGTAGAATCGCTGCGATCCGACTTGCAATCGAAAGGAGGCGTTACTCACTATTAACTAGGGGTGACTAAATTTTTGTCCAGTATGCTTATTTATTGAACCAGAAGAAAAAAAATTACCAATCAGCGTAACTCATAGGGTTACCATCCGACCAACGGAAACTTCCTTCTCTGTTTTCATCTGTTAAACCTACGATTAGTATGAAAAAAATGTATAATTTCAAAAATAATAAAAACAGTTCTAAAATAATTCGATGTAATTCGAAATAAACACTTTATTATAATAGCCTGCTGTTTATCGGTGCATTAATCATGCCATTAAATAAGGTGCGTCTTTCTAGTATCAGATGGATTTTACTATAAGTGAAGGTGTACAGGAACATTTTCCTATACCTCAAAGACCCGCAACTGCTGCAAATTGAGGCAAACTGGTGGGTGGTTTTTGTGGCATTCCAAAACTCCATTCATTTTCATTACACAAAAAGGTAGATGAGATTAAGAACTAGAGAATACGCAGGCTAGAAATATAGCAAATTCTTGGTCATGCTCCTGGAATCAAGACCCATGTGGAATTGTCATGCTGAAAGAGGCCTTTACTGGAGTAGAGATTATGGTTATGACAAGGTGTGGATAGCAATACAGCGTTCAGTTGTTTACATGCATCAGGAGACCTATCTTTCCAATCAAAACATTCCTCAAACCACAGCAGGTCTTAATGTCAATGCTTGAAGCCAATATACCGTATCCACACTCCCCATCAAAGTGGAAACGTAGATAATCGAATCATGTCAAGTCTTTTCAACTAGCGATATTGTAGCAGCAACTTCTTCCTTTTTGCTGTGAGGCACAGCAGCCTATACAAGACGCATAGTGCCCGATATTTCATGAATTATTACATACTTGATGACGTGTACAGTCCTCTTCAATGTGCTCTCGGTCTCTGTCGTGATAAGATATTCTCGTCCACAGAATTGATCGAATTTTTTTTTTACTCTTGGTACAAAGCATTAACAGTTATATGAAAAAGTCTAATATTTTGCAGACATGATGAATCCAGCTCATCTGGCACCGACTATAATGTTAAATGAGTATCATCTTGCTCGGTTAACAACATTCCGGTATTAGAAAATGCCCGATTAAATACCCTTGTACTGCAGTCACGTGTTTATCGGTCATGTGTTCCAAGTCGGAGTTGTTCATTCTACTTCGATAGGTTTATCTAAGAAAAGTTGTGTGTAAATGTAACTAATTTAATTTAATTTTATTTTAATATTTTATTTTTTCTTCTCTTCTAAGAATTTTATTTTAAATTACACACAGCTCTCTAATATATTTAGAAATACAACTTGACTCATAAGTACCTCCGTGGTTTCGGAAGTCGATAGAACAGTAATCATGATAGTCATAACGGAAACTTACAGCGGATAGAGAATCTCTTAAAATTGGCATTCATTGGACTTCTTTCAGGCCTGCAGAGGGAGGTGAACGGTTTGTCCAGCTGTCCGTCCGTCCGTCTGTAGACAATCCCACAATTCATTGCGTTGCAATAGAAAGAGTGCATGTATTGAATTGCTGGAAGACACGAATTATCCTCGCATTCGGGAAAACGCGTGTTGAGAACATACATGGGTTCGGCTCTGCGCGTGCTCTAAACGTTAATGAGATGGTGCGCGTGCAGGATGCACGTGTTTGACGATTATTGAAAGGGCAGTTCGGTCTCTAAATCTAGAGAATTTTTTTATTCCTAGGGAGCTTAGTATTTATTACGATAACTTGAAAACGAATTAACTTTTTCACACTGTTTTCACCAATCCATTAATATGGGACAGAGCACAAACAAGTACGAACATGAGATAGCCGGAATATGTACGTGCTCTAACGACACGTGCTCTAATGGTACCACTATGATACCCCCTTAAAAACTTCCTATAACCAGATATGGCATGTAATATATCAAACAAATCGTCACAACATATCATGAACGAATATGTAAGAGAAACTAGTCATAGAAAGTATTGGTCTAATGGCACGTGTACGTGCAAGGATGTCTCATGGATGAATAACGCGTAAATAATGTTGGTGTGAAATGTTTAGTAGTACGTGTTTTAATGGTACCAAATGGAACTTTCAATGCTAAGGCATGTAATATATCAAACAACTCGTAACAACATATAATGAGTGAATATAATGAGTAAATAATGATAATGGTTATTGGTTTAGTAGCACGTGTCCTAATGGTGCCATATGAAACAAGATGGTACCATTGGAACTTTCAATGCTGAGATATGGCATGTAATATATCAAACAACTCGTAACAACGTGTCATGAGTGAATATAACGAGAAAATAATGATAGAGGGAATTAGTTTTGTTGCATGTGCCCTAATGGTACAATATAGTATTGTTAGAACTTTCAATGCTAAGATATGGCGTGCTAAGATATATATCAACCAACTCATTACGAGTTGTTAGATCTATTGTTATCCATAGCTTATTTGTATCAAGGGCATAATGTTGTTAGGCTTAATGGTATCTAAAACTCATTACTGTTATACATATTGCTAATTAATAGTAGTTAATCGCTTGTTTCAATAGTAGACGATAACGTAGAAACACTTTAGTAATTTAATATGAAAAAATAATAGATGCTTACACAACGCTTCAGCAATTGAGGCACACTTCGTTTAACATTATGTGGGAATTCTTACAAATTAAAGAACTTTTATTTTTTTAAATGTATGAGGAATAACTTCACTCTCCATTTACCTTTCAGTTCTTCAAGTTTATTCGTTTAAATTCACTCGATACATTAGCTTACTTAAATAGTAATTTACAATTTAGTTTTCATATTTATTTATATTCTCTTAAGCGTTTTAAAATGTTGATTAATTCAATATATCCATGTACGATGCTATAACATGTGCTCCCTTTATCCGCTTTGGCGGTAAAATCATTCTTGTTTGAATTGGGATGCAATAATGACAGTAAAGAGATTCCTTTTCTGCATTTCCACCTGGACTTTTTTCCTGCCAACCTTGGTGAAGTTAGTGATGAATATGGAGAAAGGTTCCAACAGGATATTTCTACCATAGAGAGGGCGGTACCAGGGAAAATGGACCCCTAACTTACTGGACACTTCTTCGGGATCTTGCAGATGCCATATACAAAAGAAAGTCATCGGCAAAACTGGTCTAATATGCTGAAAGCTGAACGTTTAACTGTTTGAAACTACTTAACATGTTCGCTTAACGTTTAACTGTTTGAAACTACGTAATATGCACATCTTGCAAACGATTTCTAAAATTGGTGCGTGATAGAAAAATTTAATTTTCATTTTTGTTCATTTTCATTTAAAAATACTACAAGAAACACCTACTTTGGTTCCGTGAGTATTTTGGCTGTTGACCAAATTTTAACTGTATACTTACTTGTTTCCTTTATATTTAAGAAAGGCTAGTTCTATTCAAGCAAGAATTAAAGACAGTTATTTTGCATTTATATATCAAGAAATCAGCCAATGATACAGAATTAAATAAAATAAATTAATTGACATACACTATAATAAAAGTAAATATTGAAATAAATGTTTAACATAGTTTATGGTCGGAAAATATTAAAACAATCTAACCTATGTAAACCTGGGGTATTGGATCTCTAGGAATTTGCCAAACGTTAGCGAGCAAATGATGAAGGACGGACATTTCTAGTTCATTCTGAACACTAAGCAAGTGACCGTTGTTGGCCATGCACTCCCTTTCGGCCGTTTCCCACTGAAGCGCAGACGGTGATTCAAACAGTTTATAGCAGTTGTCATTGTAGTGTTTCCAAGTTTCTGGACATAACTCAGGATCTAAAATTTCACACACAAATTTTATTAGTGATCCGAAAGAATCCATCAAGTATGAAAGCCATTATGAAAGGCATATGACCATAATTTGATAAGTAACTCGTACAAGATGTTATGGGGCATCTAGATTCTCTGGTAACACTTCTACAATATTCAACTTTTTTAGTGTAATTTCTTAATGAATATCACATGCTAAATTCAAATGTAACAATGAAATTTGTCAATTTTTCATGCAAATGGAAAGTTTACGGCTTTCAACTATTGGTAATAAGTAAATAATGCGCCAAAACTTATACATAGACCCATATCTCTACAGAAATATAAAGCTAAATGATATTGGTGTATACATAGAATAATACTATATTGTAAGCTTATATATTTATCGAACAAAACTAAATTAGTAAACAAAATTTAAAACGTTTAAAAGTTTAAATTTATCTATTGGCCATTAATCTATCGCTGAAGTTACATCATACTTTTTATGTGCATTAAAATTACCGCAGATCTTCCGGAGGCCAGTATTTAAATTACGACTAAATGAAGCATAAAACATTTTTGTACTCCTCCTTTTCCTTTTTTAAGGTGGTTACTTCTTCCATCAATAGGTGCTTACTTTACTTCATTAGGTGATTGCATATATCATGGAAACTAAAGCTAATATTCATTTTTAAATGCTATTTCAGTTTTTAGCACCCCAAAATTATGTAAGATCAGCTGTTTTCATCCCATCAACTTTTACCTGCAGAACAGTGTATTAAATTTAATAATGCAAAAAAAAATTCGAACTCATGCTAATTTATTCATTATAAGTCAATGATTATTTTATACTTAAAAATTTTATGCTTAGAAACGTTTTTTGAAAAGGTAACAAAAAAAAATTAAAAATTACAAGCCTTCTGTGAATTTCTAATTTTTCCACAAAATAACTCTTCCCTACTTTAATTTCAATAAAAATGTCATTGTTTACCTTCAAATGTGTTATGTTCCAGAGTCCCTGGCACACGATATTGCTCGGCATTATAGCGAAAGTGAAAGCCTCTGCCTGTGATGCCGGCGCCCGATGAAAACTCGATGATGAGGGCGTTCCAACTGGAAATAATGTTGCGAGGCGGGATGTGCCCATTGCAGAAACGGCCAATCAATGAAGACTGCGAAATTCAGAAGCAGTGCAAAACAAAAATGAAATTTATTTTCAATCGGCTACAAAATCCCTTTCGCTCAAGGATTATCAACGTTTGTTACTTTCATGACGGCGTTTCCATCGTAGACGTCAACGTAATCGTCCTGGCAATTAAGTCCTCCGGCCACATCGAAATCCTCGGTCGTAACGTTTATGTAGTGATAGGCAGCTACTTTGATGTGCCAGCGGCACCTGTGGTGGTTGTCGTATGACATCGGGTAGCCCGCGGATATAATATTGCCACATCGGAGAGAGCAGTTGTGCACCTCTGCACAAGCGTAATCGCCCATGCCGCATCCATGGCAATCTGTGATAGAGAGAGGGAATGAAAATCCCGCGAACGAGCAAAAGTAGAATATTAAGTTTTACACTGGTGCTATATTAGAATAAAAGTTTTGAAGGCATTTTTGAAGAGGTCTACTTGATACGTTTCAATTTTAAAGTGGATAAGTCTAAAAATGTTCAC
>JAHWFO010039269.1:231312-251549 GCA_023313115.1 Rhysida immarginata
GACTAGGTATGATGTAACAATGCATGAAAGTTTCGCGCTCAGGCTTTGAGTAGAGGTGGTGTTGGCTATGTGCGCTCAAATTTTTTCGTTTTCGCGGTTTATTTTGAAAGAAACAAAATTTCGCTATTTCTTATGTTGCAAGCATCAATGAGTTTCAATTTGGTGAGAATCTGTGAGATACAGGTTCGCGTGTTTTCCTTGTTAGTTGGTTTGTTTGGTATTAACGTCCTTTTCAACTGCCATGGTCATTTCAGGACGGCGTTATAGGGGCCGCAAATTTTGCCTCGCAAGGGTTCTTTAACGTGCAGCCGGCAAACGACTACACGGGACCAACGGCTTTACTTCCCTTCCGAAGGAAGTGCGTGATCTCGGGATTTTCCCCCTGAAAAAATCCTCGTCGTCCTCGGCCGGGTTCAAACCCGCGTCCTCGGGCATCAGAGGCGATCACGCAACCCCTGAGCCACCGAGGCCGATTTTCCTTGTTAGTACCAGATGAGAAATTGACATTAAATTTTAATCTTGGTAGAAAGGTTTTGTGCAACCCTGTATTTAAAGGAAGACTTTCTTCTTGAAGAACAGTAGAGAAATTCAAAGAAATAGCTATCAGTGTTACTAATACGTAACGTAAGAATACGTGATAAATACATGATACAGCTCATGAAAAATCAAATAAGCGATTATAAACTATTTGTAAAATAACTATTGGCAATTACCTACAAAAGAGTAGTTGGCATAAAATCCTCTTCGTCGTGTGATCGTTGACCGAAAACAGCTTTTCAAATTGATGCGAAGAGTTCCATTGGAGACAATAGATCGGGGAAATATTTTATTTTTATTTGACTGAATGGTGACATTGGCAAATCCAGGGAAGACCGTGAGCAAATCTCTGCAATCCCCGGCTACGAGAAGTGATTCCGGTTCGGCAAGTTCCACGACGAAAAACTTGAGATGCACATGTTTGCCTGGCGGCGGCGTAATTGTCCACCAACAAGATTTGTCCTGGCCGTAATAGCGTGGGTAATTTGGTGAATCTATCATTCCAAACGGTGAGACGTATTCCTGAGCACAATGATCTGGGCGAAAAAAGTTATGCATTACTATTTGGGAAGGATTCAAAGTAATTCGAGAAGAGTATGTAATAAATACTAAGATATACAGAATTAACGGGCAGCATACTGAAAAATTCTGCGAAAACCAGCGTATTTATCAGTACAAGGTGATTAGAAAGTCTCTCCCTGATAAAGGAATTTAATAAAACAAAAACTATGATAATGCAGTTTTTTCCTATTATGTTCTTCATCTTAAAGTTTTTTTCTAACGGAGAAGCCAAAGGCTGTAGATGGCGCTAATATCGGTCATTCGAAATGGCGTCTATGAAAGAGAAACCATCACGAATGCATTCAGGAATGACAGCCATGAGTAATTATCCAAAGAAATTGCCCATTATCTGTACGTGCATTTCTGAATTCAACGTTTCGCAAATGATGGTTTGGAAGGGATGGTCCTAAACCATTTCCTCCCTAATCTCCGGAGACTTTCTGATCACTTTGTAGGTACCAAGATCAATTTATTTTTCCAAATGCTGCAATTAAATTGATCATAATTTCGCTTTTTTCACTTCGAATTTATGGGGATAATAATAATTGTAGCGAAGAAAGAGTAAAAGGCTTTAGTCATCAGAAATTATTAGAAAATCGAGGAGGTGCAGTGAAATTGATGGGTATGATAGAAAATCTACAGGTGTCGGCTTGTTCGATGTTATTTCTAAGTGTTTATCAAAACTGTAAATTATCATTATCAAATACGTATATGATAATAGTTGGTAATTTAATAGCTTTAGCATAAAAGCTACTTATAAGAATGCGCCCTTGGTCTGTACGTTTATCCGGCCGTCCGCGGTTTGCACGATAACTTGAAAACGGATTAACTTTTTCAAATTCTGTTTTCAGAAATATGACCATCAAAGTCTTAGCTCGCCGCATCAATTTTTCAGAATTTTTCGTTGGCCCCTTCAAGTCGAATTCACGTGCTAAAAGTGAGTGTAAAGAATACAGAGATTTGTCAAGAAGGAATACACTGTTACTTTCTGTTCATCTTTTAAGCATTACTGACATCGTCGCGCGCACGTGAAATCGCTTTGTCTACGCACGATTGCTCAAGTGCTCATCTTTATATATAAATTCAGGCTCAGGGAGCGTCTGTAAATGTTCTAAAAACTTTTGAACCACTTATCCGATTGAGCTCATATTTGCAACATATATTCCTTAGGTCCAGAGTAAGGTTTATATGTCTCTAAAGTAGGGGGAAAGGGGTAAAAATCATATATCTTGGTTTATGTTTGTTTGTTTACTCAAGAGATGGCAGCAGAATTTGTTTATCTCTTCTTTGAAACCGAAACTGGACTAACTGCGCAGAAGCAGGACAGCAAAAACACTTCCGTTTTCCTCCGGATGTGTAGTAGTGGCTAAGGTCAAAAACTCTCACCGGTGAGAAGAGTTAGCGTTTGGTCGGTCAGAAATCCCGGTGAGAAAACTGTGACGTCATTTTAACGCGGTCAGAAACGCGAGTTAGTGCTGCTATGCCTAACCGGTTAGTCTCACCGTCCTCACCGAGAAAAAGACGGTTAGCCCAGTGAGAAATTACGTCATCATTCTCTCACCGGTGAGGGTTTTTGACCACAGCCAGTGTTTGCACATTTCAAGGGAGGAAACGCAAGTTTTTTGCTGTCCTGCTTCTGCGCAGTTACTCCAGTTTCGGTTTCATTGGAAAGGTCTATATAAAAATTCAGGATGCATTTGTAAATGTTCTTATGAGAAACTTTGAAACACTTTTCCTTTTGAGCTCATACTTGCACGAGATGTTTGTTAGGTTCAAGGTAAGGTTTACATGTGCCGAGTGTAAAAAAGGGGATAGGGTAAAAATAATATTTTGCTTGATCTGTCTGTCGGACATGAGCCTACGATATGCGCGGACCAACAATGTATGTCATGTCCTACAATGCAGAGTAAAGTTTCTGCAACAATAGGCCATCAAAAATTACTTTGGCTATGGTCGTGGATGAAGAAATACAGGATGGGAAACTCCACTGTTTAAAGCGTGATTTTTTTTTCACTGGCGCTCTCTGGCCGTTTGCGTGGGCATTACTCTTTGTCTAGCAGACGACTTTACTTTTCCTTATTAGCCACGATGGCTCAGTGGTTGCGTGATCTCCTCTGATCAACACCTCCTAGGTAGAAGGCCTGATAACGGAAACGTCATACATTGTTACATCATCATTAGTCGACCAAATTTAGGGCTTATTATTGGTAGAAATAGGATTATCAATGGTCGACTAATGATGATGTAACAGTGTATGACGTTTCCGGTATCAGGCCTTCTGTCTAGGTGGTGTTGCTCTGATGCCCCAGAATGTGGCTTCGATCCCGGCCGAGGATGGCAAGGATTTTTTCAGGGGGAAAATATTATTATATAAAAGAAAGAGCTAAAAATGTATACACTCACTCATTCATTCATTCATTACGAAATCTCCAGAACAATGAAGCCTACAAACTTCAAATTTGGCAAGTACAGTATATTTCTCTCGGCTTCTAGGTGAGGGTGATAGAGGGATAAAATCTAACCAACATTTACCTCTTTTATTTTTTTCTCTGGGGCATTGATTTTGAGATAAAAAATGTTGAAATCCTACCTGCAGGAAATAGTTGTTTGGAATCTGTGGATACACTTAAAGATATTGGTATATGAGACACCAGTGGAATCCGATGAAGAGATGGTAGCCAGAATCGCCATAGCTGGGGACCAGATTCGCGAAGAACCAGGAAATTTTTATGTCAGTCCATGCGGCGACGATGTGAAGCATGCATTCATGCCAGAGGGAGTGAATTAGAACAGTTATTATTGATGAAAATAGGAAAGAAAATTCCACAGCCTGGGTTCGAACCAGGAACCTTCTGCTCACCGTGCAGACGCGCCAACCAATTGCGCCATTGTGGACATGCAAGCATTAACGCTATCTATAAGTCCTTAGGGCTGGTTGGAGCAGTACCCAGTTCGTAGGCTGAGACTATCTTTCCTACTGCGTTTAATCGTTCCTGGTTCGAACCCAGGCTGTGGAATTTTTTTTCCTATTTTCAGCAATAATTTCAACATCTGAGATTTGGCGTGAAAAAAAAATAACAGTAGTATACAAACAAAAAGAACACTTATTGTAAAACATTTGCATATTTCATAAAAAACAAGTCACGTTATTGTACTATACGCAATTTGTTTTTTAATCTTTTTATTACATGATTGACCCTGATTTTAACGTGGTACAGAAGTACGGGTTGAGTGGCTTATTACGTCTACGCGACGTCCAACATTTTTTATCTCAAAAACAATACCCAGAGAAAAAAAATGAAAGAGTGAAATGTTGCTTAGATTTGATCCCTCTATCACCCCCCATGTTTGTACACTACCCTGTATACATAAATATGAAAAACTATATTTTTCTCCGAGCGACGCCGGGTACTTCAGCTAGTAATCTATATGGAAGAATGGAGCTACTTATTGGTTTTATAATGTCTTAACTGTGTACTTCTTCATAATTTCTACATTTTTTGAGGTAGAAGGTTGAAATTCGAAATGTAGCTTCCTATGGGCATGTCCATCTGCACTATTTCGTTTGGTTTTGATTAGTACACAGGAGTCGGAATTACGGGGGTGGGATTCAGAGAGGACAACATATCTATGTGCTATTTAGGTAAGTAAAGGCGTGAAATTCAGTATCCAGATTCCTGTAGGCAAGATCTACATTATTGTGAAGTTTAGGCCCAGTTCTTCCATTGGGTCGGATTTGCGGGGGTGGCAGTCACTTGGTCTTTAGAACTATGGCAACATATGGCATGGGATATATCATACGTTCGGAAATGATGAGAAAGGAAAGAAAGTACGAGCTTTTTTAATTTTCTACATATTACTTTCGAGAAAATTAATTTTTTGATTAAAACACTCGGGGAGAGGTAAAAAGTGCAGTTAAAGGGGTAAAAATAGATGACTGCAGGATCTGCTACTTGCCTTACCCTACTGGGGAGGGGGTTAATTTCTTTTTAATAAATGTTAATTTCTGCTTCACTGCTAAAGCTCCTCCTTGGAATGTTTACAAGATTTTATTATTATTAGATTCATCTTAATCTAAAGTCCAGGAGTAGAAGCTTACCTTAGCTTAAAGACTTTCAAATTTTGTTTATAAAATGTAAGACGTGTCTCAAAATAAAAACAGAACACCCTTTAATTTAGCAAAGTTATGGAAAACTATTAATTGATACGTAAAGCCGTAAGAATATGTTGTAGAATACAAGAAAATATTTATTTGCCAAAAGCAACAGATATCAGGCAGGATTCAGTGTATAATATGTAACACGCAAATTATAGGACCACTCATTAGAAATCAAAAGGAGTTGAAAATGAAAGCAAAATCATGTCATTAATTAATGTTAAAAAAAAGCTCCTTGCTTCTTAATTAATGTCAATATTCTTTGTTTCATTGATGATATACGATTCTTCAGTGGGTCTATTGCTATTCAATTCCATCCTGCAATAATTGTCTTTCTGAGCTCTAGAACATTTTGTTTCCCGTGTTCATATAGTTTATGCGCCACAATGGCCCAGATATTTTCTACTGGATTCATATAAGAATTCTGGCTGGCCAGTCCAAAAGTCGAATTTTCTCCCGCTTAAACCAGTCCCGGAAATACCATCCTTGAGCTGCTAATTTTGGCGCCTGTGAAAGAATTAGAAATTTTCAGTGGCGAGTTTTTTTGGTCCACCCTGTATACTGAATCTTGACATCTGTTGCTTTTGGAAAATAAATATTTTCTTGTATTCTACAACATATTCTTACGGCTTTATTCATTAAAAGGTTGTTTTTTTTATTTGATTGAAATTATTTATTTATTTTGTTTATTTATTTATTTATTTATTTATTAAAAAAGATTAATGCGACGCCCAACTGGGACCGGTATGGTCAAAGAACGACGAGTTAGGTCCCAGAGGGCCATTGCAACAATTACAAAACAGGTTAGAAGGTTATAAATAAGAATAACATAAATAACATGAAATAAATAAAACATAGCTGTAGATATCAGGCAATGTAAATTAGATATAATCAGACTAAAACCTTAGTAGACTATATTGAGTAAGCCAGTAAGCTAATAGGTAGAAACTGCCTAAATAAAACATGTATCATCATGAGACAGTAATGAAATAAACAAACAGCCATAAACAACAAGCAGCAATACGATATAACATGTAAACTGATAGGAAAGTGACGAGTCCAAGTATGTTGTTTAAAACTAATTGAGCTAAATAACTTTGATAACGATGATAGTTTAACACTTTCCTGAATTCGGTAAAAGAGGATAAAGTCTGGATTCCTTCAGGTAAAAGAGACCTGTTCTTCAATCCTTTTATGGATATACATCTGTAAATATATTCCCGTTTAACAATCGGTAGACAAACGTGGTCGGCATCACGGGTGTTATAATTGTCTCTCGCAGGATGGTTTAATGGTTACTGGGGTAGAAACCTTCAGAAGTGAGTGTGTGTTTTTGAAAATAAAACAACAGGACTGAAGGAAATAAATTTATGTGTCAATTAATATTTTTCTATAAAATAAAGGGGGTTCTATATTTTTGATACACACCTAAGTACCGGGTGGTTATAATTAAACTACCACTATAAACGACATCCTACAGCGCAAACGGGTGAACGGAATGCAACGAAATTTTGTATATGGGCTATACACGCGATGCGCTCAAGGAATTTCGAAAAAATAATTTTAGTTCCAAAATGTCCATCAGAGGACGCCTTTTCGGGAAAAACATGAAATTTAACACAATAAACGACCAAAACGGAATATAGAAACAATATTAACATTTATTGACTAGTTTCTGATCACCTTGTCATCGAACCACATTAAGCAAAGGTAAGGGAGAAACAAAAACAGTTCAGTTTGCTGAAACAAGAACAGATTAGGACGAAGAGGAGCAGTTGTTAATCGTGTCCAGGACGATGTAGGGAAAGGTGCTCCACGTTCAACTAAAGATACCGTCATTAGTACAGCCGGAAACATCGACTTAAACATGACAACGTCTGCAAACGTTTTATTTTGGTGCGGTTTAATGCATGATCGAGTAATCGGACCTTTCTTTTTTCGCTGAAGACACCATTACCGCTGCAACTTATCTAGATATGCTGGAGAGTTACCTGATTCTACAGGTGGAAGAACTGCAGCCCAACACAATCTACTAACAAGATGGAGCACCTCCTCACTGGGGTCTGCAAGTTAGGCAGTGCCTTGATACGAACTTTCCAGGACGATGGATTGGAAGGGATGGGGCCAATCCGTAGGCCCCCTCGCTCACCCGATGCGAACCCTCTGGGTTTTTTCTTCTGGGGTTATGTGAGAGACAGAGTGTACAAGACCAACGTTGAAGGCATTGAAACTCTCAAGAACAGAATAATTGAAACAATCGCTGAAATCATCCCCGAAATGCTAGCCCGAACGTGGGAGGAAATCGAGTTTCGCTTTGACGTCCTTCACGCCATAAATGGGGGGCACATTGAAATTTATTAAGGCATGCTAAGAAACTTTTTGAGTTTTTATTTGTGAATAAAAAAAATCACGTTAAAATCTGTAACAGTTTTCGAGTAATAAACATGTATAATACGGGAGGTAATTTAGAAACACCCTGTACTATATACGAGGGTAGCCCAAAAAGTAATGCACCACAATTTTTTTCTTCAACAATTATTTATTGAACACAATGAAACTTAAAAACACGAAAGAATGATGGTTCTTCTACACTCCCTATTTTCCCATATAATCTCCGTCCCGTTCTATGGCCTTCCTCCAGCGACACACTAGGGCGTGTATGCCCTGTCGGTACCAGTCCTTGTTCTGTTCACGCAGCCATGTCTTCACTGTACGAATGGCATTCTTCAATGGCCCAAACAAGTTAAAGTCTGAGGGCGGTAGGTCAGGGCTGTAGGGTGGATAGCATAACACTGTCTAACCCTGTTTCGTGATGTGTTCCGACATAAGGTGTGACAGCCAAGGATGGCCGCCCCGACCGCGGCAAATCTTGGAGCTCCGCCGAACCTCTTTCTGATGGCCTCACCCTCTGTGCCCAGCGACTAACCGTACTTCTGTCGACTGCTGATGCTCCATAAACTGCACATAAGCGTTTGTGAATGTTTCCAACAGTTTCTTGCTCCGCAGTAAGAAATTCAATGACGACACGCTGCTTGTAACGTACATCATTTACAGACGCCATGTTGTTCCATTGTTGCACGTACGTTATCTGTCGGAAGAAACGGAAACTTTGCGCGCGCACTCGAAAAACTTCAAAGAATGCATATCTCAAGTTTCGCATTCGTCCCATTGTTGGGGATGGAGAAAAAAATTGTGGTGCCTTACTTTCTGGGCTGCCCTCGTATTTTATAAACTGACAATTCGAAAGTCTTTAAGCTAAGGTAAGTTTTACTGCTGAATTTTCGATTAAGATGAATATAAACAAAATCTTTTAAATAATAATAATAAGAAACAAAAAAATAATCCCACTAACTACGAAATATTATTTCGTTCAAAGTTTAAATAGTAGAAATGTTATTTAAAGCATAAGAAGAAAACCTTTTCCTCGACATCCCAAAATTTCAATTCGAACGCAAGGCTGTTCTACATATTCCACTATGATAAATCGAATAAATCTTGCTACTGTAGGCTTCAACATATTATAAGTGATTTTCATTTCGTTTGTGAACTCCTCTTCTTGGCACTGCATACAACTGTAAGTCTACAGCAAGATCAAAGTGCAAACTTTACTGAACAATTAAAGGTATAAAAGAAAAAGATATCATGCATTAAAATAACGTACAAAATTACCTTAATCTGCCCCACAGGCTCTTCTTCTTGCCACCATGTAATGTTATCGTTGCTAAATGCCAATTTAAAATTGCTTGTGTAAATAAATTGAGATGCTTGACTTAGTCCCTGAGTGACAACGCCTATTATAGTGCTGTTTCCTAAATCGACCTGAAATTAATGGAGAATATAATTAATTATAAAAAGCAAACAGACATTATTTACAATATTATATGTTACAGAGGATTGGCAAATATTTTTAAAAGTTCAATGAGGAGACAAGTTTATCTACACAAGTGTATTTTCATATCTACTGAAACTTTCCCTTTCTTTTTTGTTAATTTACTGAAACTCACTTCTAGTTTATTGGAATCCTGTAGAGCTATTTAAGGTAATTTTTGAATCTACTGAATTTGCGAAATCAGTTCCTGTGATAAGTTATTATGAACTGATGTTTTTTGAAATCTTATGATATTAATCTCCGTAATTACTTTGTTGTTAAGGATTTATAATTTTCTTTCATATACATGCAGTACTTTGTAAGAAATGATAAAAAACATTATGGGGAGTTACTTTGATGAATTAGAAAGTTATTGGTGAAAAATGTATTTAGATACGATAGAAACGCCTGTTTTAAATTTGCATAACTTAAAGTAGCATGCGGATATTAGGTTTTCAATCTTATTACTTTTTTCCCGTAACAGGAGGAAAAAAGATATAAACTATAGTGATGCTAAAAACATAGTGATTTATATGGTACCGTAAAAAGGGGTGGATAGGGACTGCTGTCAAGCATTTTTCTGGTATATCTTCTTCACTTTTCAAGATAAAACAATTTTGATTCTTTTAATAGACAATGTTTATATCAAGTATCTACTTAAAAAAATAACTATTTTTTACATCCTTGATACTTATTTTTAAAGTTGAAAAGTATCCTATTCAACTATAAGTCGAGAAATAACAGTAGTTTTCAAATCAGTACTCTTATGTGTTTTATTTTTATATCCATTTGTAACTTACTTATTGTGACTTACCCTCTTATACTGAATGTCATTTTGTTTACCTGAAGATATTTTAGCTCGTCATCAGGATTGGCGCACCAACCATAGCGCTGGTTCAATCGTCCGTTAATCCAATGGTATTTTTGCGGATCGGATGTAGAGGTTGCTGAAATTTGCCAGTCGAATATCTCCTCTGCCGCCATGCCTAATGGTTGCCCACATACCTCTAAAACAAAAAACGACAGATTTTTTGTTTTGCATTAGCATTGAGAATTCTGTTTTTCTGATTCTCATGAAACACGTTAATAAGCATGAATTTCTGTTTTTCTGATAATTCTAAACACGTTAATCAGCATGAAACACTCCAGGCATTCTCAGGTCTTTTGGCCCAATACGTCATGAAACACAACATCTGTGTTTCGTGCTGTTTATTACAGGATCGCGACACATTAGTATGACCACCTGCGAGTATCCGGAATATCCACCTTTGGCGGCAAGCACAGCAGCTAGTCGACGTGGCAGAGAGTCAATAAGTCCTCGGAAGGTGGTTGCAGGTATCTGGGACCATTCGGCAATCAGTGCATCCCG
Organism: Rhysida immarginata; assembly: GCA_023313115.1. Taxonomy (NCBI): domain Eukaryota; kingdom Metazoa; phylum Arthropoda; class Chilopoda; order Scolopendromorpha; family Scolopendridae; genus Rhysida; species Rhysida immarginata. The sequence goes on from JAHWFO010039269.1 coordinate 241,804, forward strand.
TAATTCCATCACCGTGCGAGGTGGAGGGTCCAGCTTGCGGACATGGCGATCGAGATGGTCCCACAAATGTTCAATGGGATTGAGGTCCGGGGAGTTTGGTGGCCATGGGAGTAGCTTGAATTCATCCTCATGCTCCTCGAACCAGTCGTGGACAATTTTGGCAGTATGGCAGGGAGCATTGTCCTGTTGAAAGGTGTCATCACCCTGAGGAAACACTGTCGACATGAAGGGGTGTACCTGGTCTGCGACGATCGTCAGGTAACGAACAGCATTCAGTGTACCCTCCAGCGGTATCAGTGGACTCAGACCATACCACGAAAACATCCCCCAAACAGTCGCACCTCCCCCAACAGCCTGTCGTCTGCCAACGATGGTGTCGGGATGCCTGTTCTCAGATGCTTCCCGGCGAATTCTCCATCGTCCGTCCCATCTGTTCACCAGAAATCGGAAATCGTCAGAGAAAGCAACCCTTGCCACTCGGCCGAGGTCCAATGGCGATAGTCCATTGCGAATTGGAGGCATTTTCGGCGATGCACAGGCGTCAACATGGGTGCTGTTACCATACGCCTGCTCTGGAGCCCCAACCTCAAGAGGGTTCGTTGCACTGTCTTGGTGCTGATACGCCTAGTGGCCCCACTGTTCATTTGCTGTGTTAGTTGCTCAATAGTGCACGCCGATTGGTCTTGGCCAGGCGTCGTAACCGACGCTCGCCTCTAGGATCGATGGCCCGTGGGACCCCACAGTTACCTCTTCGGTTGCTCGAAACTATCTAGTTCGTCCAGTCGTGGTACACCTTCACAACGGCAGCCCTAGAGCAGTTCACAAAGGTAGCAGTTTCTGAAATGCTGCTCCCCTTGGCCCGATAGCCAATGATCATCCCCTTTTGGAGGTGCGACAGGTCACTTGCTCTGCCCATGACGGCGACGATTGCTGTGTTAACGGATGCTACTACACGTATGCTGTTGTCAGCTTTTAATGATATGCAATGATTTTCGAGGAAAGGTGGTCATATTAATGTGTCCCGACCCTGTATTTTACGCTTTGTGAAACCGTATGCTTCTTCTTAGATTGGTTACTGTAGATAGGAAAGCAATTTTGCTGTAATAATAATAAATATAATTTATAATGGGAATATATGTATTACCTGTTCCGTAGATTTCAACCTCACACACTTGTAAACTGTCATAGCGGTCGTAAACATAGAGTGTAACGAATCGTCCCACCACGGATTGAGTGCAGTTTTTGTCGACTAAATTCACCTCCTGCTCTGTAATTGGATGGTGAATACACGTGTATGCGTTTCCAAATTTCTCTCGTGCGACGTGAGCTATCCCATAATGTTTATTATCCCAGAATTTCGTCCAGGTGTTAACTGTGCCGTGGTTATCCACGAGAACCTTAAAACCGCGAAGACTTGTTGCTATTCCACCAGAAACAAAATATTTGAAATAATTTAAGTCTATTTCTTTGTAATTTTGAATTCGGAATCATTAAATAAGAATTTATAGATATACATATATCATAATAGCAGTAGAACATGACGAATCCTTTTTCAAAAGTTGAATTATTCACAACTGGGTGGGGCCTCATGAAGTAGGTCGAATTATTAAGATCGACAATTCTCTCTTCACAGAAATGGAAGAAGTGGTGGCGATGTGTCATACCTTGAATATTAAAAAAAAATAAAGATGAGGGAGTTTAAAAAACAACGATATAATTTTCATCAATTTATAAAGAAATAACCAATGACCTCCAGTCATATGATACGAAGTAATCAATATAATACTCGTAATCAAAGTTTTATACCCTAAAGCTATTTTATATACGAGAATGCTTACTTCTCTTATATGTGAGAAGAGTTCGGGACTGTCGCATAGAAAATCAAATAATACTGACCAACTAATAGTCCCCATCCCTTCATAGTAGTTGCTCTCAACACAGTGTTGCCAGCTTCTCTGGATGGATTGGATATAAGTGTGAGAAAGCTGCTCTCGGTTCCAGGTTTTTAGATTGCTGAAACGTCATCTTCTCAAGTGTTTTCTTCAGTTGGGATACCCGAAGAAATGATAAGTGACAGATCAGGATAAAAAATTATTTGCACCGAAAGAACAGTGTGTAGCAGGGTACTATCATGTAGCAGGATCAGATAAATTGTCAACTAATAATAATTGGTTATGCAGACAAACAACTTATTAATATTAGAGTTTCTCAATACAATGAGTTGCGACAGTTGTTGTTGCAGCCAATCATTTGAGAGCTGTTTGGCTACAAAATGGCGCCCATGTAAATAGTTGTCGCATTTTTTATGTATTGAGGGAGGAACTCTACTTATATGCCACCTAACGGACTGCCACACAATTATTATCAAACTCATTCATGTGAAGAGCACAAGCGTTATCTTTGAATAAAATTAATCGAAACAAGTTCAATATCACTACAGAGTGACTGATAAGCCCCGCTGGGTTTCGGAAGTCGACAGAACAGTAACCATGATAGACACAGCGGAATCACATATATCAGCGGAACCTGTCAAAATCTTTATTCGTAATGGGCAATGTTGCGGACTTGTAGATTTAATCACTGAAGAGCGGCCATAAGGTTGGACTGGATGCGATTGCGATTCTGCTCTTCTTCCTTGACCTCCACGGTCACCTCTTCATGTTTTTTTTTTCTTATGGGGTTACGTCATAGATCATGAGTTTGTGCTCTCTTTGCCACATGATTTAGCCCAACTGCGAGAAAGGGCCACTCATGCAGTCGCTGGCATCGACCGTCATGTGTTGGGATGTCACACACAGGAACTTGAAACAAGAATAGACAAATTAAACACTTGTAAGATTCGTACAAAACTTGGCGAGATTCTCTATCCATTGATATGATCATTTCCACTATGTTTATCATGATTACTGTTCTATCGACTTCGGAAACCTTGGAGGGACTTATGAATTAACACAGAAGCATCCAAATATTAATACAGTTCCAAAATGTTTCTCACATAAGTTATTAGAATAGTTTTAAAGCTCAAAGAGTATTCTATATGAAGGGGCGAAAGAAAACGAGATGATGTGCGCTCCCTGGCAAGGATCGGGTAACGCCGATTTGTGCTTTTGAACTTAAAGTATTATATCAAAATTGATCTGGAATAAGCGATGCATTTTTACCTTCAACTTTCTGACAATCAGCACCATACTGCAAAAGATAAAAAGGAGTTACGGTTGGTAGACGAATTGGCGTGTCAATATCGCCGTCTCCTCGACAACAGAAGTAAATGAGCGTGTAGGTTCCGTAATCACCATCAGGTAATGTTCCTTCGGCAAAATTTTTATTGTCAGATAAACGTTCAGTCCAGCGAATATAACCACTTCGAAAGCCGTCGGGACAAGAACCTCCATAACGGAAAATGCAGTACTGTCCGGCCGTCCATTCGGTTGTGGTGGAAGAGTCGTTCGTTTTAATACAGAAATATTGATCAGTTCCTTGCAGCTCCTGCAATCCTCCTATTTAAATAAAATATATTTTTATTACAAGTATATATAAGTGAAGGGAAATAACCATGTTTGGATTAGAATTATCTTCATTAAAAACGGCACCTTTAAGTTGAATTCCATCCGACCAGTGCTGAATCGTTTCATCTTTGGCGATTGGACATTCAAGATCATGGTGCCGTTTACCTTGTTCCCACGGAGAAATAATTGTCGCCGGACAACCTATACGCGGCATTGGAAGGCCGTATTTCCCTTTCGGCCAACTTAATGATGATCCGGCACTTGGTGTCTATAAAGAAATAGATCAGGTTTGCTTTACTATTTTTCTTTTTCTTTTACTTTGCGTGTTCGATTAACATAAAAAAAGTAGTTAACTAAACTACAGAATTATTAAGAAGATTAAAAAACTATTTCAAAAAAGAGGTTTCAAAATTGTAATATCATACTTTAATATCTCGATTATATATTTTGATTCTATGAATTTCGTATCGTTTCTGTAGGTCAACTCTCCACCAAGGTTCTTTCTCGAAATTTGTAGAAATGCATGATCCAGCAGTCAAGACGCCATTCGTGATGCCATCAACGGCTAAGTGAGGCCCTTGATTTTCCAAGATGCTGCTTTGTAATGTGGGCTTACCCAAGGCTACGTTCTTTAAGTGTTTTTCAGCTGCATAAGAACAATCGAAAACAGAAAAAAAAAAGAATAGAATTAATTTTACGCAGAAAAAAAGCTGAGAATAATCGCTCCTCATTACCTGATGATGGAATGTTTTTTTTAGCAACCACTCTGTAAGTGGCATGGAAGCCCCTTCCATTGCCCACTTTTTCCAATTTAGCCGTGTAGACTAATTTCAAATGATGTCCTCTTGCATAAATATGTCCTTGCTTGTTTAAGTTGCAGAAACTGCCTATAAATTTTTCAGTTTTCCCCCTGAAAGTGAATACCTCATTTTTAAATGTTTTCAGCTTAATTATAGAAAAACAGAAAAACAAATTTGATAACCTCAAAGTTTATCAGCGTATGCGACTCTTACTTAATGGCATATGCGCTGAGCATTCCTCTTTCAATAGTACAAGTCCTTTCACCTGGAGTTCCAGGTATATCAAAATCATTAAAAACCAAATGAACACCTTTGTGACGAGGCGGAGGAGTGATTATCCAAGTGTGAATGTAATGAGGAACTGGAGGGTTATAATCGTGATGAGGATAAGGATATCTAGCAGAAGACAGAAATGTTTAATAAATACTTGTCACATTCGATAGATGTTGAAGAAACAATATCTGCGTTAAGTGGTTGTTACCTGTATGAAGCAATAATCCCGCAATGTCCAGAACAATTTGTCAATCCTCCTGCTTCTCCCAATCCAGCATGACAGCCAGGACACGCTCAATAATAAAAAAAAATGAAAAAAAAGGTTCACTTTTTATTTATTTTTAATTTACATTGTCATTATTTCTGGAGATTAAATTTTGTTACTTTTGTTTACTTTTGAAATGAGGGAAACTTAATCAACTGTACTTCAGATTTTTAAATCTTTTAATGGCTTTTAATTTTAAATCAGTCTGTGTGGATTTGAAATGCTGGAAAGATCTGAGTTTTCAGGCAAGAGCGGTGGAGCATCGAGGAGAGGAGAGAGACAAAAGAAGACATACCTGTTTTGCGAAATTCCGCTTCAAATCCTCTCTCTTTGGTCTGTTCTAATTGGTGACAAGTGACGAGTGTTATCCTGACTCGAGTTTCTCTACCATCTGAAACAAAATATGGAGGGGAGTGTTTCTGTTTCTCGATGACGATTGTTTCCGAGTTCGATGAATTAACTTCTAGTCGCATTACGTTTTCACATCCTTTCACGGATAAGTAGGCACCCCAGTGGAGGACGTCATACGTCGGAAATATCACTTCAGCGTATGTATTCTCTGGGATGATGACATCCCAGTGAAATCGATGGAAGGGTGGAGGATAATATCGAGGAAACCCCGAACTGGCAATCTTAACTGGATGCGTAGAGAGTAAAATCTCTGTATTGAATTTGTCTAAAAAAACGTAAAGAATCAAAAGTTTAATGAATGTAATTTTTACCATTATCTCATAACGTATCTTTTATAACGACAAATACATATGAGCAAATGGCTTTGTTTAAGCTTATTAGTGAAACGTATGTTCCTTTTAAAAAAAAAGATTTCCCTAAACAACTTGGTGTTGTAAATAAATAAAATTTCCCATGTCTTTCTTTCTTGCTCAATGGAAAGTGGACATCTGCCAGAGCGGACCAACCTATGCAAATTCGGGCAATAATTTGAAAATATTCGTTATAAAGATCATGTGTAGTTGGAGTCATTTGATGTCTTACCATGTCCTGAAGTAAAATGCCACCATCAAAGCAGCTGCCACAGGAGCGACATTGAACCTGCCAAAGTCGACCGTGGGTGCTATTATCACGAAGTGGAAACGTTAAAGAGTGGAAACGCGATTTCATGGAGGTGGCAGAGCCCGCATGCTGACCGATAGAGACCGGAGAGCCCTGAAGCGGTTGGTACGGCAAATAGGGCTGTTCCAGCAGAACAACGGCATTAGGACTTCCAGCAGGCAACGGGAACAACTGTCAGCACCATAACGATTCGTCGGGATGCTCCGCGCCTTAGGGTACACCGGTAAAAAGAGCGACGGTCTTGATCGATGGACCGCTGGAAGAGCATCATGTGGAGCGAAGAATCACACTTCACACGTTACCTGTACACTTAGATGTGATGTTTGCTAGGAGTGAGTTTGTCATCCCAACAGTGAAGTTTGGCGGCGGTGCGATGGTATGGTCGTATTTCTCCTGATTTGGATTTGGTTCGCTGTGGTGATCGAGGGGAACATGGTATCCACACAGCATCTGAACTTTCTAGAAAATTCCATGCTTCCTACGTTGTGGCAGCAGTTCGGTGAAGGGCCATTTGTGTTCCAGCACGAATATGCGCTGTGGTATAAGCCCCGTGCTGTCAGCGCCTGGTTTCCGGAGAATAATGTTCAGGAACTTTAGTGGCCCGCCCAGAGTCCAGACCTCAACTCTATTGAACATCTTTGGAATGAATTGGAGCGCCGGATTCATGCATGTCCGATGCGACCGGAAACGCGCATCCAACTTGTGCAGGCTTTGAAAGAGGAGTGTGCAAAAAAACGGCGTGTGGACGCTGTGCTTAGGGCAAACGGGCACAGTACGCGCTATTAGACACGCTGTTCCATACCACGGGTGTCCACTTTCAATTGAGCAGTCAGTGTTTGTGAGGATCTACTGACGGGGAAAGGTATCTTATTGAATTACACCTTTTTAAACCTTTGTGTTAAAACTCTGTAGGTAGCTCCACTTTCTCAGTACTATTCCTTCAGCACTCTATGCACTTGCGCTATCGGTGTGATAGTCTTCCCAGTGAACTTCCCACGATAGTCCTTCTTACGAAGGGTACTCTAAATGTTTTTAGCCAGGAACGCTGCACGCATCTTACGACGATCATTCATTTAGCACTTTTCGAAGTATTCTTCCTCGGCTTCTAAATAAAGTTTCATCCTCCTAGACGAGTCGGATATGCATTTTTTAAATCCTGAACAGTGAATTCCACAACGAACTCGTTGTACGCTGCTAGGACGTCATCGTTACTATCGAAATGGAATCCCCTGAGCTTCCTCTTGATTGTGGGAAACAAAAAGAAATCGCAATGTGCCAAGTCTGGAGAATAACGGGGATGCGTCAACAATATTGACCCGATTTTTTCAGAACAAATTTGTTGTTCCAGTCTTTGGACGCTTCTCCTTCCATTTTTCTAGGACTTTTGGCACGAAGGATATCACATACCACTCTGCTGTAACCGTCTGTTTGTTCTCAAACGCAACAGCGCCACCATAACCTTACCAACATTCCAAGAATGTTTGCATTTCAGTGGTGGTCCTTGCATTTTGGGAAGCCAATGTTTGGATTGTTACTTAGTTTCGGGGTCGTAATGGTAGAGGCATGTTTCGTTGACACGTTCTGATGCCCCGTTGTTCAACCTTTCGATCATTTCTTGGCACCACTGCACTCGGGTTGCTTTCTGCTCTTGGGTCAACAAACGAGGGAATCCATCGTGATGAAACGTTCCTGAGTTGCAGCAGGTCATGTAAAGATTGTTTTAATCGCTGATGATCCGATGTCCAGGTTTGCCTCAATCTGGGAATATATTACTCGCTTGTCATTCGCGTTCATATCCGACACAGCACGGATGCTTTCTAGCGTAACTGCATCGTCTTTCCCTCTTAAGCTGGCGATACTAAGACAAACTGTGGCTTTACTCGGAACTCTGCCAGGAAATGTCTGTTGTAAAGTTTTAAAACAATCCGACATTTCTAAGCCTTTGGAATAATCATTGCACGCCATGCCTGCTGATTGAGGTTCACTGCGTTTTGCGTCTATCTGCCAGTCTGCGAACTTTAGAATTGTGCCACGCGAAAAGAAGCGTGAAATACTTGGAGAAAATAAAACAAATTGATGGGATGCGTGCACCGCTCCTGGCTAAAACTTTAAGAGTCCCCCCTTGTCAGTGCAAAAGTGTAACAATTTCAAAATATTAAAAAAAAATTAGTTAACATAATTATTATCTTAAACAATTAAAATCAGCGTTCTTGTAAAACCGACCTATTCATTCCAGTTGCTAATTAATTTTGTATTATTTTTAACTGTTATAATCTTAAATTAATTTAGTTTTTTCATTTAGAGAACATACCTACAAATGTAATGTTCCTGCATTTGAGAGGGCCGATCGTGTGATGACCGGATTCGTGAGTCTGCCCCGTGTCGCCGACGCGTATTTGTAACACGGGAAGTCGACTGCGGTCCAGTAAAAGTCCGTCATCCGTCAACCACCCGAGTTTGTCATTAGCGTCGCAGTTGCACGTTGAATTGTGCGTTGTTTGCTTGCAGTAGGGGTGGCATTCGCACGTTCTGCTGTCAGTGGCGGCGCCACCCCAGTAGTACTGAGGAGTCCAATTGCGACCTACCCACCTGCAAACGGAAGAAAATCGAATGGAAATGAAAAAACGAAATTTCCCTCACACCCACCTATTTTGGTAAAAGAGTTAACACATTCAATGACTGGAAATCTTGAAGAAAAACTTTCATTTCCTCCAACAATTTGCTTTGGGCGTTATTTTCAAAGGAGGGCGGTCTTAGTTGCCAGGCAACTTATCATGGGACGAGGCATTTTCTCAATCCTTCTTCACGAGCAAACAATTAATCGAGCTCGAATTTCGCTTCGAGGAAACATTAGAATTGTTGAGCAATTAGACATTTTTTTTCGGTATGAATAATTGAATAAAGGCATCTTTTTAATATAATTTTCCATTACTCGTTGTTAATGTTTTAATTATATTTTCTATAATCTAATTTTAAAATTGGGATTTTTTTTTCCTCTCCGCAAACTTTTTTTATATTCAAAAATACTGAAAAAAAATTTTCGAAAAAAGTTGTGTAAAATAATAGAATACAACAAGACGATCTTTAAAAACCACTTAATTTAATTATATAATTAAATATATTCCTTTCTGATAATTAAATTTAAAATATCCTTGAAAGATATTCCAGCGCAATTCTTCTAATGATCAATGAGGTAACGGGTAATAATAAAAAAGTCTCCTTCTTGCTTACCAAGTGTCTGTTTCTGGTGGATACCAAAATCCAAAGACGGCTCCTTTGCAAAACCATTTGATGTATTGTTCACAGTGAGTGGAGGCTTCAATGAGAGCAACCACCTGCTCTTCACTCGCATTGTTGTACGTGATGTTTCTGCTGTAAGAACCGGGTGCTTCTGCTCCTTTTACATGACTCGGTTGTTCAGAATCGTGGTGAACGACTGTAACAACCTACAGTAAAAAAAAGAAAGTTGGCTATTAAGAATTCAATCTGACTATGTTTACTTTATTCCAGAAGGCATCTTTCTATAGAACTAAATCATATTGTCAAGAGGAAGTTAAATGACGTAAACAAAAATATTAGACAGTAAATTTTGATACCAGTCGGATTTCGAAGGTTTCAGTAAGTGACTCTATGTGACTAACTTTCAGCCCTTTTTAACTCTTTCACTTTGCCTTAAAAATTATGTCAGCAAGTTAAACAGAACATTTTTTTCAGATTTTTAACCATGTGCGCTCTCCATGTTACGGGAGCCTCATTGAGACAGGTGGAGAAATTCAAGTATCTAGGGATTGCATTCACGAGTGATGGACGGCAGGAGAAAGAATTGGATGC